>JANZLQ010000086.1:34196238-34211111 GCA_026212715.1 Elanus axillaris | reverse complement strand
GGCGAGGGGAGAGAGGGAGGCCTGGGGGGGGGGCTGGGGGGTCCGACCTGGTTCCACAGGTGGGAAAGGCACCGGGGGGCTGGCAGGGGAGGCTGGGGCCGGCGGATCCCGCGGCTGCAGCCGGCAAAATAAACAAGGGGGAGCGGGCTGAAAGCTGGGGGCTGAAAGCGAAGGAGAGCGATAAAGAGAAAGAAAAGAATATTAAATCGCGAGAGAATGAGAAAATAACCCCGCCAAAGGGAGAGGAGGGGAGAGGCCGCCTGCTACGGCGTGGGTGGGGTCGACAAGAATAGAGTACATTATGCAGTTCATTTAGTTAACAAGGGAAATAATGAGGGAGCGTGCGGCGTGAATGCCAAGAGAAGAGGCACAGAAAGCCCATTGAGCGGCCCGGCGCCGCCATCACATGGCGCTGGGCGCTATTTAAAGCGGGCGGGCGGGCGCCGTTCAGCACCACTCGGGCTGGCCAGCGGCGCTGCGCGGGTCCTGCGCGGGTCCTGCGCGGGTGCTGCGCGGGTGCTGCGCGGGGCCATGCCGCGCTCTTTCCTAGTGGACTCGCTGGTGCTACGGGAAGCCGGGGAGAAGAAGGGGGAGGGCAGCCCTCCGCCTCCCCTTTTTCCCTACGCCGTCCACCCTTCGCACCCGCTGCCCGGGTTACCGGCCGGTTCCTGCCACGCTCGTAAGGCCGGGCTGCTCTGCGTCTGCCCGCTCTGTGTCACCGCCTCCCAGCTGCACCCCCCGCCGCCCGCCATCCCCCTCATCAAGGCTTCCTTCCCCCCCTTCGGTTCCCAGTACTGCCACTCGCCCCTGGCCCGCCAGCAGCACTCCGTCTCCGCCGTCAGCGTTGGGCACGCTCCGGCGCTCTACCAGGGCGCTTACCCGCTGCCCGACCCCCGGCAGAGGAGCCGCTCCGGGCCCCGGTGCCGCTCGGGCTCGGCCCCGCCGCTCCCGCACCCCGCCGAAAGTTGCCGGGAGCACCGGCCACGGGGTGTCCCGGCCCCGCGGGGAATGGCCGCTCCGTCCGTGGGTCGGCGGGAGAGCCGCGGCCCGGCCTCCCCGCCGGGCCCCGCAGAGCTGCGCTCCCGCCGGAGGGTCGAGGATGGCCGGCGAGGAGGGAGCGGGCTCCGGCGTGGGGGAGTGCCGAGAGCATCTCTTTAAGGTGCTGGTGATCGGGGAGCTGGGGGTGGGTAAAACCAGTATTATCAAGAGGTACGTCCACCAGCTCTTTTCCCAGCACTACCGGGCCACCATCGGGGTGGATTTCGCGCTCAAAGTCATCAACTGGGACAGCAAGACCCTGGTGCGGCTGCAGCTCTGGGATATAGCAGGTAAGGGCCGGGGGGGTGGGCGTCTCGCTGCTGCGGGAGAGCCCCGGGGAGGCGGAGGGAGGCCTGGGAACCCGGCCGTCCGGGGCCCGGCCTCTGCGGAGGAAGGTGCATTTTGATGGTCAAGCCTGGTGTCTTGGTTTTCTCCTTCCCCCTGCTACCTGCAACCCCTCTTGCCTGCGTTTGAGGCGTAAGTGGAGGGAGGGTTCGGGGGGGTGGTGGTGAAACTTTTGGCTTCTTATAGGCTGCGTGTGCTCCTGTTAGCTGATGTTATGGGGCTCTTGGCTTGGCCCAGGGTTGTGCAGCAGTCCTCAGAAAGCTGCTTTGCTCTGCCTGCTGGCTCCTGGAGGGTTCCTGCTCGTACTGTTTCTCCTGACCCGTTTCCCGGGGCAGTTGTGACCTTGGTTATGACTGTTGCTTAAATTCGTTCGTGGTTATGGCTCTGTAACCCTTGAAGAGGAAATAAATGTCTTCTCCAAGTAGGTTATCTTCACTAAGCACCCTTTACAGGCTAAAGGTAACTCAAATAGCTAAAAAAGTCCTCGGAGGGAAGTATGCTCAAACTTGACTACATGTCACTCCTTTCTTATATAGAATTCAAACCTGTTCTTTAGCACCTCTCTTTTAAAGACTCCAACTGTATACCTACCATGGTTAACTTTGTTTATGCTGTGGTGTTGAATGCCCCAGAACAAACTCTGTTTTGCTGTGGTCTTGTAAGAAATCTGTACCCTCAACTCCTTGATCACCTCGAGTTAGTATTTATTGCATTTCTAGTTTTGTGTGCGGCCCAGGTGTTAACCTGCAGCTCTCTTCATCCTTCTCCACCATGTTCAGAATATCCCCTCGGATATGGAAAACTAGACTTTATTTTAAATGCTGGTGTTTAAACTTATGCTACTGGAAGATACTAGGATAACAGCTGGTAGTTACTCTTTCCACGAACTCTAGGCTTTATCCAGTGGAAGCTCAGAAAAGAGGAAGTGTAACATGTGGCTGCTGTAACCCTGTGACAGACCAGCTGTACGTCAGCTTCTGGCCTTTCTAAAGGTTATCTTAAAACATATCAAATATGATTCCTCAAACTAAAAAGCCTGCTTCGTGCCGCCGTATGCTGAAACACACCATAGATCTTTCTGCTGCTGGCTGGTAGGGCAAACTAAGATACTTCTAATTGCTGTTTTGGAGAGCAAGTAAAATCCTGGCAAGCTTTCTCTTCTGATGTGTCCCTTTTATGGATAAGTTTTAACTTTCTGTAAATCAATTAGCAGTATCGGTACAAGCTGCCACAATGCTCTGGATCTATTTCAGCAAGTCTGGGGTTCCAAAGACTGAAGCGGGGAGACTGTCAGGACCCTGGGGTTTGGCAGGCTGCCACACTTGTGTTTAACGTCTCCTCCTCAGCCCTTAGTTTCTGGGGCTGGGGTAGGCTGTGTATTTTGCCAAAGCAATCTGTTTCAACAGGCTAGGCAGAAAATTAGCTGTAACTTGTAACAAAATTTGGACAGAACCTATTTACACTGTGGGAAGTCCTATCAATACACCCATGCATTAATTTCAATATCCAGAAGAGAGTCTTTCACTCTTGATTATTGCCCTTAGTGTATCTTGGACACTGCTAGGTGAAGACTGACTTAAGAGCTGCTGATAAATCCCTGGAGGCTTGTGCTAATATTGCCAATAGATTGAAGAATTTTCCTGTCGCTGAAGTATTTTTCCTATTTTATGATGTGTTGTACTTTTGTATGAAACTCCTGACTAGTCTTTCCCTAGCAACAATGAAAAAGGGAAATATAACTGTTCTGCAATTTACTTCTCTCCTTGGTCCTGTCTTTTGATTGGGGAAGGACCCCACAGCCCCCCTTGGAAACAGAATAGCCTAAGCTACCAGATTAGACATAAGAGTTTGGAGTGCAATCTTAGTGATTTTTTTTTTTTTATTGGACTGTGCTTAGTGATTATGAGAGTGACAGTTCAGACTCCTATAGAGCTTGACATCTCAGTTAAGTGTTAATGATTAAAATAAAGGTAATTTTAGTATCCATAAGCGTTGTTTCATGGTCGTAAAACTGCTGAAGTCCTTGACCTAGGAATGTGTTCTGCAGCTGTCTACATCTATACTCATGTTCTAAATGTTTCTAAATACCTGAAGATGTTAACAGGCTTATATAGAAATTATTTGTTAAGAGAACCAAGTTGAAGATGGCTTCTATATAATCATAGCACATATTCCCTAAAGCGCTTCGTTGAAGTGTGTAACGAAGTATCTGAGCATGTGATAGTCATTCCCTTTTAACTCATGAGCCCAACTGTCTTCTGGCTTTCAACAGCTCACGTAGATAATTTTGTCTGCTGGTGTGTGCAGACAAGCAGCTTTAGATCTCTTGAAGAGTTCCAAATCTTATGGTGAGTAATGTTACATGTGACTTCCCTGCAAGCAATATAGTGCTGGGATTCTGAATTGATTTTATGCATTTAAAAAGGCTTCTGAATTAAAGTCTAACCCTTAAGTATAGGAAGGCATGTTATTTTTTCACTAGATCAAAGCTTGTACTTAACAGTTCATCATAAAAAGCTGTCCTCAATGAGCTGGGTGGTGCAATCTAAGGTTCTAAATTAAATCAATGATACAAACTAACCATGCAGTTCAGTCATCAGCTAAAGATTATAATGTGGATACTGTGCTGTCTTCCGGTGTGATTTTAGCCAAAATGATGAATGTTGTGCTTTGTATTGCAATGCAGCAGGTTCCTGAGTGACTTCAGTTTCTTATGCTAACTGAGGGTTTTTTTGTGATTAGAAAATTCTGTCAAATAGAGCATGACAATGTTACATTGCCTATACCTTTTTCTGGTGAAAATAGCCTTCTTGTTGTAAGGTACAAAGTAATGCAAATTCCTGCAGCAGAATCAAAGGGGAAGGGGTGTGAAATAGTAAAAGGTGAAGAAGGGTACTGCTGTGCCTAGACTTGTGTATTCCAGAAATACTCAGGCATTCAAGTTTTTAGACACAGGTTGTAGCTTCTTGAATAATGGAGATGAAAAAGCTTGGGAGTAAGACTGATCAGTCACTGTCAAATTATCTTGGTTGTAGCATGAAGTATTCTGAAGGAAGCTGAACAGACTACATGCATGTTCCTACAGGACCAAAACTTCTAAACCTTAGCTGCCCCTAGGCATTACTCTTGTTTCTTATCTGGACATGTGGAGTTATGATAAATATCTCTTCCTGGATAAATTCTGAAAGTGTTAGAACCAGGTTAACCCCCTTGATCAAAGGACATAAATAATTGGTGAAATAAATAGGAGATGGGAATGAGTCATTGTGGTAAAGAGGTACAAAACAAAGGAATCTTAATCATAGGGAAGTGCTTTTAAAGTATTTCAATACACTCGAGATTCCTACTTGACAAGCATGCCATTCTAGTGAGCACACTGCACTGACAACAACGTAGTGTAGGAGGTGAATATAGCATATCAATGAAACTCAGTCAAATATCATTGAAAGGACACTTGAAGGATTTTCTGTATCATAAAAACTTTTGATCTGATCTAGTAAGACCAGCAGCTAAGTAGTGTTAGCTGCTGCTTTATGATCACATTTACTGTCACTCATATGAGCCTGTACGAACATGCAACTCACTGGAGGGCAGGGGTGGTAAAAGTCGAAGATGACCAGTTGAGCTTGGCTTCTCCTGAAGAATGTCACTAATGACAACTAGTAGACAAATCTGTTTTTAAAGCCTTGACTGAGGAATTCTGCATTAACTTTGGTGTAATAGCGCCCTTCTTCCAGGACTTTATCAGAATTTATTTGTAAAAATGTTTATTAAAACTGAAGTAATGCTTTAACTGGAAGAGTGTGGCTATAAAATTGGCCAAACAGAAGAGGAATGTTTGTACTTCAGTATTCTAAACATACTCCAAACAAGCTTTCACAAGTTAAATGATAAGGCTTGTAGCATGGAAATTTGTTACTAAACTCTTGTCTGTCTCCTTGAAAAGGTATGGACTCTAGCTTGTTAGAAGTATATACCAGTCCCCAAGAGGATGGAGAAATCAGATGAAGTATTTTGCTCAAATACTAAGTTGAGGAAGAGTTGGAATAACCAAACTTTTCAATGAAGACAAATGAGTCTTGGGTATGTGAGTTGATGTTAAGCTTTTATTTAGGAAGTTAACTTGCTCTCATCCATAGGAAGCCATGAGAAATGGGAAAGTGAGCACAGGAAACTATGGATGTGGGAGAAGGAGGAGGATATTGGAAGACCTACTTCCCAGTTGGGAAGAAAACTTAAACTGAAATGAGCACTTGCAAAGCAAGACAATGAAGGCAAAATTGCAAGCCTTCTTGCTTAGATAAGCAGGAGCGATGCTGCACCTGATAAGATTTTCTGTCCCAATAGAATAAAATCTATCTCCTCTGGAAAGGTGGAGTGCCTGGTAGCTATGCACCCTCTGTGGAACATAGCTGAGTACTGTTGTGTATTTTGGTGGCTGAATTTCAGAAGCACTTGGGATCTTCCAGTATGTGAGATACTGTACTTCCATGTGAAAAAAAACTTAGTTTCAAGCAGCTGTCTATTTCAGTTTCTCTCAGTCTATGTTTGTGCTACTGACATGTCACAAGATTACAAAGTTGCTTCTATGTACCAGCTCATTAACTTGTTTCTTGCATCTTAGACTGATTTTAGTTTTTAAAAATAAGGTCTAAAGCAAGCCTTAAGTGATGTTAATACTTCCCTGAAAGGCTACAGGGGCAACCAGAAAACTTCTTCCATTTCCTGTACATACATCGTTCTGCTATAGAGGCATGTACTTCAGTTGCTTTTCAGAGGAGCCCTTCTAAGTATGGAGAGCTTTGAGGTCTCTAAAGTTAGTAAAGGAATTCTTGTAACAACTTGTCCTTACCCACAACACACTGTGAAGCTCGCTGTAGGGATTAAAATGGCAACTCCTGCAAAGAAACCATGAAAAAAAAAATTGCTTAGCTGTGTGCCTAGTACAAGTGAGCATAGGGTGGAGGCAAGACAATCCAGGCATAAGCTGTCCTCAGCTGTGTTTCTTTCCTCGCTGTTATAAAGATACCTAATAAGTGAAAAATGTGCACATAAATACCTGCATCAGAAATGGATGCAGATCTTGGAGCTCAGAGCTTTTTCGGAAACTAGTGTTATCTGAGGTTATTTCCTAGTTTATATGGTGATGGTACCAGCAGCAGCTGCCTTCATACGGAGGTGGGAGCACTGCTATTTTGCTAACAGCTGAGGCGGGTCAGAAAACTCCCAGTCAGGGTTGGAGAATCTTTTTAAGTCTCCAGACTGATGAAAAAGATTTGGAAGACCTCTGACCAATTTCTGAATGCTTCCTGGTCACACAAATTTAAGTATAAAGCTTATGTGAGAAAATTACTTAAGCATGATGTTGGCTGGAAACATGCAAGGCTAGCAGATAAAGTTTGAGGAGGGGAAAGTAGAAGGCATGTTCATGTTGAAAGGTTTTGAACACTATCTTAGAAGCAGTAGAGCCAAAAAACTTGACTTGAAGGTGTACTGTATGTTTCCTTCTAGTAACCACCCCTCTGTGGGAAATCTTGTGTGGGTGTCCTTTCTTGTGACTCTTCTGCAACAGCTGAATTAGTTATGAGCTTTCAGTTGAAAATGACTTGCTGTGCTTGGAGCTCTACAGCTAAGTATCCAAATAAGTGCTCAGTGTGTTAAAATTGTTTCTTTAAGGTGTGTTTCCAGCCTTCAGATGTCTCTGAATACAAGCTCTGGATGTCAACATGCTTTCTTTCTTGGAGTTCTTCTCTTTAAGTAATTTTTTATGAAATGCTGTCAAGCTACATATGGTTATTGGTCTTGCTGATGAAGCAATTTCCTTGTCTTAGCAGTAGGGTACTGAATCATTCATATTGGTGAAGGTTCTTGTGCTTAATACTATATTATATAGCAACTCAAAGTATTATATATGTTATCTTGAACTAAACTTCTTAAAGCCTGTGTGCTGATGGAATTCCATATGCATATGGGAAATGTTACTGTCTTGAAGTTGGTGGTGTAAGGCGGTTTAGTATGGTAATTTTGATTATGCAAGACAGGACTGTTCAGTTAATTTTCAGTTAAATGGTAGAATTGAGACAGATGTTCTTTGAGTGTCTTGGAAATAAGGTTAGAATTTCTCCATAGGCTTTTCTAGGTGTTAAAGGTGTTTTCTTGGGGTTAAAGATGTGATCTTAGAAGACCACCTGAGCTAGTACAGGCTTGAAAGAAAGTTTGCTGTATTGGTCTTGCAGGTGCTCTTAATTTCTTTCAACAATGGAAATGCACTTAGTGCTTGAGCTTCTAATCACTATCGAATAGATGGAGCTTCAGCCTTATTTTCAAATAGATATGGTTCATGTCATGTATAACAGATGCTCAGAAGCTTTATGCTTTCTACAAGATCACAATGAAAGTCCTTCCCTAGCACTCTGATACAAAGAATAAAGGATGGATGGATGGGTAGCCATCAAATGGGCAGGGGGTAGCTAACTTAAAGGGAAATGAGACCTAAGTTCTTATGTGCAGTACAGCAGACAAGAGGCAAAATAGTATGTCACACATCATAACTAATTTTTTGGGTCAGATTATAAAACGAACTAGAAATTGTTGCAGAAATCATTAACTTGCACTGATCATAAGGTTTTTTTGAGGCAAGTATTTACTAAATAATTGCCCTTCATGTAATACTGACTCAAGTAGTCAGAAATTAAGCTGGTTTGACAAGTCAAGTGCATTACCCTTCAGAGATGAACTTATGTAGACAATATTAATTATATCATTTTCTCTTAATATATGGAGTTTACATGAATGTAAATCAACATTTATCAACTTTCTTTGCATCAGTGTTGCAGCTCCAGGGTCTTGGTGTCTTCACCTTATTGATGTCTCCACTTTGCCTCTTACCAGTTTGGTTTTCTTTATATGCACACTAGGGCAGTCACTGAAGTGAGTGTACAGAAGTACAATTTGAGTTGGAAAGTGTTGTGAAGGGGTTGTTCTCAACCAATTACCTATCTGATGAAATGCAGGAAAGAAAATAATCTAAGCTGCCTACTTCCAAAAAAAGGCTCCATGCTGTATAAAATAAGATTCTTCCCTTCAGTAGTGAGCAAGGCCACTGGGATTCAGTCTCACAGCTGTTGGAAATACCTTCCTTGAGCTCCAGCAGTAACCATTGCCTTGCTTTTGCAGTCTGTTGCAAACTGTTCCCTCCAAATACTCAGGAAGTTCTGAAGTGTGATATGCCATGTCAGAAGGAAGTGATTTTCCCTTACTGGAATTTCCATTTATATTTTCCTATCAAAGCATAGGAATACCTCTTGTGAAATTCTTCCAAGTGTTAAAGCTAGCATGACCAGCAATGACCAGTGACTACGAAGCACAACATGCTTCTCAAGCTACCTTCTCAAGTATGTTAGATGTTCAGAGTTCTCCTCTGGCTATGGAGACACAGAACGAAGTTAGATGGTTTGGTAAGATTATGCTTTGAAAAATGATGGGATTTCAGGTGTTTATAGAGCTTCTGTCTAGAGAAAGCATAGCAAACTTTCAGAAGCACTGACTTCCAGGTTAGCAGCAAATGAAACACAATATTCCTTATTGTATGGATTTTAGCAGCTTTTCAAATAATAGATTAAAAAATAAATTAAAAAGCAGCCTCCTGAGGGTCACTGTAAACAGCTTATGGGAACTTGTTCTTCAAATGATCACAAGCTAGACTGCTAGGTAGAGAAAAGCAGCAGCTATTTGGTACAAAATTCCAATCACACACAATGTGCCATGACACATTGACCATTTTAGAGATTAACATTTTTTCAGTCTCGTGATAAAGTTGTTCTTGAGACAAACTGACTTTAGAATTGTTCTGTGTGCTGTGAAATGCTGTAGTACCATGCAGCATCACACTTAAGTACACAGTACAGTTCTGGCTGTGCGACAGCACACCAAGGGAGATGGATTAGAGGGTGTCAGGCATGAAATAGCTTAACTCTGGCAGATGACTTCTTTGGGTAAATCTAGTTAAAGCAAGGTAGGAAGTACCAATTCATTGGACTAATTGGACTATGCCAACTTTTTCTGAATACCAAAGTAAGGAGAGTTTTCCATGTATGCTGAATTTGACAGCTAGTTAGAAATCACTTAGCTTGGATGAACTCTACTTTTCTGGGGATGGAAATCCAGTGCTTAGTCAGGGACTTCCTCTCTTGTTAATTTTCAGTTTAGCAAGGATGCAAGCAAAACAGGTGAAACTTTCTTATGCAAACATGACTGTCATACTTTTACACACATTTGATGTGGGACAAAGCCAGTTGAACAATAAGTGCAGGGTATTCCCTCTAAACTTCTTAAAGACAAGATAGTAAGCTGTTAAAGTCAGTTTGGACAATCTTAAATCCTTAGATTAGCCCAAGGCTACAGCCTGCAGTGAAAAGTTTATCAGTCTTGCTGTGAAATTCCCTGTGAGAGCTGTGCAATTGTTCGAGGAAGGCTTTCTATCTTTGTGAAAGAGAATGTTGTGCCTTTTCCATCTCTTAGGATGATAGATGAGGTCAGCGTTCCTGATGGAAATAGGGTGTTTAACTTGGAGCACTCATCTCAGTGCTCTTGCTGTTTCACTGATGGTGAACAGGACTATTCTGCTTGAGAATAAAGTGTACTGATAGCAAACTGAATGGAAAGACTAGTCACTGATTTTGAAAATTTAGGTAGCTAACAAGTTGTTAGGTTAGAAACTGGCTGCATTGTGCAATGAAACTTTAGAGCAAACTACTTCCTAGTAATTCAGAATGAAATAGTAACTTCTAAGAACATGTGAAAACAGTGTTATGATCTAAACAATCAAAATACTGCTGCACTGGAATTTATATTCTTCAGTGACTTTTCAATGACTTCAGAGTTTCTCATACATACTCTATATATGGTATACTGTGGATGTCAGGTCTCTGACACCATCTCATTCAGCGGAACTGCTTCAGCTGCACATTGCAACTTTCTAATGCAGACATAACCAGAGGACCAAATGTTATCTCCTACTGTAATGTGGGAGCCAGCTGCACAGTGATTAACTGGCTGGTTACCTTTTCCTCTGAAGACCATTCTTCTGAAAGGTTTGTGACAATTCCTATTGGGAAGAGGTCCATCCAGTGGTCAGTTAACTTTCCCACAGCACCTTTAGTAAGAAAGGACACTAGCAATTCACTTAGCCTCTGAGGCTGCTTTTGTCTGTTAGAAACTGTAAGAACTGCAGTCAGGGAAACTGTTGCTAGTACTGCCTAATATAGGAAGATATAATATTCTTGTAGTTCTTGCTTTCTAACTTCTTGGGTTTTGTCACCAGAACCACAAATACCAAATATTACTTCCACAGTGGTGGAAAGTAAAAGTCATGCTAGATGTGCCTTTAACTCTTACAGGTTTCTAATATCTGCTGGAGCTGTTAGTAGAGTTCAACACCTCTGTGGTTTAAACACGTGGCAACTTTGCACTAATAGCTTAAATGGGTAAGAGTGAGGAGGGGAGAGCCATCTAGTACTGACAGTCTGAGTCTGTCTGCTCTCAATCTACAGCTGCTACCCATGTGAAAAAGCAGGTAGACACACTTAAGCATGTTCTGTAATATTGATAGTGTTTTGGTTAACCTACTTGCTGAATAGCAGACTCAGTTTAATTGGGTAAGACAGTTCTGGGACAAGCTGTGCTGGTTTGGGGAGAGGGGGGAATGCTGTCAGCAGTGGTAGCTTGCCAGTAACATATTGATATATCTGGCTAAAAGGGAGCCTCAGTCAGCTCACACCCAACCCTTGTAGTGCTAAAATGTACATTAGATGTCTGGAGAAGTGGGAGATGCATCCTCAGGGCAGTTCTGGATATTTGCCGTATTGTGCCAAACATCCAGCTGTAGGACCAACAGGCGTACAAAGTGTAGTTTGTTCTTGCCAGTGGCTCTTAAAATGACTTAGGGGAGTTTTGAAAGCAATATGGTTCTAACTCAATGAGAAGATTGGGCTGCATGCCCAGCCATTTTGGATGGTGCTTTAGCTTAAACCTACCACACGAATGGCATAACTTTACTGAGAGTTGGAATTGTAAATAAGGACCTGCCACTTAGGTGTTCCTTGATGTTGATATGTGAAAGCCTGACCCTAGAAATTCAGGGAGTTGGAGAAAAACCTTTTGTAAAGCAGCACAACTGGAGCAGGGAGGAGAGTGTTCATTAGGTTAGGCCTTCCCTTGGCAGAAGGAAGACTGGAAAAAAGGGGGTTCACTTACTGTTGAATTGTGGGGTTTTCCTGTCTAGGTTGAATAAGAGCCCAGATGTCTCATAGTCCTGGAAGTTGTCTGAAACAGCTAACTTGCAGACTTTGGCACTGAAGCCTAAATAGTGGCACTGTGCTTGCACACTGTGTGGCCAATAAGGTCAGAGCAGTTGATAGCAAGGACCTAAGAGCCATGGTTTTGGCAGTTAAATTAGAGTTAGTCTGACTGTCACTAATGACCCTTCTTGAATTTTGACATGACTGACTATTAGTGGTCATGGTAGTAGCTAATCTGAGAACCCTGCTCACAATGGAAGGAGAATGTTCAAGTATTCCCAGACTAAAACTGATTTATTACAACCATTCACTATAGCTTAATAAGCATCCTGTGAGTTCACTGGAGTGCATAGTACCTGTTGACAGAAAAGCAGAATAACTGAAAAGCACTAGCAGGATGCTACCTCTATGCATTTTGAACTGATTTATTTTGATTCATTAGGTCTCTTGATAATTTTCTTCACTACTGCAGTATTGCTGGGTAGTTTTTCTGGCTTGGTTTTATAGATTAAACTTTTACTGTGTGGTATATTACTTCTTTCTTTTGAAATTAAACCGCCTTTTAAACTAACTGAACTGTGAGTTTTGGCATTCTGAAGGGCAATGTTGGCAAGAGCTGCTTGGCTTTGTTCATAAACTGAGGACTTTTTACTGTTTGTCAGACTCCTGGCAACTGTGTTATTGGGTCCAGGAAAAAAATTCAAAACTACATTGCAATGGTCTTCCACTTAGTAGCAAACAACTCCAGAATGAAACTTTTTGGCTAGTTGTGCATTGACTTTTGGGTGACTGCAGTCCATACTATACATCTATAGTTTAAGATTATTTGATGTGGAGCTGCCAGACTTGTTAAAATCAAGCTTTGAGCCCTGGCCACCCATTAAGCTGATTAGCCTGTCAAAGATGACTTGAACGAACATTACTTCTATGAAAGAAACTATTTGTTCCATCATTCTTCCAGTTGTCAGGCTTTTATAACCCTTGGTCATCTTTCTCTTCCTCAGTGATACAATTTTGGGAGGATGCCAGAACCATTAGTCTCATCTGAAAGAGAAGAACTCTGAAGAACTTCATTCAGTTCTCCATCAGTATTTCTGATGAGATGTGAAGGGCTTAAATGCAACTAACACAGATCTGGTTTCTGGGTTGTGTGGATTCAGATAAGACTAAGCTTAGATTTTTACAAGGTAGGGGAACTTGTGCTATACTGTTGGTATTGGCAGAGGTAAAGCAAAATTTGCCTTCACAGCAAAAAAAGTATAGCTGGGGAAGCTTCTTCTAGATGGGCCATTTTACTCTCCTTGAGTAAGTTTTTAGTTCATATAAACTACATATGAAGGCTTCTAGGTATGGCAAGTAGTCTGGGAGAAGGAACCCTGACAAACTTAGTGTCATGCATATCCAGCAGTCATTTGTACATTTAACTTGCTTTTTCTAGCCTCCTTCCCATCACATAGGAGGAGTTAAGAGAAGAAAAAATGGTAGGAGTGTAGGGTATCTCCTGCAAACTAAAGCAAGAACTACCACAATAATTCATGCTGCCATGATAAACAGGACTCTTGTTTATTCCAGGGAATAAGGACTGGGAAAGATTGCTGTTGAAGCTCTTTAAGCTCTTTAAAATGTAGTTCAAAGCAAGGTTGCTACTGGCTGAATCTTACAGTGATAATTTAGCTTTTGCAGTAAAGGAAAAAGATAAAGCTTCTACTGTCAGACCTGGCTGTAATGTTTTTCATGTAGTTTTTAGCTTACAGTTCACCCCTCTTACAATGTAAACTGGGAAGCAAGAATGGCTCTCAATCTCTGATACAGTTTTAAACTAAACTTAATTCCTGTGATGCTGATGTAGGGAACTGTTATTAGTTCCTGATGTATGACATTACACAAGTATTTCACTGAATGTTGTTGCAATTACTGGAAAATATGGTGACAAAGTGTGCTGGGTCATTTAGATGTGAAAACTTTGTGGTGAGAGAATGCAGAACTTTGCATTGCGTGCAGCCACTTCCATACTCCCAAACAACCTCTGATCCCCATGACTGTACTGTAGCTTAGCTCCTCATCTACACCTGAATCCCTAAAACATGGAGAAAGTATAACTTTGTGGTACCATCAGGTTTATGTCAAGGCACTAGACCTACCAGAATGATTAATCCTATGATGTACTTCCCATACTGCTGTAGTAAGCGAGTAGATATCTTCCTGTCCTCTTCCTTCCATGGTTATACACACTGGAGATCTTAAGTCTAGTTTCATCTGATCACTTTTAGCCTTTTTCCCCTCTGGGGTTATAATCAACTTTCAGCACTGCTCAATGCTATCCTTGCACATGGTGAAATGACTACAGCAAAAATTCTGCAGGACATAGTAAAGGGAATAACAAATCCCTGGCTGAACTGAGCATGGCAAAAATTGAGTAATTTTGTTTTAACATGAAGAATGATGTTCAGACTCCAGACTTTGGAGGAGTAGTGTGTTCTACAGTTTGTTTTTTCTGTATGAGTTATTTTGCAAGCAGAGAAGCACTTGTAAAAGCTTTGCCTGAAAGTCCTGTTAAATTTTCGAAATGCCGCCTGGAATGTTCTGCATCCCCTACAAGAAGCTCAGCATGTGCATTGTCAGTAATAACAGGATTGTGAAGAAAGTCTACTCAGTTTATACTGAATTCTCTTCCCGCCTCATGCCATATAACTTTTACCACAACAAAACTCTTGCATCTTAGGCAGGCCATGTGTTATTGCTTCTGTCTTCTTTCTATGGAATAAAAAGAATATATCCATCCTCATCAGGCCTCCAGACAGAATGGAAGACCAGTTGTAAGGTAGTATGCAGGTCAGGCTTATTGTTAGTGGATGTGAATTCTAGAGGTGAAAGCAGCTCTGTAATAAACTATTTTGGAGTTTGGGCTACTTTAGAAAAGGGCAGCACTCATACTGGAGTGTATTTGGCCTATTAAAAGGCATTAATGTCTAATACTACAGTGGTGTTGTGCTTGTGTGTGTTTTTAGGGGTAAGGGGTACCAAATCCTCCTTATGCAAAGCTTAAATCTACTGAGTAAAAATAAAAGCTTTTAGGCTGATATGCACATCGGTTTTCTACTTTCACCCTGTACTAGGTTTCTGTGGCAGGGTTTTGGTAGTGGGGGGGTTACAGGGGTGGCTTCTGTGAGAAGCTGCTGGAAGCTTCCCCTT
>JANZLQ010000086.1:34176834-34187760 GCA_026212715.1 Elanus axillaris | reverse complement strand
CCCTTCCTCTCCTCCAGGACAGGTCTTTATAGCCTTGCTGTGACAGCCTTTGAGTTCCTTCCCCTGAGAGTTGATCTAGTCTGAACATTTCTAAATTCAACTTATATCTATGGTCTCTTATCCTCCTGCAACAGTGTGTAAAGAATGTGTCCATTAGGCATGTGCAGATTTATTGGGCACTCGAAGCTTGATTGCCACTTTAAATTTTTTTTGAAAGCCTGTAGCCCTTAGGAAAGAAAGTTGCACCCCATCCACATTCCTTGCAAGCTGGCTTGTTCGAGTTGTTAACCTTTGTAGCTAACATGGAACTACCATAATCATCCTATTCAGTCACTTGAAGAACTCCAATTAGACTGTAAACTCACTTTCAATAAGCTGTTTAATCTCCAGTGTATTGTCTTTTTCTAAACTTTAATTATAGCTGCACAAATCCAGAAACTAGCCAGTGGAACATATGTGTAGCCTGTTTATTTGATGCTTCTTGACTAGATCAAAACATGATGAATCTTGATGACCAGTCAAACAAGACACAATGTCATGTTTACTTGGCTTCAAGTTTACTGAGCCTATGCAATGTAACATGAAGTTTGTCACTAATGGGCAAAAAAAGGCCAATTCTTGAGTCTTTCTAGTATGGCATAGAAGGCTGGTCCACATTCAAATGCTAGTTCCTTAAATACCTGCTTTACCGGGTAAACTGCTAGTGGAAGTAGACTTTTTTTTGCAAACCGTGCTTGTGCTTTTTCTTGGTTTTAGTGTTCAGATTCAACAGTAGAATGAAAACCAAACTCTGAAGCTTTGGGACTGTAGTTGAATACATGAATCTCATCTGAGTCCTGCCAGTGACAATGTAATCCTATGCAGATTTGTTTCAAGAATGTCTAAATTTTTGCTTGAAGAGCTATTGTTGCTATGTTTAAGCACTTCTCTTGTTCTGTATGTAGCTTGTGTTCTTCTAAAGCTCTACACAAATGTAGAATGGCCATGACTCAAACTGTGGTGCAGTATACTAGTTTTGGTACAGATTGTCACTGACCAGAGAAGCTGAAGCAGGGTGAGGTTCAGGAATTCCCAGCTACAAAAATAAAAACCTAAAGGTTTAAAGTGACTGTGCAGATTGTATTACAGAGCAGACTCTGATATTTCCTAAGTCCAGTATAAAAACCAATTTGACTTCTAGCTGTATGATGGAGTTCCTCCCCCCCCCGCCCCTTCCTGGGGAGAAAAAAAAATAAAAAGAAAATAACTTTAATACATGACTAGTTTTCTTTCATGCTACAAACTGCATTTTCACTCCTGTTCCTTGGAGGGAGCATTACTATGTGACTGGTGCGGTGCATCAGGAAATCTGATTCAGCCAGAAGGTGAAAACTATAAAAAAACCTGGCATTTTAGTCTGAGGAAGGGAATGAGAACATCTCCCTGGTAGAGAATGAGACTAGTCTGTGGAGAAGTGTTTAGGTCAATTAAACTAGTCATGAAGCCCTGTCCTAATTACCCTAAGAACTTTGATTTGGAAAGATAGTGGAAGTTTAGACAGACCCAATTTAACTTCAGGCCAATAAGTGAGCAAAAAATGTCAAACATAATTTGTTTTACATGTACGGGATATATAGTAAAGTGGTAATTCATCTCAATCGGGTGAGCAGAGGTTCCATACTATTTTACTTCATTATCTCTTGCAATCTGAAATATGTCAGTCTTTAATGAGCAAGTACCTGACTTCTTAGTCCCTATATTTAAGGGACAATTTTGAGATTAAAAACTTGAGTGAAAATCAGAATCAGTGCCTCTGTAAAATGCCTTTCCTGGCATGTTTCCATCAGCTGATTTTGTAAAGGTTGGAGATGGCATATAGTCTTCCTGGATTGTGGTTGTGCAGTATGTCTGTGCAGCTAATGCAAAGTCAGCCTCTATTAATTTAAAAAGCTTAATGAGGCATTACAGTTGCTCAGAAAACTAGAAAGGCGTTAGAGCAATTAGTGATCTTTCACTGTGGGATTTTCTAGGTGTATCTTAACTGCAGTAGTAGAAAAATATAAGCTATTCCAAGCTCCAGAGTTTTGTTTGTTTAAACTTTTGTGTCAGACCTATTAAGTTGTAATAGCATTCAGTCTCCTTAAATTAAACAAATCCCTGTTAATCTGTAGTGATTAATTGCTGGGGAATAGTTTGAGTAATTCTTACAGACTCATTGCCTGAGTAACCATTTGATATATGGTGATATGAGGAAATAGTTATAAAAGAAATGTGTAGTAAAGCTATGGTATTGCATGGTGAAACATTTTGCTCTTAAAAAAATGTTGCTCCCTTATCTTTCTAGTCTTTTGCTAGTGACCTTGGTTCTAAAACAGAGAACTGGCTACCTCTTTCTCCCTTTACAGAACATCTTGTTTGGTACAGAAACAGAGTTCTCTGTGTGTGTATGCCTTCATCTTTCATATAATGAATTGCTAAAGAATTTAAGAAATGGGGATAGCAGTATACTTTTAGGAGTAAAAAATATATTAACAAAATGCTGGTGAGATAAATAACGATTCTGAATTGAAAGACATCATTCACTTGGCAGTATGCAATAGGTCAATTCAGAGTTCTTTGTCCTGCAACAGAATAATATTGAAAATAAGGAACATACTAGATTCAGATCTGACTATTCAGTAAAGATTATTTGAAAGAAATTGTGCCTGTATTTTACATGACCATCATAAAGCTCTGCTTATTAGCCCACTTCCCTGTTTCAATTCCTAAACAGGAACAAAAAAAAGTACTTGGTGTATTTTTAAACCCATGATTATGGATGTTTTTATCACCACCTTAAAATAGTGTTCATTCAAGGAAAATTTCTAGCTTAGACATCCTATGTGACTTACATACTCTTAAGAATAAATTCTGCTAGATGGTTGGTTTATTATTTCAGTCTGTGTACATACAAAATCCTTCCTGCCCCAAGTACCTTAAGAAAAAAATCCCTTTTTTTAGGTAGAGATGGTGTTTTGGATAGCTTTGGCTTGGGAAGTGTACAAGTAGCAGGCCAGCATCTCAATATTGGTTCCTTCATCCTTTTGCAAAGATGGTAAGAGGTAAGTATACTGATCTTGCATCTTTTTATCTCTGTGTAAATCATCATTTGGCCTGAACTCTAAATGAAATTAAAATACACAGGATTCCTGGCCTTATAACTCTAAATGAAAATAAAATATGCAGGATTCCTTACTGCCCTTAATTTGTTACTGGGAGTAAAAGGTAGCTGCTACATGTCATGTGGCATTTTAACATCAAGGGATATCTCTTACAGGTTCTAGGAAATGAAACAAAGTGTTCAGCCTTTTGATAAAACATACAGGTTTCTGTTTTGTCTCATCATTTTTTTTCTTGGAGCTTAGGAACTTCTAACCTGTTTATTATCATGACCCCTCTGAAAGCTTAAGTTATGCTAATAATTATTTGTCCTACTGGAAAGCTCATGGCTCCCTAGAGGTTAAAGGTAAGAAGGGCATTCTGCTAACTCCATTTCTAAACTCCTCTGCCCTTTACTGGTATGCATCAAAGCATTATGTAGTATCCAGCCAGAATAATGGACTTTCAACCTCTCACATTCAGATGGGTATGGTTTTTGACTTTTGTATTTCGAAAGTTTCCTGTAGACTGTGGTATTGAAATGGTATAGTACTTGGGCTGCATTATCCGTTTCCATTGTTCATATTATGTCCAAGCATCTTTGGTTATAATGAATTAATTTTAATTGACAGTGCTATCCTAGCATTGATATAGCAAAACACCTCCCCCACTGAGATACATTCAGTTTTAACTTTAAATTATTATGCTGCAAACATGATTCTATACTCAGCCAGTGTTTATTCAGTACGGTATAGCATTGAAATAGTTGTATTGTACACAAAGATTACTTCTAGTCTCCTTTGCCTGGAGAGCATCTGTCTGGTTGAAGTGCTAATGCTTCTATGAATATATGTACATGTT
This sequence comes from Elanus axillaris, assembly GCA_026212715.1. Taxonomy (NCBI): domain Eukaryota; kingdom Metazoa; phylum Chordata; class Aves; order Accipitriformes; family Accipitridae; genus Elanus; species Elanus axillaris. The sequence continues at coordinate 34,183,782 of JANZLQ010000086.1, read as the reverse complement.
TTGTTGGATTTGCTTGGCAAGGTTTTGGTAGTGGGGGGCTACAGGGGTGGCTTCTGTAAGAAACCGCTAGAAGCTTTCCCTGTGTCCAACAGAGCCAATACCAGCTGGCTCCAAGATGGACCCACCACTGGCCAAGGCCATCAGCGACAGTGTTAGTGCCTCTGGGAGAACGGATTTAAGAAGGGAAAAAAAAGTTGCTGGGGCACAGAAACTGCAGCTGGAGAGCAGCATGAGAACATGAGAGAAGCAACTCTGCAGACCCCCAGGTCAGTGCAGAAGTGAGGAGGTGCTCCAGGTGCTGGAGCAGAGATTCCCCTGCAGCCCGTGGGGAAGACCATGGTGAGGCAGGCTGTCCCCCTGCAGCCCAGGGAGGTCCACAGTGGAGCAGATCTCCACCTGCAGCCCGGGGAGGACCCCACGCCAGAGCGGGTAAATGCCTGAAGGAGGCTGTGATCCCATGGGAAGCCCGTGCTGGAGCAGGCTTCTGGGCAGGACCTATGGCCCCATGGAGAGAGGAGCCCACACTGGAGCAGGTTTTCTGGCAGGACTTTTGACCCCTCTGGGGACCCACGCTGGAGCAGTCTGTGCCTGAAGGACTGCAGCCCATGGAAAAGACCCATGCTGGAGCAGTTCGTGAAGAACTGTAGCCTGTGGGAAGGATCCATCCGTGTTGGAGAAGTTGGTGGAGGACTGTCTCCCATGGGAGGGACCCCATGCTGGAGCAGGGGAAGAGTGAAGAGTCCTCCTGAGGAGGAAGGAGCAGCAGAGACAACGTGTAATGAACTGATCTTAGCCCCCATTCCCTGTTCTCCTGCACCGCCATGAGGACGATGTAGAGAGAATCAGGAGTGGAGCTGAGCTGGGAAGGAGGGAGGGATGTGGGGAAGGTGTTTTTTAAGATTTGGGTTTATTTCTCATTATCCTACTCTGATTTGATTGGTAATAAATTAAACTAATTTCCCAAAGTTGAGTCTGGTTTGCCTGTGATGGTAATTGCTGAGTGTGTCCTTGTCTTGATCCATGAGACTTTCATTTTATTTTCTCTCCCCTGTCCAGCTGAGGAGGGGACTGACAGAGCAGCTTTGGTGGGGACCTGGTGTCCAGCCAGGGTCCACCCACCAGACAGGCAAACTACTTTGCTTGAACCTTAAAGAACTGTGCTTTGCATCAAAGTACCCCAAATCATTGCCTTCCAATATTTAGTATTTTAAGGAGCAAGGGCGTTCAGTGAGATCATCCATCAGGATGCCATTTGTTTTCACTAGATTGTTTTAAGCACAATTAGATGAGATTTACTACAGCTTAAATGGTTATGATGGCACTTGTGTCATATGTATGATGGCACAAGTGTCATAATGACTTCTGTCATTTTTATGTGTTTCAGAAGTTAAAGAGTGTAAATTGTGTTGCAGTATTTTTTAATTTTTTTTAGAGAAGATGATTTATTTTTACTTGGTGGATTGAAAAAACAAGTTTGAAGACATCTTACAGGTTTGCTTATGGTCTTGTTCGTGGCTTTTCTTGAGGAATGTTAATCACATTTATATTACAAAATATTTATCTAGCAATCTTATACTACTTTAGAAATGCAAAATACAACTTTTTGCTTTTAGCCTTTATACACAACTGGAACCCTCTTAAAACTGCACTGAAGTTAATCACTATTAAAAAGGATTTGCTATGATCTGCAGCATGCCTTAACTTAGAACAGGACGACTTAACTTTTTAAATCTGCAAAGAAGTTACATCCTTATTGTAAATAACAAAATACTAAAGTAAAATGGTATACTAAGAGGTTTAATATGCTCTACAGTTCAGTAGTTAACACTGCATTAAGATCGTGTATTCTCATTTTAAAAACAGACATCCTTCAGGCTACAATCAAAATTCATCATATCTTTTAGTCAAACATTTATAATTTTTTTTTAAGAGGCAATACTGCTTCCTCTGTCAGTATCCCCATTTCTTAACAATTCCAATAGCTAGATTACCACAGTTGCCCTCAACTCCAAACTTTAGGTAAGGGGTTTCACATGGTCTTAAAACCAGGGAGTCTTTCGTTTTGACATAGAAAGATACTCTTGTTATGAATCATCAAATGTTAAGTTTACAAAAGAAAGGCAATGGCGGTGCCCAGTTCTCTGAGCTATTTTAATTTTCCTCTGCTGCCTGCCTACACTTTGTTTGACCACTATTTAAGTGGAGAGAAGGTCAAAGTTGCGGTGGTCCCCAGTTCATGGAAACACTTTGGCTTAAAGTTAAGTATGTGCCCTGAGTGGTCCCATGGAACTCAATGGTACAGCTATATTTAAATTGGGCTTGGACAGTTGCTGAATATTTTACCAAATATTTTGGGGCTGTCTTCCCCCAAAATGAGACTGTATCATGACAATGTGATCAAAAGGTGCTCTAGCAAATAAAGAACTTAACTATTTCCACTTACCTTTTTGTTAACACAGCTAGGGTTCAGAACCATTTCTAACACCATGTCAAATTCAAAGGAGGCTGGAGTACTAGAAAAAGCACATCCCTGACAAGATCAGATGAGACACAGTACCATAAGGTATTTTTGGAATGGCAGTGGGCAGAAGGTCCTGTGCTTAGGAGAAGACTATTTGTTATGCTGCTGGTTGCAATTTTCATCCCCTACCTTGTCTTACTCTCATCAGTTTACCCAAGATACTCATATAATCCATTTCCCCACTTTGCTCCCTAACCTCAAGCAGACTTTAAGACTTAACAGAGTGCAGATGCTTGTGAACAGTTTCAGCCTGTCCATTCAAGAATGGTTTTGCTCAAGTTCAGTTCCCTGTCCTATGTCACCTCATCAGCCAACTGTTCCTAACTCTGTGCACAGGCTGTTCCTCCCAAACTCTATCACATACTGCAGGGTTTCCTTTTTTTCAGGCATTGCCAATCTCCACAGACAACCTCCCTTTTTTTCTGATCCTTCTTCACTCTTTTTCTGATCCTTCACTGCCTGCTGTTCCTGAAATGCTGATCCACCGCTGTCCTCCCCCATTCACAATTTCCCACTGACCTGTACCTTCCTTATCTCACTCCCACCTACTCTTTCACTTAGTAAATAAGCAGAAGAGAGTAGTGAAATTAAAAGCACCCTTTCTTTCTGATCTGCTAAATGAATTAATTTCAGAACCTGAATTTTCCTGTCCTTCGATAAAAGAAATGAAAAAAAAAATCTCCAACACCCAAGAAAAAGAAAATTAAAAATCCATTTTACCTCCATTTCATCTTCTATCTAACTTTGTTGCAACCTTGTGCTTGAAGATACAGCATCTGTTCTTACAGAAGCTTCTGTGTCTAACCCTTTTTGCATGCAAAACTTCCCAAAATCATGGAATGGGTAAGGTTGGAAGTGGCCTTGGGAGATCATGTAGTCCTATACCCTGGCTCAGAACTTGAGCAGGTTGCTTGTGGGTGTGTCCAGTTTGATTAAGACTCCACAGTCTTGTTGGAAAACCTGTTTCAGTGTTTGACCACCCTCACTGTAATTAATAAATAAATAAATAAATAAATTTAAAAATCTTATTTTTAAGAGGAATATCCTGTATTTAAATGTTCATATTACTTCTAATCCTGTCACTGGGCACCTCTGAGAAGAATGTCAATGTCTTTAGTCTCCCCATCGGGTATTTCTGCACATTAAGATTTGTACACACACACACACACACACACTTCCAGGCCTTCTCTTAAGGCAGAAACTTTCTCCTGTCTTGTTCTGGAATCCTTGTGCCTTCTGTAAAATCAAAGAAGAGTTAAGTCTGAGCCCTAGGACCCCTGAGATGGGCTTTGGTATTTTTCCTGTTCATAGTTACTCTTTTCCTGCTCTCTCCAGCTAGTGTTTGTAGCTACCAAAAAGCACAAACTATTTAGGACTAAAAGGCTGTTTTCCTGTGACTTTTGTGTGCTATAGCAGTTGATGATGTGATTGTTGAAGGGGCGGGGGGTGGGGGGAGGAAGGGGCGGGGGCGCGCGCGGACTTGAGGCCGCTCCCCTCCCCGCCAGCCCCCCGCACGCGCCCGGCCGCGGCACTGGGTGGGGCTCCTGGAAGCCGCCAACCCCCGGCGTCCTCGTCCCTCCGAGCGGCGGAGCGAGGAGCCAATAGGCGGGCGGGTACCGTGTGCGCAACGGCCAACGGGAGCGGCTCTTTTAGGACCGCTGTCCGAGCCCCTCAGAGCGGCGGGGCGCGGCGCGGGCGGAGGGCTGGGCAGAGGCGGCGAGGCGAGGCGAGGCGGGGGAGCGCCGCCCGGAGCAGGTAGCGGCCGCCCGAGCTGTGGCGGGAACTTGGGGCAAGCCACTCCATCCCCTCCCGCGGCCCGTGAAGGGGGGGCGCGGGGTGGAGGGAGCCCGGCCGCCGTCGCGCGTTTCCGGGAGGCTGGCGTCGCGGGGGGGCGTGTGTGGAATCTCTGAGCTGCGTCGCGGCGGCGGGCAGGCGGCCAGGCCCGAGGCGCGTTACAGGCGGGGCAGCCCGGTTGCCGGGATCGATGCTTCGGAAAGGGGGAGAGCCCCAAGGCTGCTCTCGGCGGTGGTGTCGGAGCCGCCGGGCTGCGCTCTCGCCTGGGCGAGGCCGAAAGCCCCGGAGTCGGCAGCGGCCCGCTGCCCCAGCCGCCGGGCCCGGAGGCGGAGGGTACCACCCATCTCCCCCTGCTCTTCCCTGCCCGCCCGCCTCTCCGTCTGCTCTGCCCTCCGGTCGCTGGATGGGCCTCTTGCGAGCGGCGGCGCGCCGGCTCTTCCTGCGAAACTGCTCCGGTTTCTTCCAGCCCCGACCGGGCTGTCACAGTAGTTCCCCTTTCTCGGAGCCCGGGTGGTTGCGGCTGGTGCAGAGAAAAGACCCCAAGTTTCTCTGCCGCTTAGTAAGAACAATTTATGGGGGACGACCGAAATAGTCTGTTTCTTCAAACGGGAGTTGCGGTTCAATGGGTCCATGCATCAGGAAATAGAGGGAGAGCTATGAGAGCTCTCGGTGTGTGCAGCAGCCCCTGACTCTGGGCAGGGGCTTGACCTCCCTGTGGAGCAGGAGCCACCTGGGTCTGCAGAAAGGCTTTCTTGAGTGAAGTTTAAAGTGTGGCTAATTGCAGAGATATACCGATTGGTAGCAAACTTGTAATTGAAACCAGCTTGGATCCCATGGAGATAGAAAACTTTAATGTCATTTAACCTACTTAATAGCTTTAGCAACTGAAACTTTTTGTTATTTTAGTAACTGTTTCAATAATAAACCAGAAGTGGAGCAGGTAGTTTTACTATCTGTGACACCCATCCATACTGTAGCAGGCTAGAATTTCTTGACCCCCAGCATCCCTAACTTGAGTATCATATCTGTGCTTCATAACTGAAATACCATTATTTCAGCAATTTGGAGATTGTGTTAGGTATATATATCTAGGATCTTTACTCTTTAGTTTTTCTACACTCTTTTTGTAACTTCCTCTCTTAAAAATCAGCCATTTCCCCACCCACAACCGGATATGAAAGATTGACTTTGCAGGTTTTTTTGTTGTTTGCCTGGGGTTTTTTCGCCTCCCAGCTCTTGCAGAACTATAAAGTAATATGTCAATCTAGATCTGTAACTTCTTCCTGCAAGTATTGAGTCTTTATTTACCTTATGCTGGACTGCAGGTCTAATGAAGCTTTACTAAAGACAATTTTAACAGTAAAAGCACAGTGGGGCAGTTGTTTTCCATTGAGTGTGGCTGTCTAACGTAGAGGTATGTTTTTGGACATAAGTATTCTTCCTTCCTGTAGTTACAAAAAACCCAACCTGTTGACATCTTAATCATCCTAAGCAACTGATACTTGGCAGTAAAAAGTTAGCGTTGAAGCAAAACTGTAACTTTTATAATAGCAGAGGATTTCACCTCATTTGGTATTTAGTGTTCCTCAGACTTTGAAAAATGTACAGGATATCTACTAGCCAGATGTGAGCAGAGAACGTCAGTAAGCGTCAGTTTTATAGTGCAACTCCTGACAGTATGCTGTGATTCTGCTTAAGAGAGTCATCTTTGAAAGTTGAAGTAATAGATGTCTTGAAGTACCTGTACTAGCATTTATCCTGCAAATGGGAGAATCAGTCCATCCATAGAACCTCTTAGCTCCTGAGAGGCCAAACTGAATCTAATCCTCACTACTATAAAGCAAAGGGTCCTTTGTCATCTTCCTGTGTCTGAGTTTAGCTCCTGTAGGATCTCACAGTTCTTACAAGCACCGTCCTTCCAGTGCTTGGAAGGGATGTATAATAAACTCAAATGGTTATACTGCAATTTGGAAAGTTTAGGCAAGTGCTAGAAAATGTGCGAGGTGTCGTTGAAGACATAGCTGTATCATTGCCATGATTTCAGGTTTGGTTAGCTTCTTCAGCCAGAAATTGTGTCATATATGTGTGTTTGGTTGTTTTCATCACAAAATACTAAGGTTTGAGGAGGGTCTTTGTTTAGTGCAGTATGCCTGTTACTTGTCAGCAGAAAGCAGAGCTGCTAGGTAACTTTAAAAAACAAACAAAAATTTCTGAAGAGGAACCAGTATCATCAAAACTTGTACTTGGTTAGCTTAGTACTTTGTCTGTAGCTGGAGGACTTGCCATCATTTAACGGCTGGGCATGGTTAGTACCTTTGTGTACATGCACAGTGTTTCTCCCAGTTGTTAATTCTGAGCCTTGTGGTAATACAGTTCTCCAGCTATGCTTTATTTAGCCTCAGCACTTTTAAACTTTGGAAGCTGCAAACAGTCCTAACAAATACTGTCTCTGAATAGACGAAATATTCCTATTTGCCGCTTTTTTTTTTTTTTTTTTTTTTCCTTCTAAATGTCTTCAACCCAGGATTTACAGTGAGGCCCTTCTTGTAAACTGTTGTGTTGTCGTTTAACCCCAGCCAGCAACTAAGCAGCACACAGCCGCTAGCTCACTTTGCCCACACCAAGTCGGGGGG
>JANZLQ010000086.1:34135826-34164971 GCA_026212715.1 Elanus axillaris | reverse complement strand
GCGGCGGGTCCATCTTAGAACCGGCTGTTATTGGCTCTATCGGACAAAGGGGAAGCTTCCAGCAGCTTCTCACAGAATCCACCCCTGTAACCCCCCCAATACCAAAACCTTGCCACAGAAACCCAATACAAGCACCTATGCTTCATTCATTGAAACTCTTCGGTGTATAAATGCAGTACAATTTTAATCTATGTAGTCACATTGTTAGTACTTTTTATTTTTCCTTTTTTTCTGCCTTTACCTTTTTTTTTATTTTCATGTTTTGTGGTGAGACAATGGGTTCTTCCCCAAGTAAATATGATAAACATTAAAATAGCATATAAGCCAACCAGTAAGTTGAATTTTTGATTGATTAGATTACATTTTAATTAGGAAATTATGTATTCAAATTAGTTTTCCTAGTTAATTCTAATTAAAACAATGAAACCCTGAGAGCTCAGCCTACTCTGATGTGTAGATTTCACACTTCATAGACTCAGGGGCACAAAAACATTAAATAATATACCAGTGGCAATATCACGTTAAATGCTGTGCTCCCTACTGATCTTAGTTTTATGTCTTTCTTTTTGTGGAACTAAAAGCAATGTCAGAGGATCTTGCAGGTAGACACTCTCTACGAGCCATTGGTTGGAGACTGTGCAATCAGACTGTGCAATGGAAGTCTAGATTTCTATTACCATGATCAGTGTAATAGAGAAAAGCAGCTTTCAGCAGAACCATATAGCAGAAAAAAGCACTGCCAAAAGAAAAATAATAATAATAGTGCTTTGAAACTGGAGAGCATTCTTGAAATGTCATGTTAGAGACTCTGCAATGGATTATCCACCTGCTTAAGCGGAATGGTGTTTACCTTTTTCTGTGAGCTCTCTGTAACTGCTGCTGAAGAAATGGGATTTCCTGGTTTTCTTATCAATGCATGCTAAGTGCTTTGTAAATGAATTGACTTATATCCATGGAAGTACTGAGGTGCTCTGCCATGCAGAGATTTTTAGTTCTTAATTAATTACCCAGGTGCCGTACAGAAGGCACAAAAGGGTTTTATAGAAGCCAAAAAGGAAGAAATGCCAAAGAAAGGAGCAAAACACAAGCCATGTCCTTCAAAGATAATTGAGTGCCAAACTCTTGTGTGGAAAAATAGGTGCTACAATCTCCCCAACATTCTTACAGCTGAATCTAAGCTAGCTCAATCTTTTAAGCAGGAACCACTGGGAGAAACAAACTCAGAAAAGTTACTGGTTCCACAGTTTCTAAGGTGCTGTACAATTATATAGGGAAACATGACTTTAGATTGCCTCTTCGAATCAGGTACAGTAAAGAAGGATTTGGAAGGAGATCCTAAGCTTTCTGCCTTGGAGGACAACCAGGACAAGTGGATGCTCTGTGCCTGTGCTGGTAGCGTTTTTTCACTCAGAGCTCAGTGGAGTGGAACTAAGGTCCCCCAAGTAGTGTCATGTTCCTTTTCTTTTTTTTTGGTCCTAAGTTTGACAGAGGTATGTGCTGCTTGAGATAGCCTCTTCCAGAAGCTATAGGTCATTATTCTCACCTGTATCACATTTATGTAAAAGAGTTCTGCTGGTGATCAGTCAGGGGTTACCTTTTATTGGTTTTAAATTTGTTGTGTTTTGTTAGATGCATTATTTTTATTGTGTCATGAGAACAGATAAATAATACACTTTTGTCTGTACTACTCAGTATTTTGTACGTTTATGCTTTCTTATGCCTCCATGCTCTAAACTGTTGCCTGTCACTGAATTTCCAAAATTATTTTTACAGTGCTAGGGCAACTGAACCAAACTTAGTATTTCATGTAAAGGACATAAAATTGATTATATTGAGTGGCTTTGTACTAATTTCTTCTATTGGACATCCTGCTTCTAATGTGTCCTAGTGTTTTATTTGCTTTTCTTGACTATACTTGAACAGAGATCTTAATTGAACTATCATGATGACAGACAGCTCCTGATCTTAAAGTGTTATCATTAACTGAGAACTATATAACCAGTAGTCATTTGCTGCTAGTTGGAAGGACAGTGCATTGATTAAACAGAAGTTTGGTCTGCAAATTGCATGTAGATGTTACCTGCACTCAAATCTGTGACTTGTTGAAAGACTGCAAGAGGCAGCTGGGACCCCTTGGTGACTATGGTAGTCTGTACTCTGTTCACTTGGCCTGTCACCTCCACCTTTTGAAACTAGGTAACCATAAAGGATTTGGGCCAGCTGACAACAATCCCTTGGCCACCGCTTTCCATCAATTTTTCTTTGAAATAAAGTCCAGGAAACACCACTGTGTACAGTTTGGGCAAGGGACTTGGCATGTAGCTTTTTTTCCCCCCTTCTATATCCTGGAAAGCAAACCAGGAAGGAACATCTCACTTCCCATTAATATGCAGGCAGATAAAAACAAGAAAACATGTGGACTTCTAGCTGGCAAGGCTAAATGTGAGGCTAGGTGACCATTCTCTCTTAGCAAATGTGCATGCATTTGAAACAGGCTCATTCTTGGCAAGTTACTTCAGTAACTATTAGTAGTTCATCTAACACCTACGAGGATGTCAGCTATGCTTAGAAATTTGAATATTACACTTGAAAGTAGTGATCCGAATTAGACTCCTTTAAAAATAATATGCCTATAAAGAATAATCAGTTGGTATTCATCTTTTATTTCTATCATCACTTTAATTTTCCACAGTTTGATCTTGCTTCACACAGAAAACACTCTGTGCTTTTTGAGGAAGAAATCCTACCCCAGTACACAAAAGTGAAATGACAACAAAACCTATGGTCCTAGGCTTTGCAAGCAACTATCACTGCAGCCTAGAAGCTTTAGAGTTATTTGTTCTGCTCATCGTGCCTGAACTGCATCCATGGCTTGAGTCTCTCCCCAAACCTTAGAGCTCTGAGCATCTAGACTAGTGTATTTTTCTCTGCAGAGAATCCTTTAAGTTTTGGCTCCGGTGTCCAAGATAAAAATAATGGGAAGTTACAACACATACATATTGTGGTTTTATTTGGTAGTTGCTGCTGACTATACTACTAATAAAGAGAAGACTGTATTGCCTTAGCTACTTATTAGATCGTCTGATCATGACTCATTCTGTTCATTCCTCTTCTGAAGAAAGGCACTAGGTATGAAGAAAAAGAGCAAATGATTTTCCCACAGAGTTACTGATACTTGGTCAAATGTTCTCATATTCTTTCCAGATTCTTATAAACTTGAGTGTTGCCATGGTTTCTGCTGTGGGTTTCTAAGGTATTCAGATGCTACTTTAAAAAAAATAATTTGGTGATTAGAGGTTAAGAGAACTTCATGCCATAAATAAGGTCTTCAAAGGGGCCTTTTGTCTTTGAGTTCTGAAGAGCTTAAGGAAAAAATTAAGTAGCTTCCTCACAGGGCACACTTGGAGGAGAAGTTGAGCCATCTGTTTGTTCTCTGCCCTCTTTTTCCTAATATAAAAGCCTTTACTGGGGCCAGAAGTTGTTTCTTCTGACTGCTCGAACAATCCAAGGGAAGAGACACATTTCTCTTTACTGCTTCCTGGTAAGTGGAAGAAGCCCAAAATTCTCATCTCCCTGTAACACAACATTGGGTGAATGGGGAACATGAGATGGGAGGTTCCTCACTCCCATCTCTTCCTTCAGATTGCTCTCACTTCTGTGTATATAGAGGAGTTCAGGACATTCAGAGGAGTTGAAGGAGGAAAGAAGGATAAAAGTTTCAGCTCCGAGCCTTGTTCACTAACATGCCAGATAGTAGCTACCTAAATATCATGTCCTGTTACTGAATCATTTCCGTTAGTTGTTGGCCATCCCAAGAACTGTAGTCAGTGTGACATAGGATATATGTTAGTAGTTTATTTTCTGGGGCTTGAATGAAACTAAGCTTTACAGTGTAATGGTTGCAAACATTTCATGGAAAGAATAGATGGTACTTAATGAAAGATAAAAGACTGGCAACACTCTCCAGGGAACAAGGTGAAAATGATGAGCATCAAATAGATTTTGTCTTCTGTTGGGATATTATGATCAAATTCATAGATTATTTTTTAATCTTTAAAACATGCTATGGCTAATGTTCACGACCATTTAAAAAACCTACAGGGAGCACTAAGATGGGATGAAGTGATGGCCTGTTGGCAGTTATTTAGCAACAAATGCCCTGCTGTGGAGATAAACAAATTCTTAATAGAGTGAATGAAATGAAGACCAAACTCTCAACCATTGCGTCTACAGAAAGGCTAGCATATAAATACCTAATCGTACCATGCCTTACCAACTAAGTGTATAATACTGCAAATAAAATGGCTGGTTTGTTTAAACAGTTTCTGTTACAGATGCCAATGCTCAGTCTTTGATTCTCCCAAATGTGCTTTAAGCAAACACATATTTTACTCCACAGTTGAAGTTAGCTAAGAACAGATGCATAGACAGTAACTGTAGCTCAGCTGCTGAGTAGCAATTCATTAAATCAATCAAAACATAGCTTTCAATTTTGCATCTCAGTCCTCAGGCAGAGGTCCCAATTCTCTGTCCTAAGTCCATGAAAACTTCCGTATTGATTTCTTAGGATGATAATATAAAGCAGATCCTAAACTTTGAAACTTAAATAGATTCAATAGAAATAAACAAATGCAACCTTAGTGGAAAAGGATTTAGCTGCAAAAAATATAATCTTTAAAACCTGTGTCATAAGGAATGACAAGGATCACAGAAAGAATAAATAAGACTGGATATATCCATATTCAGGAAACCGTGAAGAAGTCACTGATGCGGTGGAATCCCTGGGGATTTTTTTCCTAACTTCCAAAGTACAGACATGGAGACAGAAAAAGCTGAAGCACTTTTATCTGTCAAGGCTCCAACTGGATTTCTACATAAAGCCCCAGAGTCATTGTAGAAGCAGTGCTGGCATTATTATTGAACTATTAAACAATTTTATTTGTTTCAAATACTTCCAATTAAAATTGCTGTGAGAAGATGTCTCATTTCCATCCTCAGATCTGCTCATCTAAGCAAAAGTGAAAAACTAATCATTTTTCCTTCCTTTTCATGGGTTCTATTTTGTTTTATTGTTAAGGAAAGTGGCAGCATCAAAATGCTAAGCAAGATTAAAGGTGCATCTAACTTTTGCGAGGGAGGGTTAGGAAAGAGAGTAATTAGTCTTTATGTAGAGGAAAGAATGAAATAGAAAGAATGATGTCTTCCTGAATTCTAAAAAACCTGCATAGTGTCACAAAATTATTACTGTTTGGTGACCCAGAATGATGTGAGTACTGGGAAAGGAAGGTGGAGTAGCCATGCTGTTCTGAAACTAAGTACCAATACTTGTGTAATTCTCTTGGAAAGACTCCCTTCATTGTTGCTGGGTTCCCTCTGTGAGGAATGGTCGTAGATAGTTTACAGGTAGATTTATCTACTTTAAGAAGAAAACATTTGCTCCCTAGACTCCATTGACCATGTTGCCAAGGTCTTGCTTACAGAGTGAGTGAGCAGCTGAAGTGTCTATGTCTACAGACTGAATGACTGTGTTTAACTTGAGAGAGCACACGTCCAGTACCTTGTGGGCCTGTTTCCTGTCTCTCTATTAAATCTGAAGTCTCTGAAAAACTTAGGCTGCAATCTGTCTCCATTTTTTTTTCTTGTTGGCTTTGTCTATCCTGCTGTTCCTTATTTCCCCTGTTGGCACTATATCAATTATACCAGTATTCTTGGCGAAGCTGCTTAGAGGGTCAGAGGTGAATTAGTGTCAACTTCATAGTGTTTCCCTCATTTGGCAATTTATTCTTCCTTTTTCTCCTTTAGGGTTTGGCACAGGATTAAAAATAAGTCTGCCAGTAAGTTGGTATTTAAAATACTGTTTCACAATGAAGCATCCAGCTTGAGCATAAAATACCAGTAATGGTTTGCATTGTCTTTGTGTCTGTTAGTTTGTTTCAAAGAATTTTCAATAAATTATGTTATTCAATTCTTGCAATAAAGGAACTTCTTAATAGCCCTACTCAAACACAGTATTTTAATAAATTCAGCTATCTTTTTTTTCACTTATTTATATTTGAAGTCCAATTAAATGGCAGTTCTTTATTAATTTTTCCAAGATCTTATTGAATCATCCTTTTTGAGAGGCAGGAACACTGAGCTTCCCCAACTTAGTTTAGGCATCTCAGTCACAGACAGCACTGTTTCTGTGTCTTCCACATTGTTAGTGTTGAGGGTACTCTATCATGTCAAAGTCTACTGGAAAGTAATTCTCTGACTCTAGTGTGATAGTCAGCTAGGCAAGTCTTTCCATATCTTGTTGTTTTTTAAAATATGCTTCTTTATTACTCCATTATTGTCCCAAAACATTCAGAAATCTTACAGCAATTATTGCAATTATTATTTAATTTTCTTTGGGAATGGCTTCAGAACATCTTTATGATTATTATTATTATCATTATTATCATTATTATTGAGTGAAACTTCCATGTTTCTCTATAAATATTTAAAAGAGCAAATGCAGACTTAGGGGAAGAAAAAAGATACAAAAAATTAGAAGTAGTCCTTGAATATTTAAAATTGCTACATACATAATTCATATTTCATCTGAAATAGGAAAAAAGTAGAAAAAGTAAGAATTTTAACTTGTTATTTTTTGCTTATAAGTATATGTAAGATGCTACCAGGAGTTGTATTTAAATCAATGTTGAAAGGGGCAAGGTTTCAAAATATCAGAAGTGCTGAAGCTGTTGGTACAGCTAGCATTCTGGTTTTCATTGTTCTTAATGTGTGCAGCTAATGCAGATGCAGCACGTTCTTTGAAACAACTGGAACTGATAGAGATATTCCTAGTAATCCAAAGAAACTGATAAACACTACAGGGTTTTCAATTGCTTGTTAAGTATTATTGAATATTGAATATTGAACAAAGCATCATTTGAGTCTTCAAGAAAATGCTGGAGAAAAAATGATAACATTAATGAAAGATCAAACATAATAGAGGCTGGAGGCCATTTACAGATGACTGAGATGACAAAGATGGAAAAGCAAAGCAAGGTATCACTCCACAGAATACATCTTCCTTCCAGTTAGAATGGTAGAAGCTATATTTTTTATTTGGACATCAAAAGGCACAGGTGGTATTGAATTTTTACAAGCTGTCTTCAAATAGAAGTTACTGGTAGTGTGGATGAATGTAGTTATTGTCTAAACAGTGAGAAATCTTTATTTTTACCCATGTCTTTGTCCTTATTGCTAACAACAAAGTATTATGGAATCACAGAAAAAAGTTGATTGAAAGGTGCCTCTGGAAGCCATCTAGTCTAATTCCCTACTCAAAGCAGGACCACCCTAGATCAGGTTGCTTAGGTCTTTGTCCATTTGAGTTTAAAGTATCTCCAAGCACCATAGTTCCCCAGATCCTCCTTCTTACTGTTTCTTGAGATGAGTGTGATGCTTGTCTTTTTCCAGTCATCAGAAACTTTGCCCGATTGCCATGGTCTTTTGAATATGATTGACAGGAGCCTTGGAGTGACTCCAGTCAGTTCCCTCAGTACCTTTGCTCACATCCCAACTAGTCCCATGGAGCTGTCTGTGTCCAGTTAGCTTAAGTGTCTCCTAACTGCCTTCCTCTACTGTAGATAATGCCTCACTATCACAGACTCTGTTAGTAGACTCATGGACTGGGAGGCCTGAGAGCCAAATCTGCCAACAAAATCCAGGACACAGAAAGGCATTGAATATCTTGGCCTTTCCTATGCCCTTTCTCACTAGGTTCCCTGCCTCATTAAGCAGTGGACATGCACTTCTCTTACTTAGTCTTCCTTTTGCTGCCAGTATACTTGTAGAAGCTTTTGACCTTGCCCTTAATGTCCTTTGATTATTTCAACTCCAGCTGAACTTTCATTTTTGTAATTTAATTTCTCTACACTTGAGCAATGTCTCTGTTCCCCCAAGTGACTTGCCATGCTTCCACCTTCTGGGAGATAGGGCTTAATAATGTTTTCAGGGGTCACTTGGTACACGCAGTTTTCCCCTAGCCAGACTACTCATTTATGTAGTCTGTGTTTGTCTTTAGAATGTAGTCATAATTAATGTTGCGCCTCTAGAGGAACAATGAATTAATATTGTGTACAACAACTAAAAAAGAGCATATGTGAATTATGACAGTGACCATTTTATCTGAAATATCAAATGCTTTGGGCAATCTGAGTGATGCTGTAAATCATAATCAGGGCTCATTTTTTTCTGTGGAGTCACGAATATCTCAAGAGGAAGCTATAATTCTGAAATTTAAAATGTGATTATGGTTTTATATGATATCACTGATGATTTGTATATCAGTATAAATATCCATGTGAAATGATATGCAATATATGGCCAGGATTTAAAAAAAAAATCAAATATTTAAAAACCAGAAGCTTTCCCTTTCAAATCTCCTAAAGATGGCAGTTTCTAAAGAAATTAAGCTTTAATTTTTTAAATAAATATTTCTTGGCATCAGTTTGTAAAAATAGCTTTCTAACTGTAGCCCAAAACACTGTTATCTTCCCAATCTCCTGGGCATATTTGTAGGAATTCTGCTGTTTCTCATTTTAAAAAAAAATAGATATGTGGTATAAGGAAAGGAAAGAGAAAATTAGAGTATCTTTAGCTTTTTGTAGCTGATGTACATAATGTAATAGAAGTATCATATAAATATATTGTTAAGGCTCCAGTAGTAAAAAAGTCTCCGTATAATACTGTATTTCTGCTGTAAGACACTGCAGAGTTTCAAAGAGGAAATTCTGACCTTAGTCGTTCTTTCCAGCTAATTGAAGTTCATGTTTTTTTCTGCAATAAGATTTATTTAAACCCTTTTGCTCAGGTTTTGGTGCCTGATTGCTTCTCAGGATCCTGCAGCTTCTTCCCTTTGTTCTTTTGAGTAGACAACGGCTACAGTTTATTGCCAGTGGGTTTGGGAGAATATAATTAAGATGTGACCTGCACATACTTTGTCTGCTTCCAGGTTTGGTAGTTGAGGAGGAAGGAGCTGCTGTATTCTCATTCTAGCTAATTCAGGTTTTTAGCCATTCGTATGCACTGGAAAAATGACATGCACAGGTACTACTAGTTCTGGTTGGTAGCTATGAACACATTGTGTATCAGTCTTGTGAAACTCCCTGCAGTCTCAGCAAACTTTTTACCAGAGTTGTGAATCCCAAGAAGAGGGTAATGAGAGTGCTGGCAGCAAAAGAGGCCCTGAGAATGAAACTAACTGGAGACAGGACTGGCTGGTCTAGCAGCTCACAGGTGCCTAGAAGTGGGAGTTCTTTTCCTCAATATGTCTTTTATCCATGGCAAGTTCCTTTTGGTTGGGTAAAGAAAGTAAGTCAGGGAAAAAAAAAAAAGAAGAGGGTTGAATTGGGTCGTGAATGGTAGGACTGGCACAGGGAAGGAAGGAGAACCACGTGGCTTGAAGCAGGGAAAAAGGAAGAGGGATGAAGATTCTGCTTTTGTGCTTCACCTGTCCCATTTACTTTGGCAGGACTCTTCATATAAATGCATTTAAATATTTTGTTGGTTTATACCTAGTAACACTACCTAGCACTTATATAGGCTTGCTTATCTTAGTGCCAGAAAGTTATTGTAGTTACTAACACTAAAATTTTTATTACAGTACATTAAACAAAAGAATATTTTATGAGATAAAAATCTTTCTACTACCCTTGCCTGTTCATTTTTATTCATGCATCTGTTTGTTTCCCAGGGCAACTCTGTCTTCCCATGTAGGTGCTTCCAACGAGAAGTGGAGATTTCCTATTTGGCCAGAATGGAATGAAGCAGATATCAATGCAGAAAAATGGGATACTGCAAAAGTTGGAAAAGAGAAAGAAAAAACTGGAAAAAGTCCCATTTCAGTAAGTTGTGTGGCACATATATTATTTCCACTTCATTTTTTATACCTTTATTTAATAGAATGTTTGTCACAACTTCAAAATAATTTGTTACTGAGAAATATATTAATTTTCAATCATATCTTTTCAATAAGTTTAAATAGTTCCCTCCTAAACTAAAATAATAAACTAAAAGTATAGTGCATTGTTTCTTTGTTGCTTCTTAAATGAACTGTTAACATATGTGTGTGCATTAATGTGTGTACATTAATAGTTTAAAAAAAATGCAACCCCAAAATCTATTTCATAACATAATTAAAACTGGGTATGTGGGAACAGCTGAACTGTAGTATGTCAGAGCAATCCCTTCTCTGGGCACTGCAGTTTCTGGGGACTCAAAAGGTTAAATGCACCCATCTTTATTATGGAAAAAACAGATGTTGAAGTCTTTTCTTTTGCATACCTCAGTTTCTGGGCATGTGAAACTGTCTGCAGTTCTAGTGTGCAGAGAATAGTTTGAGGAAATATTATTTTGCAGAAAGTAAGCACATAACAGATGCAGAAAAATTCCTGTCTTTCCAATTTTGGAATGACTTCTAAGTCTCATCTGGATTTTTACTCCTTCAAACTGGTTATCAGTACAGAATGTACATGTGTTTTATTTAGAGTAGTAGTAAAATTATTTGTTAAAGAGTTTCTTAAACTTAGCATTTTTAAGTGATATTTAAAATCCTTTTAATATTGTGCTTCATCATCTATTATATATGGAGATTTTGCATTGTTCATATGTTCGCTCCATATATTTTCTTCTGTGCTACGTACATGTTGCACATGTGTAGATTTTTTTTTTTCCTTATCCCAAGCTTAAATATATTGTATCCCTATGGGGCCAAAGTACTCTTTTGAGAGAAAGTATAGATTCTATATTGAATGCTGCCATTAACTTGTCAGCTAAATAATTTTCCTTTGTGTCTTTCTTCTGTTCCGTTACCACATTTGGTGTCTTTGGGCTGTACTCTATAAACATTTATCTAGCACTAATCTGTTAGGTCTGCCAGACATAATAGATCAAAAATAAAAATAATTGTAACTGAAAATATTTCTTCTTTTTTAGCATAAGAGGCATTCTGAGGTGTTTACTAGACCATTCAGTTCTTCAGTCACAGGCTATATGAAACATTGCTCTTTCTACATGTTTAAACGAGTTGTTAAAAATGTTGGTCACGGCAGACGAGTTTACAGATCTAAAGAATTTTCTAATATGGCCTCTTTTGATACAAGCAGCTAGCCAGAATTCAACATCATATAGGATATTTCAGTTAGAAACAGTTAGTGATGGCATCCAATAGCTTTGAGTGCACTTAGAACATGAATATAAAGAATTCTCTTTTCTTGTGTGGGAAAAGGAATCAGTCAGAAGTGTTCTCTTTCCTTGTAACACTAAAGCTCTTTTACTAAACACCCTACACAATAGCCTCTCTTAGGACAGTCCAATGTGCTGCTGAGATTGTGCATTTGGCCTTGTCTCTTTGTCTTGTGCCTGTTTCTTGCCTGCCTTTCCTGTGGAACTTGTGGTTGAGGCTCCTGTCCTTAGACTATGAACTCCTGAGACCTGGCAGTTGTCTTTTATAGCCACCTTAAATAAAAGATAAGTTAAATCTAATTTTGTCAGCCAAGTTTAGCTGAACTACAATGTCCTTTTTTCAAAGTATTTTTGCACTTGTAAGCTAAAGAAAGGTGTGTGTCTGTTTTTTTACTGTTTCTTTGCATAGTGTTATGTCATTTTCACCTGCCTCCTTTTTCTGTTTTATCCAGTGTTTAAGTGCTAAACTTTCCTGCTAGACCATGTAGTCAGGTTTGGATGTCTCTGAAAGTAGAATATAAACTCTCTTAATACAGTTCTGTATGGTCCAGGCTACAAGGCTTCCTTTAAGCGTTCAGAAAAACAAGTGGTCCTAAAAGGTTCTTCCCCCACCCCACCCCCACCCCACCCACTTATCTTTGTTCCTTCAGGTTCTTGAAATAGTTTGTTGCAGATTGATATGTTGAAGGAACTTACACAAAGAAACAAGTAAGAAAAAACTGCAGGGAAAATACTATTTTGGTGTCTTTGGTTTGGTTTTGAGTTTGGTTTTTATGCTTTTGTAATGTATTTTCTTTTGCCTTCATTTAATCATAAGTGCTCAAAGTATTGTAGTTTTTCTTTGCCAGAAACTCTTTATCTTGTTTGGTCTGTAGAAGATAAACAGAATACACTGTGGACTGTGAAACACACAGAAATGTATAATATGCCTAAGAGCTATTTAAAATTCTAGGCACAAATAAAAGGCATGTAACCATTTGGTTTCTCAGTCAGCACAAGCAGTATCAGAGACATCTCCTCATCCTACATTATGCTATTAAGTAAACATGTATCATATATCCTGATGCCTTCTGTTCACATGGAGAATAAGTATCACTTTGGAAATGAAAGTTTGAAAATTATATAGGGCTCTCTTTTTAATGGGCTAATTCATGATGCTGTGTAATAATAGTTGTCTTTGGTTTCTATAGCAGTTTTAAATGCATGGAATCTGCTTTATTTGTGTCTAAATATTGCTTTAGATATTTACTTTCAGTCTTCTTAAAGAAGTCAAGTCTTCAGTCTTCAGTCTCTTAAAAAGCTTAAGAAATAAGTGAGTTAGAAAAAGTACTTAGAAACAACTTAGTAGAAGAGTGCCTGACTTAAAAGCTTAAACAGTTTTTGGAGAGGTTTTTCTGAAAGGTGGAAAAGAAAGAAAACATTTCACATAGACCTATTTAGACAGTGCAGACCAGAGACTTCTCAGAACAATATAAATAGCTTTTGTGCTGAATCTTCATTTAGAGGTTTGTACTCTTTTAGTTCAGTTATGGATACTATTAGTTCCTTTTTATGCTATTTTTTCCCCTAAAGTGAATTACCATATGAACAATATATTATTTTAAATCTTGTGGATTTTAAATACCGTAATTAATAAAAAATGTTCCGGTTTTGTTCATGCATATTTTATGTAGCATGTCTTTGAGGATCCTGAAGGAAAAATAGAGTTGCCAGCATCCTTAAAAGTGCATTCTTGGAAACGTCCACATGAGTTTTTAACAAATAAGGTAAGAAAAAAACAAGGTCATAATGAATAAATGCTGCTCACCTAGCTATGTTGCAAGTAGAGGAAAATTAGTAGAAGAAATTAGTTCAAGAGGTAAAACCCACTTGACCATGCACAGTCATCCTTTCCAGGAGACTGTTGTACACTGAGCAGTCAGTGATCCATGTAACAGTTAACCTGTGCTGCATGCAGAGCTTGGCCTTGAGGCCTGCGTGGTTCTGGACGTAATCCCTGGTTGCTGGATAAACTCAGGCAGCTCCCACTTGTTACCAGCAATTACACCACCTGCATTGCCTTGCCTTTATCTAACTGCAGCAGCAAGTTCTGTGAACATCCCTTCTGTTTTACAGTAGAAGTGATGAACAAAGTTGTTTTCTTGTAAGAAAATCCTGTAATAGCTCAAATCCTGTCATAGCTCAGTAACACCAAAAAGATGTAACCCTTTCTACAGATGGGATCTGCACAGAATGCTGTACGTGGATCAGAAGCCTGTTTGATGCTTGCACAACTTGGGTTTTCCAGTGCCTAAAAGGACAAGGTTATCTCAACTAATCCCTTTCTTTATAGTTAGCTCTAATTATAGCATTTTAAATGATACTCTGCAGAGTCTGAGTGCCTTTCTTAGTGGCATCACTATGGACCAGCACCTCCTGGTGCAAAACATCATGGTAGTGTATCCTCCCAAGTCTGCTCTGCTTTTTGACTTCACATTCATTTAGAAGACAGCTGGACAGAGAGATGCCTTTCTGTTTTCCTTTTTGTGCTTGTTTTCTCACTTAAAAATCAGTGTCATGGCAAAATAAGTTCTGTTTTTTCCAACTAAGTCTTCCCCTGAGCAAGTATCTAAAGTAAATACATCTGAAACTGTGAATTAGCTTTACCAGAAATACAGTACTTTTTCTCACTTCAACTGTTGTACTTCTCCAGTCTGCATACAGAATGTGTCCATGTCTTTGACAGTACTTGTCTGGAAGGTAACCATAACATTTTAAAATTATGCAAAGCTCTTATTCAGTTTATTTTTAAAATTAATTGTAAAGAAAATAAAACAGCCTATCATTTCAAAGGTTAGCGTTCTCCAATGCTGTTACTAATCTAAGTTTTAAAGTGTTTTTGCTTCAGATGAAATGCTGAAATTTTAAAACACTTTGACCAGACTTCCAACTTTTCCAGGGTTGTCAGTTTTCCTTTTGTCAGCTTGTCAGTTCCATTTTTATTAACTAGACACTAAACAGGTGCAAGTTTAATTTTTTAATGGAGAAAGAAGAGGGGGAGGTCAGGGGAGGAATTGACAAGACCAAAAGATTGGATGAGAAACACTGCCAAAATGCATAAACTGAGTAGAGGTATCTGAAAGATGAGGGCAAGAGAACTGGCAGCCCAGAAAGCCATGGAAATATGTGCCTGTATTAAAATAGCTTTTAAAATCTATCTTTATGGCACTATGAAGAAAGCATTTGCTTTCTTTAAGACCTGATTAAAACTTTGATGCTGTGATGTATTTTGAATCAAGAAGCTATGATTACTAGAAATTTTATAAGTTGTTAAAAATTAATGTAAATGTCAAGTGATGAACGGCTATTAAGATTATATATGTTGCTACCTAATCTATTAGTAACTATAAAAGAAAGCATAAACAAGCCTGTTTAGTGTGGTAAGCAAAGAATCAAGCTGTGGTCACCAATATGTGATGAGAGGCACAGATCCATTTAGTTCAATGAGCTACAATCCTAGTATGTTATTTCTAAACTGCTTACAAAAAGAAAACAGACTGTATAAACAAGTAATACTCATCAAAACTATGTAATACAATCAAAGGTTTGATAAAGGCAGTGTTCATACTGACATTATCACTATCTAACTGGCCATGAAGAAACAAATCCCTTTGACTCTTGGTGGGGGGCCAAGAAAATCTCAAAGTATGAGACAATGTTATGATTATGATTTAAATCCAGAACTGCAAATATTATTAATAAATTGAGGGAATCTCAACTTACTTATGTAATTATTTCATTTGATTCTCTTTAAATCTCCTGGCAAAAATGATGTTTTTTTAAAATTCTGAACATCTACATTTTAAGACATTTTTATTAAGAAATACCACAGCAGCAACAAGATTTGCAAAATGATGGCCTTTAGTTTGCAAATGTCTAATGAATGTTTGCCAAATGTCTAACACTTGTATGTCACTACTGTTAAACATTAGCGTTCATTTATTTTTTTCCAGATAATTTAGAGATGGACTTAACTAATTTACTTTTCCCTAGATTCCTGTGGTTGTCAAAAATGAAACCTCATTTGACCTTGTTTCAGCAAATGAGCATATATTTTGTAGTGAGGTAGGTAGAAATACATTAATGTCCTGTTTTAAAAATATTTTCTTTTATTCTTTTTCACTCTTTTTATCTTTCTGGATTTCACTCCAAGTTTCCTCCATGAAGAAATAAGTTGTGACAATTTTTTTTTAAGTGAAAAAAGAATTAGAGGAATAAAATGGCAAGCAATCTTCTAGATTTGTATAACTAGTGTTTATCTTTTTTAGAATTTGAAAAATTAAATTAATTATGGTAAGAGATTTTCCAAACATGTTTTAATTTAAAAAAAATACATAGCCTATGAACTACAAAGATTATTACTGGATAATACTATCTAAAGATAAAACCAAATAACAGCTGTACTAGAAAGGATTTATATTTTTTGTTCAAGCTTTTCTGAAGTCATGTTCTTAGTGTGCCTGCATGTATGTGCAAATGTTTGTCACCCAGCCAGTCTTTTCCTTCTCTCCGGAGTTGAATAAATATTTACTGAATTTCAACAGATCAGGGGAAAATATAAAGCAGATAGAAGCAAGGCATCTGAGTGCCTTACTAAATACAATATTCATAAATTCTATTTTATTCAGTGCTTCAATGCATATTCAAAATTCAGCACCAGAGAAACTGTATGGGAGGAAACCATCAGAAAAGAGATTATGTAAATTTTGCTGTCCACAGAACCACTAGTTAATTTTAGGGCAAGTTTCTTGTAGTGAAAGCTTATTCTCATTCTTGTTTATATAAATCACTGTAACTGGTATTACTTGTGAAACTATAGCACACATCAGAAATCTGCATGTTAGAAAAACACATGCACTAAAGCATGATTAGTTAAAGCTTCTATTTTAAAAATTATTAAATATTTTTAATGATTTAGGATAGTTTTTTACTGAGTACAAATAACAAGTATTAAAGCCAATACTGACTTTTAGCATCTATACCTAGTAGTAAGCAATTAAACAAGTGACAGATCACAAGTCCTCTAACAGTTTATTTTCAAATCATATGTCCTCATTTTTCTTTGGTAAATGATGAACAGCATAATTTATATTGTGCCTTTACTTAGTTTCATTAAGTTTTGTGTTACTGTAGGTAGATATGATGACTTTAAGAAAAGTTGTGTCAATGAAATTAATTTTTGCATGAAACCATAGCTATACTTTTATGTCACTTCATTTAAAATAGGATGTATTTTATTCTTTGATCTTTATAATATACCTTGATTTTATTCTTCTAAAACATGTAAGTAAAAAAATATATTCTTTTTTCTGTTTATGTCTGTTTTCAGCTGATGAGATGGATTATAAGTGAAACTTATGCACTTTGGAGGATATATAATGAAAAGGCCTTAACTAATGGAACATCCATTCTTTTCTGGAAGCCATGGGAACACATTTATGCCTTATGTAAAGCTACCAAGGGACACATGCCACTGTACAATAGCTATGGAAAATATGTAGTGAAACTTTATTGGATGGTGAGTACTTCCCTCCAACAGTGTATAAATATTATGTAGCTAGCACAGCAAATTTTAATGCTTACGATATTTACTAGTATTTAAAAGATATAGATTTGTAGGAGTAGAAGCATTGACAAACTGCTGATGCTTGTTAAAAAAATGCCTTTTACAGTTCTTGTGATATTTGTACAACTTAGAACTCGATAAAATGGAGTTATTACTTGAAAAGGCAATATTCTTTTCTCATGGCTTATGTAGAATTTTGACAGTTGTTAGAGAAGATTTTTTTTTTCCTCTGGGCTCTGCAGCAAGATACTACATTTGAGTTCATTTGTTTATTACATTATAGAAAGAGGATCCAATAGTGGCAGTTGCTAATGTTGCATATGTTCAAACTATTGAAATAACTTTTCTGGTACTTGTGACATTTTTTTGTGTGTCAAACAGCAGTTTTCAATATCATTCCTTAGCCCAAAGCACAATTTCAATACATTTGACAAAAAATAACTGGTTCATTCTGTATCATATAATGAGGGGTTAAAATAATGTTGATTTAAGAAGTGATTAATTATCACCATTTGTAGTTTCTTTCAGCTGCATGTGACATATTACATCCTATATTTAAAGGGTTTGATTTCTAAACCACTGTCCTCTTATAGTTCAATGTAAACTGGTTTTGATTTAGCACATTTAAAGAAATTTTCTTTCTTTTGTTTCTTTCTTATACCTTTTTGTTTTATGAAAATACTTCTTGTTGATATTTTGGGGGCTTTTTCTACTCTGTGTCTCAAGATGTTATGACAATACTAAGCATCATATGTGTTTGCTGCCTGAATTGAAATTCCTTTTACCACTTGAATTCTCAGAATTGTTTGGCTTTTACATATAATAAGGTATGTTTCATTTCATTTTTGGTAGAGAGAAAAATATGAAGACTGATTGTGAGGTTTGCACTGCACTACAAACTGTATGATCTAGATTCTCACTTGGTAACTTTTCCCACATTTTTGTTTCAATCTTAATTTAATCTACTGATTTCTTTCGTGCATGCATTAATTATTTTGAAATTATAATGAAATAATATTAAAAATATTTCTGTTCCTGTGTAGTGAATGATAGAATATGGAGGTTTGCAATGCATTTGATAGAATATGCAAATGTTAGCAGAGGCAGACTAGAGGCCCACACATCTGGTGTTTTAGGATTAAGAATGTTTTTTATTGTTTAAGTAACTCAGTTGGCTGACTTTACAGACCTATTTGTATCCAATTGTATTTAAAGGTGATTAAAGACTTCCAGTGTGAGGACCATTTACTGAAGATGCACTGGTAAAACCAAAACATCCCATGAAGTTTCTAAAGATAACAGACAATATCTTCTTAAATCATTTTACAGTCAACAGGGAATGCTTAATTTAATATTGAACCTCATACTAATAAATAAAGAAATAATCACTGACCTAAAAGTTAGATGTTGTCTATGTTGTTAGAGTTATTCTGGTTACATTTGTCTTTTGCAAACAGAATATGTCACAAAACACTAGGATGTATAATTGACCCTATTAAATTTCCAGTTGCCCAAACTTGAAAATATTTTTGACACAGTCAGTTGGAGACATAAAGTTGCTAGTAGTACTGATAAACAATATTGAAAAACAGGCTATCACAAGTTACTGATAATAAAAACATGAACAGCATGATTAAAAAAAAAACACCAACAAGAAGTTATTCAATTAATATTTCTGCTGTGCATTGGAAGGCTGAAAGAGATATATCTTCCTTGGCACACTGTGAATTCAACAAACATGACCATCTCTAACAAAGCAGGTTTAGAAGCTTCAGCTGCTCAAATTAAACATTTTCATAGGTAAGCTATGGACTTATTCAGAGTGCCTCTTTGAGATATCCGCTTTAGGCATCACCACACCAACTGTCTCCAGCAGCAAAATTTAAGTAGATGAATTTAGGTGGTGAAGTGGTCTGTTATTGTTGGTGGGGATAGGTGTGGGTTTTTTCCAAAGGTGATTAATTTGTTTCACGTACCGAGTGAGGAGCTATCAGAATTAGTCGAACAACATTCAGAGTTTCTGCGAGTTTTCCTGGAGGTTAAGAAGCTGACTTAGGCTTTGTATTAGATCTATCTGTCTATGCAGATACCAAACACTGGATTATTCTGTGAGAGTGCATGAAAAGTTACAGAGTTCATATCTTTTATCAGATGGCTGCCACCTCTCCTTTTGCATAAAATGTGGTGGTTAGAGCACTTAGGAAGAGGTGGAAGAACAGAATATTCTTTCCTTCTCAGCTGTTAAGGACTAAAACTCCCAGTTTCTGCAAAGAAAGTTCCATGACTACAGCTAAGACTACTCTGCAAAAATGGATGTCATGGGACCAAAAACTAACGGGAGACACCTGGATTCTTTTCCAAAGTTTCAGTATCATTTAGACTTTAGGCTGTCGTGTGTTTAACTTGGGTGTCTTCCAGCTTGATAGAGGTTACAAAGGCATTACATATAGTTAGTTACAAATGGAAAAGAAGATAATCCTAGTGGAGAACTTCTCAGTGAAATACAAAAAGGTCCAATAGCTAGAATTTGACTTTAGATTAATTCAATCCAAAATATGGCATAATTAATTAGAAGAAAAGGTAATTAAATATTAAAAGAATTTTTGAGGAAAATGGTATATTCAGCATTTCTTGAAATGTGATGAAGTAATTTTAAAAAAAAATTGCTCATTTTGCTTTCTGGGAGAATATGTTATTAATATATATGCCTGGGAAAAAAACCTCATACATTAAAAAGGAACCACCAAAGACTGAAGGGAACGCAAGAAGAGAAGAGGAGAATAGGGAAAGAACAACCTGAAGGGTTTTTTTTTTGTTTTAACCCATGGTAAAAAAATAAATAATAGAGATCTCTTGAGAAGATGTTCTCAGCCAATAGGAGGCAGTCAAAAGAAAGAGCAACAATAAGTACGAGAATGAAACTCTTATATTTGGGGAGAAAAGGTTTGTGAGGGCTGTGTTTGTGAAAAGCGCTGACGTAGTTAATGGAAGGATTTGGAAGATGTATGTAAGAGTGCAGGTCAGAATACTCAAGGACAACACTCTTAAAAGCATAACAATAGGAGACAGAAAGATATACCAGAGGAGAGGAAGAGAGAATATACATATATATACACGTATATTTATATATACATGTGAATACACATATATGTATATTATATATGTATATTTTTATATATATGTATATTTATATATATATAATTTGGTAAAGAGTGAAGAGATTTTATTTTCCTAATGGTCCTCATGGCAAATCTCCAGTTTACCATTATTTGAGCTAATTAATGTTGCTCTACAAAAGGAGAGGGCACAAACTTCCCATCTCACAATGGTTTTAGAACTTCACAATAAAGGAACTTGCATCACATCTGCAGCAGATGATGCTCCTGTAGAGGGGCAGCAGCAGGTCGGCGCCTTGGATAAGCTGGCCAAGTTTTGTGTTGGAGTTGTGGAGGGAGCCTTGCAGTTACATGCAGCACATCACTCAGAAACATGCCAGTGCAGAGTTCTTTCAGAAATCTCTACAGTTACAAATAAAAAAATAGTTACTCAAACACTTCCATGACCCTTGGAAAATTGCTTATATTCTATTCTATGCTGGAAACCATTACTCTAGCGGTTGTAGTATAAAAACTTCCTCTGAATAAAAGTAAGGAAGGATTTCTTTTACTTCTTCATCACTCTGTTAAATTGTTTATAAATCTCTCCATCTTTTGGAATGAACATAAATGCAAACAAAGCCAGGGAGAACTTTTGAATGGCTGCACTTACACACACATTGCTGTTTGATACTTGTCTCTTCAGAGGGAATAAAGCCCTGAGCATATTAATTTCATTTCTAAATAATCCTACACCATGTATTTGTATTAAGAAAAACATAGAGTTCTGATACAGTACAGACCAAATATGATATTTTAAAAGGAAGTTTCATGCAGTTGCTATTGATACATGTCAGCTAGACAGCACTGAGGAAGAAATACGAAAACAGTTAAAACTGGAAGAATACCTTAACTTTCCTGTAAGGGGGAGCACTTAGCTGATTTACCTGCCTGTGCTTTCTCATCTCTTACTACTGTCTCCACGTACAGAATAACTTATATTCATATAGAGAATAAGAGTTGCCTGCATTTGAGAAGGCAGAAATGATGTTGCCCAGGTTCCTCAGCAGAGGACATTATTCTGTGTGTGAATTTAATGCTGCAGAGGTTGTGTATTCATGTGATAAAAGACTTCATTTTAGAGCATCTATGGGAGTTACCAGGGTGTTTTAGTTTCTTTCTTTGTCAGTTTTGGTTTTGTTTTGTCTTGGGCATTTGCGTTTTATTTAATTTCTTTTCCTCTGGTTGTACAGCTGTGTTTCACAGAAAGAAAAACAGGGAAGAAAAAGAGGGTCAAATGGTGGAATATTAAAGAAAATGTGCAAATGAGAAAAGACAAGTATCAGTAGAGATAGAGAACAAACAGATTTCACAGGAGAAAGTGGAAAATTAAATGAAAAGAGAGAAAAAGCACAGTGGAAGATAATGAACCGGTTTGAGTAAAATGCTATATTGAGTCCTGAGGGGATTGCCATCCACCAGATCAAACCTATGGATAATAATTTTTCACATAATTGGAACAATATTCTTTCAGTTTTACCCAACATCCTACTTTCACTTTGCATTCCTGAGGTTTATTGAATTTGTTTCTTTATTTCCACTTCTTCTCATCTACAGATTTCTTTTTCTATCCATAAACCTTCTGCCCCACGTATTTTTATTTCTCTTGGTGTCTTATCTCCTTAAACCACCATAATTGTTTTTAGAGTTAGTAGTGAAATGTTGTAAAAAGGTTATCACTAGTGCAAAATAATTGTGATACGGATTCTCTTACTTATTAAGTATAAAAGGTAAGCAGTTGGTGAGGAGGAGAAAAATTTTTTAAATGGTGCTACATACGCAAAAAATACTATTGCCTTTTAAGAATTACATGCACAGAATTACTACTGTGAATTAAAAAATGTCCTGAGCTACAGAAAACCAAATTAACTCCTCAGTCTTTTCCTTCACTTTTCAACTTGTATAGCTCTCTATTAAACATCAGCATTTACTGAAAAAGGAGATGAATATGTGTGGATTTCACTTACTAGGTCCTTTTCAAACTTGGGAAATCTTAAAAATTTAGTTTTGGCTGTCAGGAAATAGTTTTTATCCTAAAAAATATTAGCATCTTTAATGCTTTTGGGGTATCTTTGCCATATAGCCTATATTTGTTTTCCTCTGAAACCTATAAAACTCATACAGAGTTAATTGATGGGCGTTTCAGCTTGAAACCACAGTTTAGTTACAAGCAGAGCACAGTAATTTTGCCCTCTCTGATAACATATGGTGAACATTTTAGTGATTTGGACATTCTTTGTCATTTTGTGGGTGAGCTAACAGAAGTACTTGCTATTGCCGCACTAATTCCTTTGCCTCTCATTATGTCTTAATCACTAGGAGAGAGACTTTTTTTGGAGAAGGGTAGGCAATATTATTTTGTGGGATACTAGCTCAATTTACTAATGAAATATCTGGTATTGAAGACATCAGTATCTTGTCTTATCTGTTTGTTTCTTAATATGGAAATATCAATATTTGTTACATTCAGTCATTTTATGTTGTTTCCTATAGTGTTTTATAAGATACAATCTTAATGCTTTCCAGGACACTAACCACTGGAGCTAACATTCCCAGGTAGTCTTTGGGAAGCAAGGGGGACTGCTTATAACACAAGTATTTTCCAGACTAAGATGTTAAGGAGGCATTTGCAAAACTGGTATCTTAATTAAGCCTTTTTTTAATATTACTGTTTCTCAGGCATCTGTCATGGCTGTTGAAGAAACAGCAATGAATGCATGCACATGATGGACTAATCATATGAGAGGAAATTTATTTGGAAATAGCTGCAATTGGATTAGTCTCTGGAATAAATAAGTCAGAGCAGTAATAAAATGCTATGAATACTGTTTCCATGCTTCTCAGATATTATATGAAAACTTCTTTTAAAACCATCTGTAAAGTAAATCAAATTACAGTAGAACTGGGTTCTTGGGAAAGGGTTAAAAGTTCTCTTACACACATGTTCTCTTTCCAGCCCACAAACTCAGTTTTTTCATTTGTCTTTCCCTCCCTCTATCACAGGGGTGCTGGAGAAAGATCACTGTGGATGACACTATGCCTTTCAATGAAGAGGGTAATTTGTTACTACCAGCTACAACCTGTCAAATTGAACTTTGGCCAATGTTGCTGTCCAAAGCTATCATTAAACTGGCAAATACTAGGTGTGTTTAATCGTCTTACTTTCAGTTTGTTTTGTGAAGTCACATAGAATTTTCAAAAAGTTGGTTTAGTATACTTGGGAAATATATTTTGCTAAAAATTATGTAGTGACAAACATAAGCTTTTCTGAAAGCTGACACTGTAAATCAGTAAAGCAAAATCCCCTGTAGCTACAGAAGGTGCAGTGTTTCCTTTTTAGATGTGTTTGTAAATTTATGCACAGAAAACTTTGCAAAGAAACTGGAGTATGGTCCCTATTTGCCATTATTCCTAAATGCTTCACATGTGTTTTTCTGCCCAATGGAAATGTCAAAGAAGTTTTAATGAAGTTTTAATTGTTAGCCTTAACCAGTATTGACTTGACCTGTACTGAAAATAGAGTATTGTAATACAGCTACTTCTGATGCTTTTGATACAGTTTTCCTGTTGTGGGCTGTGAGGTGATCCACTTCCCTAAAACTGACCTGGAAAGTAGAAGATGGCCCATGGTGCAATGATTGACAATTATGGCCACAGGTTCCTATGAGATATACAATGAACACCAGGTGTTTAAATGACTAAACTTCAGAAAAGAATTCCAAACACCAATCTGGGTAGTCAAGCTTCCCTATTCTGGTCATATTAAGTTATGTTTGTTGGAAGAGTGATCTAGAGTACTTCTACACAGTTTAGGATGTTGCTTGCAGGTGCCTGTTAGGAAATTCTATTTGTGGGAACATGTTTCTCCAGAGCATGAGGGTTAGTCATGGCCAATTGCTGGTGTCTTTAGCCTTGGTCCTCTCAGGATCTACGGACAGAAATCTCTCCAGAGAGTAGGAGACTCTATCGATTTGAAAGAGTGGAGTGTGGTACACTGGAAATACAGCCAAGTTGTGCATAATAACCCGGAAGTTAAAGGAGCTGCTCAGGAAATGGAAGTTCTAGATTCATATCCTCTTTCTAGTGTGACGGATTTCAAAACCACTTCTCCAACCCTGCAAAAAGAGGCTTTACTGTATGCAAGTATACCAAGAAAGTACACCAGTGTATCAGAGAGAATGGGCCTGGTGCAAAGGCATAAAAGCAAATTTGACTTTGTAGGCTAGTAGTCAGCGGTGCTTTGGAAAACTCCTACAATTGCATGTAATAACTTGATTTTTGTATATGGTCTTGCTCCTACAGAAAGCAATGTAGACTACAGAGTTTACTGTGTGTTGGTTATATTACAATTCTGTGTAATGTTTGCTTTTGTCTTATAGTATACGTGAAACTGAGAAAAGAGAACTGGACGAATTTACAGTTCTGCATACACTGACTGGATGGATACCAGAAGTTATTCCTCTCCAGTAAGTTCTTCTATTAAACAATTTACATATAGAATTAAATATTAAACAACTAATAAGGCGTTATGAAAAATAAAGCTGAGCCGTAAAAGTCCTTCACCATCAATTTTGGGAAGAGTACAATTTTTAATTCTGGTACTTGAGAAAAGTGCCTTCAAGGAATGCTATTTTATTGTGTTTGTAGGTCATATATATGCTTGTAAAGCTGTTTATCATGTTAAGCTGATGCCTTTTCTTTAGAAAATTAATTTATTTTTAACTAATATGAAACACTGTGGTGAAAACAGGGTTAGAGAATGTTTCATCTGATATACAGATTCAAAAAGTCTGCCAGATACTTTGTTTCTGAATGTACTATAGAAAGTATACATCATGAATCTGGAAGGAATCAACTTCAGCTAGTATGGTGTTTTCACCTTTTAAATTGAAATAGTTGGTATACTTTTATTTCCAACCACAAATAGTATTTCCAGCCTATAATAACATTTTTCTTGTTTCCTGTGCATTTTAAGTCCATTTTGTGGTTTTAAAGAACAGACATTCTAATTTTCCATCTTTACATTCTTTTTACTGAATAAATGACTGGGATACTGGCACTAAATATTTAGACTTTTTTTTTTACATTACACTTTTTTTTCTTTTGATGAATATAATCTAATGAATACATAGACAATAAATAGTTTTGGTTTATATATAATTTATTTAAATATAATTGTTTATTTATAACAGTATTTCAGTATTAAATAAGTTCAGTCAAAGGTTATTTTAGCCCTTATTTCAGCATTTTTATGTCCCAAGCTCTGCTTGCAATTTAGGTTTTTGATATATTTGTGTCTTACAGTAGTGCGTATGTAGCCCATGGGCCTAGGTTCCTAAGTAACCTAAATTTTGTTTCTTTATGTAGTTAGTTTTACAAATGCAACAAAAACCAGTATTCACAGCTCTGGCACTTACTGGAAATATATTGTATTCTGGAATAAGAAAACATGAATACCACAGTCTTTGCAATAGTGGTATAAGATAGCTTTAGCTTATTGTACAATCAATTTATTTCTTTATTTATTTCCTAGGTTCCTAAGTAACCTAAATTTTGTTTCTTTATGTAGTTAGTTTTACAAATGCAACAAAAACCAGTATTCACAGCTCTGGCACTTACTGGAAATATATTGTATTCTGGAATAAGAAAACATGAATACCACAGTCTTTGCAATAGTGGTATAAGATAGCTTTAGCTTATTGTACAATCAATTTATTTCTTTATTTATTTAAAAAAGTTTGCATGCAATTAGCTTGCATGAAGCTTATACATGGCCCTGAATGTTTCATTCAGTTTTAGATTATTTCTGGAATCACTGATTTTCTGTATGGCTGCAATTGTCGTGTCATATCAAAAAACTGTTGCAGCTGGTGGAATTGGTGGAAGAGGCATAGAACTATATGTCCTGAAACAGTTAGGAAAACCTAGATTGGAACCTTTGGTACCTTTGAGAAGGTTTTTAATGTAGAGAGCCAGAATTAAGTTATTATACAGTGTAGTTGCAAAGTGGTCTGCAAATTGTCCTGCTGCAACTTTTACCTACTAAAAAGCTTTAGCAAGGATGCTTTATTTACGTGCTTCTCTAACCACTATCTCTTTCTTTTTGTGTCTGTCCATAATCTATCTCTTAACAAATTGGCTGATACACTAAATTGGGTATTTTTATTTACTAAAATAACCCTGTAACTTTTCTGAGAGCTGGACTGTCAGTTGTAGTATAGTGTTGTCTAAATGAAAATCACACTTTCTTTTCTTATTGCAAATATCATCATCGTTGACATATATGTGTGTTGGGTTTTGTTTTTTTTAAAGGCCTGGATACTTGGACAAAGTCTGGGGCTTTTTGAAAGAGATTGTGCCAGAATTCAAGTTGCCAAATCAGAAAACTCCAGAACTTGATGTTCCTCAGTCAGATACAAAACGTAAAGAGGCCAAAGTCTCAGAGTTAAAAAATGAAGTTTCATCTGTGAATAAGCAGTCTGATAAACCTGAGAAAGCAGAGAAAGCTGATAAAATTGGCAAAGGTCTGTAATTTTAGGTAGTGTTATCTTTGTTGGCCAAGCATAAATAAAGTTAGCATAACCTCTGGCTTCAAATTTGTATGCCTTTATTATGCCACATGCTGTGTGTTTGTTATTGTTTCACTGAACATGTTGCAATGGTGTAAATTCAAGACAGGTTGGTTGGTTTTTTTTTTAAACTATAGATCTTACTAGAAGCAGTACTAGTCTCTTATTTTACAAAAAGATCTTCATTTTATGGCAGAGACTTTTTCAGCTCTGTGTCACAGCCATTTCTCTAAGGACTGGTTCCTTGCAAAGGGATAACAGAGAGGTTACAGTTTCCCCAAAGACAACACTGCTCTGACCATCAATAAATTATACATTTCATAATGGGTGTTACAAACTACGATTTTCTGCAGGGGGTTCTGACAAGTATGTTCTAATGACTACCTGCTTTTTTATTTATAGCAACTTTTCTGTTTATGCTACTAGGTATAGGTATTAATTTTCTTCAAGAGCTGCTAATCCTATTTACATTTAAATGAAAAAAAGTTAGGTTTAGAAATTTACAGTTTCTTCAGTGTTTATATTTGCAACTGAATTTTCTTAGTTGCTGTTTCTAACTTAAGGCATGGATGCAATTTCACAACACTTCTAATGTCTTTGGAAGGTATAAATCATATACTAAAATTTCTATTTCTTCCTAGATTTTCAGAAAAAAAAACAGCTTTCCCCACTTTGAATATCAAATACTGTGTCCTAATGTCAGAATTATTATAAAAATATTAGAAGAGACCCGGCTGCGGGGTTATTCTCTCTTCTTAGGAATTCTTGCTATCATTTTATGACCCACCCACCAGCATAGTAGATTTTTCAGAGTTTGGAATGGACATGCACAGGATGCAGCCACTGAGAACAGCACTGCCATTCCTCCAACAGGGTGCTGTAATTTATTCCCAGAAAACTTTGTAAATTTAGTCCTGCCTAAGACTTAGAACTTCTATTAGTAACTGAAATAGCTAAAAATCAGGGAAGCATTTTGTTACGATACAGCTCTGTAATCTCCAACTCTGAGGCTACAAGCTCTATTCAGATGCTCTATTAATGTTTGGGATTTTTTTCATTAGAAATGTATTTTCCTGCAATCTAAGTTCTAAGGCTTGAAGGAAGGTTCTGACTATGGGAGAATTTCTTCTTCCATGTCCATTGAGAACCTATGCCTCATCTATGTTAGATTTTTTTTTAAATTACTGATGCACAGAAGCAAGGATATGAAGACAATATTTGACACAGTGTCAGGAGTTCAGGAATTCCAAACGTAATAGTAGGGACATGAGAGTTGTGGACTAACGGGAAGGTGGGATTGAAGCCTTCTTGGCCCCTTCTCAGTAAATCTGCATTTACATCTTCAGAATTATTTTTAATTTTTTTCAAACTGAATGACGATAGTTCTTTATTGTATCTCAACTCTTCTGACTTAGAATGGTTTATGGTTGATTTTTACACAGTATGAGACTTTATGACTGAAATTTTGTATCTGAAAAAGAAAAAATATTTAATCTTTATTTTGCTTAATAGAAAAAGCAGAGCAGAGAGAAAATGGAAAGAAGAAAAACAGAGAAGGAGAGAAAGCAAAAAACAAGTTAGGATTTCAGTCTTCACAGATGTTGGCAGATGCCCAACGTCCTCTTCAGGCCTTAACTGAAAGTAAGTCCTATTCTTTTGAAGCTAAAATACAAAGAGGAGACATATGTAAAGCAAAGGACTTTGCTTTTATTTGATTTTGAACTTAATTGGGGGAGAGGTTTAATATTCTATTTTTTTTTTAAATTGCAGTTCTTTACAGGCTGTATTACAGACTGAAGTAATTCCAGCCTATTAGAATCCTATATTAAGAATAGTATTGCAGTAATTTGTGTTTGTTATTAAAAGGTAAAGTAAATCTATGCAGAATATTTGGAAGTTGTTGGCCGGTCATGTAGGACCAAGATATGCTCTAGTGTAAACTGTCTTTCTGTATTAAAAATATTTTTTTTAAAAAAAAGCTTCCTCTCTAATAACTTATTTGTTCAATATCTACTTTATTCAGTAAATTGCAATTGGAAAGAGCAGGAATGCTTCTTCATTGAAGGGTAGGGAGACGAGCAGGTGGCAAGAAATATTCATTAAAATTCACTGCATTATTTAATTGTTTAATAAATTTGTTTCCTTTGTCCTGGAAATATGTCTTGATTAATTTATTTTTTCTATTGCTACATTAATGATAGCATAAATATTAAGTGAGTTCTTGCTTTGTGCATTTAAATTTAATATTTAAAAAAAGCCCCAAAACCTAAATACAGTTTAAACAAACCACAAGTAAATACTGATCGGTCAACTAATCAGTCAATAAGAAATGTTGTGCTTACTAGCATAAATTTTAGAAAATCTTCATAAATATACATTAGGCTGATTTGCTTTTGTTGTTGCTTATATTTGTATACATGTGGCATTTCCATATGGCTAGCAGAAGGAAACATATTTATTAGGTGGAATAATATCTAGTTGCAAATCATTAGGTAAGAATAGAGCATCTTTCTTTGGGGAAACAACTATGTCCTGGTTTCAGCTGGGATAGAGTTAAGTGTCTTCCTAGTAGCTGGTACAGTGCTGTGTTTTGAGTTCAGTA
>JANZLQ010000086.1:34121771-34135726 GCA_026212715.1 Elanus axillaris | reverse complement strand
CCCCATCCCACTTGGGGGGGGGGGAAGGGGTGAGCGGCTGCGTGGTGTTAGTTGCTCGCCGGCCCTAAACCACGACAAACTACAAAGCAAAAATGTAAAACAAGAATGAAACTCACTATGTAAATTGGATTCCTGCTTCTTGATTTAAATCCTGATTAAAATTGGTGGTTTAAGCAATTTTAATTTATATCAAACCAATACTGCTGTTTGTCATCAGCAAATATAGTCATTTGAATTCCTACCTTGTTTACTACTAAAGGAGTTAAACAGCAGTAAATATTAAAATGTATTGCAGGAACGTAGTTTTCTTCAGTGGCAATAGTTGTGGAATAGGAAATGAGGCATTTCACATGAATATAAGGAACATGACAAGTACTTAAGCACGCTGTGGGGAAAAGAAAGCAAAGGCGAAACACAAGGATCCAAGTGATGAATTCTAGAAATTGTGCAAAATGAGTGAAAGAGCATTAAAAATCATCAGGCAGGGTTTCCATATGAAAATCAACATGACATTTTGATCTTTGTTCTGCCATTTAAAGCACAGTTTATGCTGTTTTCTGAAAGACACTTAGTGGTCTGTGAAGAGGTTATTTAGAAAGAATATTAGCTCAGGGCTCAAATATGGTGGTTAGAGAACTATTTTATCCTAATTTGGAACCAGAAAAGAGTTTTGAAAAAGAGTAAGAGATAGATATCTCACTAATAAATTTGATAAGAATTAGAACAGAAGTAAATGTGAAGATTGTAAAATCAGGGGCTCTAAGATATGGAGCAAATTTAAGATTATTAGACTGCAAAAAAAGACAGAACTGCAATTTGAAATAATACTGAATTAAAATGCATTTTTGTTGTGAGATTGTAGCCACAAGAGAAAAAGCTTGCAGGCTTTATGGGACATACAGTCTGCAGAGAGTGGCCCAGGACAGTAGAACCATTGCTGTGCATAAAGTAACATCTAAAACTAAGGCTAGATTCAAAGTCAGACTCCAAAGGCAGTAGTTGTAAGAAGTTTCTGAATTGTTTTTAGGAGCTTTGTAACAGTGACTTTACTTAATGCAATAGCTTTTTTTTTTTCTTTTTTCTTCTTTTTTTTTTTAAATGTAATTGATTTGAAAAGTATTTAATTTCCAGCACCATAACAGTGCTTATTTCCCTACTGCAAGTTTTCACTCTGCCTGCTGAGTGTGAGGACTTTAAGGGAATTGTTAGTCTTTCTCTGATAAATGTGAATTATTTCTAAAGAGATATTTAAATAGTCTTGATAGCATTTCTATTTTATTTCTAAAATGACAAAACTTTTAGCATTCATTGCATTGTATATTCATTATCTTGTTTAGTTTCATACACATTGACATACATGTTACTTCTAAGTATTTGGAAAATTCTCTTACAGGCTTTTTGATTTTGTGTGGATTATAAAGTTGTGGTGAGTTGACTGTCTAGCAGCTAATCCCCCACTCAGTCACTCACTCAGTCCCCACCAGTGGGATGGGGGAGAGAATGAGAAGGGCTGAACATCTTGCCCACCCCCAGCATACTCACTGGGGCAGCATAGTGAGAAACAGAAGGATTTCATGCTATGTGAGCTCTGCTTAGCAATAGCTGACACAGCAGTGTGTTATCAACACTGTTTTGGTCACATACCTAAACCAGCACCATACAGGCTGCTCTGAAGAAAGTTAGCTCCATCCCAGCTAGACCCAATACAAATGTATAAATACACTTCTAAATCACTTGTGCACTCAGACCGATTGCCCCAAGTGCAATATGAGTAGCAGGATCCTTGCAGCATTGAACCTATTTCTTTATTCATCCTATTATGTGGATCCAGCAGAATAACAAAAACTTCACCAGATCAGTCAGGGCTCTTCCTGAGCGCAACCAGCTCTTTGCTGCTGTGGCTTATCAGCCAGCCAGTCCTCATGAAGCTTTTGCAGACAATTTGTATGTTCCTACGGGCCTGTTTTAGCACACAATCTGCACTTTTCCACTCAGCAGCCTTTTCTTCTAGTAAGCATTTCTCCTTTCTTACCTAGGGAGTCCATTCGTTCCATAAAGAGTTTTTATGATGGTATGATATCAGCTACTTAGGCCCCTTGTTCCCATAAAGAGCTACGGCTCCACTTTCCATTTATGTTTCTAGACTAATGATGTTCCTCATAATTTCTGAACTGCTGGAAAGGGAATACAATTCCACTGCGGGGGGTGGCACTAGCCAGGAATTTAGGAGTTTGTTGTACAAACCAGACTTTTATTTTTGCTAAGTCTCATTGTGCCTTGATACCAGTTTTGTAATTAAAGATAATATTTTATATGTCAGGGCAGTGTTGAGAGACTATTAATATATTTAAAAATTTCTGAAATCATACAAGTAGATCTGTAATGTTAACCATCAGAGTCAATGAGGTACATAACACATAACTGAAGTTTTTTCATTTTCTTTTTGCCTATTCAAAAGAGTTTTCACTTTTAAGTACGGACCAGAGCCTAATATTTTGTTCTGTATTTTCAAATATGTATTATCATTCTGCAATATTTATGTCAATTCTGAAAAACATGAAGGTTGTTTTTCTGAAGACTAAAAATACGCCCTCCAATAGGCAAGGCTAATCCATGCCTAACACAACAGCAGAGGTCAACACAGGAGCTGCACACCTGATAAGGAGGACATTGAAAGCCAACTGAAGTGTTTTGGAAAGTTAAAACTCAGCATCAGCTCTTTTTTGACAAATAAATATTTAAGAGAAACATTAAGATACAGGGAGAAAATTGTTTGCGAGTCTTCAAAACCTATGCTTTTTTAAAAAATAAAACCAGTTAAAAACTATTAAAAGCAACAATTTTAATTCCTGGCCTTTCTTTTAAGTGGCTGGAAATATGTATATTACGTGGATCAATTCAAATTATACTTTCCCTTCTCCCAGGGACTGAACATTTGTTCAAGTTGTATAGTACTCACTCTTTCTAAATGAATTTGCAAAGCTGCAAATGTGAAACATAAGCAGCTACAAGGATTCAGAAATTTTTAACAAAGCATGGCACAATTCTTAAATCCACACTGATGGATGTAAATAATAGGCTTTGCTGGATCTAACCATTTTGTTGTACCATATGTTACAACATTTTTCATCTAATAATACAATTTTATTAAGGCTGTCATGTTTAGCTAGTTTACCCAGATGCTGAATTCACGCTAATCAACAATAAACTTGGTGGCAAATATTTTGCATACATCCTCCTCATTTTTTGTACAGTGATAAAGGATCAGATTATATATTATTTTTAAAAGGTACCGGCATAATGTACAAAATCTTTCTAGGACTGTAATTGTATTATTAAAGTGAATATGGGATGTCTGTTTAATCATCTGCATGCTCTAATAATTCGTTCATTGCTGTTTATTGTCTGCCTTGCAGACATTTTATTTTACAGCCCATCTGGACTGAGTATGACAGCTTTACATTCCACCCGGTATTTGATTAAATACTTTTATTTGAGAAGTACTTCTCACAAGCAATGAGTTTGGTGTGCCTTGTGGCACGTACTGTTCCATAATGTGTAGGACATTGTAGCTACTACTGCAGTATTTGTAACAGATCAGATATGTCAGTTGGGACTGAGATCAAACCTAGATTATAGCCTTGCTTTTAAATAAGTTTAAACCCACAGCTAACACAAGAGCTGTGGTTAACAGAGGAGTAACAAGCTTGCAGTGAGAAATATTAAGAATTCACTGGAAAGTAACTCTGACTTACCATCAGCTTATATTTGAGTAATTGAATTTCTGAAAGAATATTTAAAGTGCAGAGAAATCTTACTGCTTTAAGGAAAAAACATTGCATGCCTTCTAACTAAATGAACTTTAAGTCTGACAAATTGTATTTTTCAGCCACTTGCCTATATTTCCTTTTCCTTTCTTTTCCCTTTTCTTTTCCTTTCCCTTTTTTTCTTTGTATGCAGACAGCATTGGTTTATTCCATTTCACAGGAAATAACTATTCTTAGAGCAACTTCCAATTGAATACTTACTAAACATAGGAAGCAGTTATCCTGTATTTGAGGCGGAGCTGAAGGGAACAAAGGCAAAACCTTCTGATGAAAACCAGTTGTCACAACCTGTGTGCTGAAATCCTGTCTTCACATGCTTTCTTAGATGACTAAGGAAAAATAGAGATAAATAGATATCCTTCTTTTTGAGCTGACTTTTAGGTCAAACCACAGACCTGTGTTTCTAGTATGATATTTTTTTCAACTTTTAATTTCCCTTCAACCTGAGTGAACAACTGGCTGTCAGCCAGACGGCCTTGGTTTCTCTTCATCATTCAGGAATTAACAATGGCTTCTTTCACAGATACAGGTATGAGACAATTGTGTGGTTGCCTAGTGCAACAGATTTCTAGGGATAACAAACTGAATGTGCCCCTGCTTTGATGCCTTACCTATGGCAGAATTGCAGGAAAACAAGCTTACGTAAGGCATGTGGGCTAAGAGCTGTGGGGTCCTCCCCTCGCACTTTCTGAAGCAGCCATCATTACCTCCATTTTTCCATCTTCTGGACAGAAGTAAGAGCAGTAACCCTGGTTTACAAGCAAACTGTTTCTCAAACTACTTTTTTCAATCTTCATATCTATTGGCAGGAGTGGCCAGAGCTCTGGCTTTTGATCCTTTTGTTGGCAAGATAAAATTTGGCTTTCACTGGTGAGAAGCCTTTAGCTAGTACTAACCTATCAGTATTTTTTTACTTCATCTACCCAGATGATGTGTGTTGTGTTCTTCATGCTAGTATCTAGTATTTTTAAAATTTGAAGAAAAACAAAGCAATGGCGAGAGCTACCTCTGACCTGTTGCATTTCTAAGTTGTAGTTTCTGTTATTCATTTGTGTAAAATATGCAAAAGTTGTTGATGATCTAAATAAGTAAGGATTAAAACAATGTGTTTTTTCCATTCATGGCTTCTCTTCTGAGTACTTTACGATGAATTCTTGTTTTGAATGAAGTAACAGAGTCAAAGTAAAGAATACTAAAAATAAGGCAGAGAAAGCAGAATAATTTAAGGTGAGGTTTAACAGCATTTATTTACTGTTTACCCTGTTCTAATGCATGTTGGTGTTTTCTCTGTAGAATCTTCTGTGCCAACCCAGGCAGAAATGGTCGTGTATGCTGGCTGTATACCGCTACACTTGTTTGAAGAGGATATTTTTTCGTTAGGGCAGATGGTAAGATTCTGTGCTCTCAGGACAGGAAAGCATTACATATTTTATTATCAGGGAGTTTCATTTTATAGCAACTATCTTGTAACAAAAATTAGAATACTAAAACAGTCACCAGGTAATGACTATCAGTGAAATTTCTGTTTCGGTACTTCTGTATTCTGAACATGTATTTTCCTGCCACAGCCTGCTCATTTTTTTCAGTTTTACTCTACTTTCCTCTGGATCCCAGGAGCTGAAGTCTCCTGGGAGAGACTAGATGTGGACTAGAAAATGCATCATGATGAGATACTTCTGAATGGAAAGACTAATTGTTGATGGGCTACTTGAAAACCATGAATTTTACTGTTTTTTCAGACTACAATTAATGAATTGTCTGACATACATTTTCTGATATACTGTTCTATAAGAAATAGCATGTTTATATCCATTTCTATCATTAGTGTTGTAACTGATGAAAGGAGCTGGAGATAGTGTAGCACTTCACACAGCTGAGGCAAAAACAATGCTTAAATTTCCACTTAGTCACTCACACTACAGAAAGCTATTTATAATGCCAGAGCAGGCTTTCTTGAGTTGATTATTAATCAGATTTAAGTTTTTGTACATTTAAATCATATTTATCATAATTAGAACATTAAAATTTAAGCTGCCTTCTCAGGAAACTGGCTTCACCAAATGAAGACATTTCCAGAAATGCTTTGCAGGCGTTATGCTTTACTGCTCTTAATTCTTGCACTATTTTCTTTTTTAAAATTGTGCTATGTATTTTATGCTGTTTTCAAGACTAGCTTGTTCTCTGTGACTTTATTTTAATTTATTTTAATTCAAGGTCTCAGACAATACTGTCACTTTGCTAGTAATATTAGTCATCAAAAAGCAAACTGGAAATGGTGACATAGGGTTATATGTTTCCTGCCACCTAACGCCTTGAGTCTCAAACTTGGCTTCAGTCTGTTAGGGTATAGAGATTACTGAAAAAGAGGCATGGCAGACCAAATAGGATGAGGCAGATGAATCTATATGTCTAAACCAGTATTTTAGTAAAGACTGATAGAAAAATGGAAGTTGACAGAAATTATGTATAGAAGTATAGTGGATTTCTTGTGGGTTATAAAAGCCCACTTTCAAGCTTTCTTTGAGGGCTGAGATGTACTACACTGATAGAAATAATTAAGGTTTGGAAGACTGGATTCACTGGGATAAGAGTTGCTCCCTAAATTTGGAGGAAATTTTGTCATTGACTGCAGTTGTGTCAGAATTTCCCTCCAGAATTTTTGCAGTATCCCTTTTAGCTTTGCTTTCTAGTGTGTGTATTCTTGGATTGATGTGGTTTGAATTTAATTGTCTGAAGTTCGCTCAAATAAAATGAAAAAAAATGAATAATTGAATCATTCAAGTGTGTCTCCTACCCAGCAGCTGACAAGTTCTCCTTTATGGCACCTAATTGGTCATCTTCAAAATCTTTTCTAATCTTGGTGTTTTAACTTGCATTTTTAAGTTGCTTGAATACGTGTGTACCCAGTCACCACTCCTGTAATATATCTTTATAAATTCAGAGATCAAATGAGGCTGATATATTCCTTGTGTACCTTACTGTTTTTAATTTGATCCTCTCCCTTCAAATAACTCTGACAACCAAAACTACATTCTTCTCTGCAAAGTTTGTAATTGCAGAACCTCAGGAACATTTGACAATGAGGAGTAATCAGAGACTTGCTGATGAACACGTTAAAGAAATAAGCGATGGGTTATTTACTTAGCAAGTAAAAGAAGGTGTATTTTTAAAATAAAAAGGATGTAGAAATCTTGTAACAGAACTTTCAATAGTGAAAAACATTAAGTACTGGACCATTATTATTTTAATGGGAAGAGCACCACTCAATGTCCACATCTAAAATTGCTCTTAAGTCTATTGCTAAGGGCTTTGGTATATGGGTCTACTGCAGTGCCTTTAATGTGTTTTCTAAATTAGCCAGCAGATAAAAAGCTTAACTTTAATGATGTATTGGTTCAGAGGAATATTACATTATGGAGATTTCACAAGTTGCTTTTAGAATGCTGCCACTTTATAAATTCAGCATGAAGTAAAGACTTTTTTCCCTCAGAAGAAATATTTTTTTAAAAGTTTGTTTTAAAAAAAGTTGTCACTTGTTTTCTTACATCTTCATTCTGCTTCACTTATATGTTTTCTGCAGCACCTAAAAGAATATGGTTACATAAATAAGTTGAAAGAAGTGATGAATCTGTTATGAACAGAAAACTATATGTATTCAGTTACATGTTTTCTGCTGAATATCTGTTCTGATTAGAATGTTCCTGGATAGCCTTGCTGAGTGAACTATTTTTGTTTCATTTGTTATCCAAGCTGTCAGATGCTTTTGTGTGCATGCTGTTCTTTTTTGTGAGAGAGATATG
Organism: Elanus axillaris; assembly: GCA_026212715.1. Classification (NCBI taxonomy): domain Eukaryota; kingdom Metazoa; phylum Chordata; class Aves; order Accipitriformes; family Accipitridae; genus Elanus; species Elanus axillaris. The sequence continues at coordinate 34,128,099 of JANZLQ010000086.1, read as the reverse complement.
ATGAGAAAGGAGATCTGACCCCAGGCAGATTATCTTTCCATGTTTCATAGGCTGATTCTTCAGAGAAGCTGAGGCAATATGGGCTTTCCCACATGTATAGCCATCCTGTCCTGATCACTAGAACTAGGTCCTGTCCTCTGGTAGCACCGCCACAACCACCACCAGTTCCTCGCTGGAAGCTTTTCCGTCAGAAAAAGGAAACTGTTGTGACATCTGAACCCCAAGGTTTGTCTACTCAAACCTCCAAAGTAATTTTTTAATTACATTTTAATTATGATAAAAATTTTCAGGACCATACTTATAATTTGTTACCTTGATTTCAAAGGAACTTCCCTAGGGATTACTTTTTATCTTTTTTTTTTTTTCCCTCCAATTTTGTGTTACTTCCCCTTAGCCCTATTATTTCTTAAATGCTTTGAGAAATGTCTTAATTTACCTCTAAAAAAGCACTGTACTCTACTGGAGAAAATGGAGAGGGAGTGTTATCCATGCAATGCAGCCCCTCTGTGATGCAGAGCGATGAAAGCTTCTGAACACCTTTTAAACAATCAAAGACTTGTCCTACTGCAACAACTCATAGTTTTAGAGGCAAACTTGTTCTAGGGTTTGTCTATACTGCATAATGGAGTTAATGATATGAGAGAACTTGAATATGAAAGCATTACAGGCATGCTAGCAAATTATACTGGTATAAGAAACAGAGGAAATTAGCAAAGGCAGAATGCGCTGTTGTTCTGAGCTACCTTGGATAACCTTATATATAGGTTAAGCACACTTTTAGTACCTTGCAGGCTGAGGGTCAGAGTGTTAAGCACTTTTTTTTTTTCATGATATGTCACCTAAAACCACTCCTGGTTTTTCTTTCCATTCCAGTGTATGCGATGATACTCGGAGAATTATTTAGGGATGATGAATCCCCTGTGGAGTTTATTTGTGAAAATTATAGTATTAAATATTTCTTATGAATTTGTATTTAACAAGTTGCTTTTTTTTCCAGAGCCTGTGGTAAAGAAACCTGAAGAATATGTTGAGATTGCTAGCTTATTTTTTAATTACAAATTGAATCTTATCACAATAACCACAGACATGTAAGTATTCAATGTAGTTTCAGCATTAGTATTGTATTGTTAGTCCATTTCACTGTGACAGTGCAATGGCTTATGTTTACTTGTGTCACAGGGAAAAGCTGCTCCATTCATGTAATCTAAAGCACACCAGGACCAGAGTACTCGATTTATTGATGTCGCGTAATTAATTGGCAATGAACTTTATGTTTAGGATCAATATCAGCAATATCACAGACAAACAACTATGCTAGATGCTTACAAAGTGTTAATAAACACCTACAACCTTCTGAGCACCTTTCTGTAACGAAGTCCAAGAATTTCTTATCATGCACGCAGAGGCATACACATGCAATTATATGTACCCTCCTGGCATTGAGGGTTACAAGCACACCTTCTCTTTTGGGAGTGCAGGTTCTTCTACTGGCACACACCTGTTGGAGATGCAAGTTGGGGTGCTCTAAACTTTATATGCTGCTCCCTACAATCTGCTAATCTACACACTGGGGAGAAAGCCTGCCAGGAGGAGGTGGACATGCACACAGCTGAGGGCTGGGTCCCTACTTGTTGAAGGGCAGGCAGGGAGCTCTGACAGGCAAAACTACTTTGCCAGTTTCTCTACTCAGTGGGCCCAAAGATGTAGAATATTTAATAGATCACTTCCACCAGAAACAGGAGTATTCTCTGATGTCTTTCAAATTTTTCTTCAAACTGCTTGTCTTTTTCAATTCTTGTGCATAACAAGGAGAAGTCATTGACTGGCCAGTCAGTACTTCAGGGGCATCACATATTTGGCATCGAACAATTAATGTTACTGTTTATGAATAAAACAGGTTGTTTCTATTCATTGTAGTTGTTACAAGAAGCCCAAGAGTGCAGGTGAAGAAGCTCATGCTCAAAACACAACTTTGTATAAACACCTTGTGTTAAAGACTGTTTGGAAGTCCTATAAACCGTTGAAAACCAGGGTCTTTATACAAGGTATCTTAGAGGAGAAGTTTCACAATCTGATGTATACATGACTTCTGGTCAATATTCAATACTCAGCATAATACTTGCTCACTGACAAGAAAAGAAGGATTACCATTAAGTGTATCAGGGCCTTGGGGTTTTTTTTCCTATGACCAACTGCATAATACATTTCTGTCAGGCTTCAGCTTATCATGTGAACATTCAGTAGGCAACTGCTAGAATTATTAATCTCCTCTCTTTTATTCTGACTGAACTCCTGACAGAGGAGGTGTGGAATGTATCACATACCAAGTGAGCACCAAAAGGTTTACGTTGTTTTGTAGGATATTTTTTTTCTTGAGATTGAGTCCAAAACCAATTTGTAAATTGTTGGAGGTATATATATTTTTTAAGGTGTGCACATCTTTTGTTAGGTACATCTCTAAGTAAACTGAATAAATTACATATTTGGCAGGTTCTGCATTTTGATGATCATGATTGGATCGTTTGATAATAAAGCAGTTAGATGTTTGGTTTGGTGGTTTGTTTGGGGTTTTTTTTGAACACCAGCATTTGTCCACAGAAGAAATGACCTTGGAATGTTCTGGGAATATCACTGTTTTGCTGATACAGTTGTGTTTTATTCCTTAAAAATACATTAAATTACTTATTGTTTGTTTTCACATAGTAGGAGTAGAAATACATAAAAATGCTTTAAGCAATATCTATTAATAGGTTATTAAAAGAATGAGAGAATAATACTTAGAAGTTGCAGTATTTGCATGTTAACATAGTCTATATTGTTTTTTTCATATTTAATAGATTGCTTCATGGTCAACTTACCACATTTTGTCAAGGACAGTTTATTTAATGTGCTAAGTTTCCATGACAATCAGCTAATTTAATCTCTTGTGATTTAATTAACAGGTAGTATCCAAAAAGACATAGCAAGTATTAGTATATCGTTAAAGTAATATAGCTGCCTAAATAAGATAAGGGACTTAGATACACAATTGAGACTGAAACTGTTTTTAATCTCTTGCTTTTATTCTAATAAAATATTTTGAAACACTCAAAGGCAAGATTGTGACAGTGTTACTGCTAAAGATCTTGATATTTCATTATCTCAGTCCTTAAGAAGTGGGCTAGATAACACATGCTTACATTTTTCTCTGTTCTTTATTGCTGCAGTAACACAATTACAGATTTATGTCTAATTTGCACGTGTGCAACATTGTTTTGATCTTGTTCTCCTAGTTCAGGTAACATGCAAAAAGTTATTTATATTTCCATCAGTTTTTACTTCTGCCCCCACTGAAGTCAGCAGCAGAGCTTTCTTTTACTACAACCAGAATAGGTCTTACACAGGTTTCCTTGGTTATTGGGTGTTTTAGCTGTCTTGTAGCTATGGAGACCCATTTTGAAGGAAAAGACAAAAACTGTTATGACACAAACCATTTTTATTTTTGCCCTACCTCCATTTAAGTAATGCACATTATAGATTTTTTTCTTGTCTGGGGGTCATAGAAATTTATTCACTTCTGGCATTATCATCTGGTTTTCCTCAGCTTACTTGGGTTTTGGTTTTTTGAGGGTTAGTTAGGAGGGCAACAGTTCAGGTCTTTCGAGCATAGATATGTATGCAGTGCCAGGCCAGTAGTGATAAGGAATATATGCATATATAGGTTTTGTGCAGCCCTATTAAACTGTCAAAATAAAGGAGGCACAAATTATTTTGACAAATTTCTGTTAAGAATGGTAGTTATGAAGACTGCCATTTGAAAGTAAACGTATGGACTGAAGTGTTTGAGTTGTCTTTTATTATTTAGCCGCTTTCCACAGTCTACTATCAAAAAAGGATTTCATTTCGTATCCTGTCTCCCTTCTGTTACTGAAAATGATGAAAATGCAAGTGGCAGTAATGTGAATATGAATCACAGTGGGAGACACTCAAATGCAGAAGATTATTCTCAGGTAATAATTTTCCTAATTATTTTTTAACTTGACCTAGTGTTATATTCCATAGGATAGTGAATGGCAAAATAGAAAATACTTAATCCTTAAATATAGTTCTTTAAAGACTTTTCAGTAAGCTTCCCCCCTCCCCACCATTTAAGTAGCTTCCCTACACTTTTCACTTTGTAGTTATATTGATGGGTGTACTGGATGGGAAAGCTTTCCTTATACTTTTTGGTTTAACCTTATTTTTTTTATGATTTATTCCTCAGATTCTAAAAGTCCTATTGCTAACACTACAAAGTATTTTGGGTTTTCTCTTTATAATCAATTTGATGGGAGGATCTTAAGAAGATAATCAGGGGTCTTTATAAATAAATGTTACTTCATGGATTAATGTTACAATTAGTGTATTTCAGCTGCAGTGAAGGATGTACCTAGGCACGCAGCTGCTTGAAAAATGTAAATGTTATAAACACATGTCTTAAAATGGCATCCTCACTTGGTTCTTAATTGAAAGACTTCAGGCTAGATCTAGAAAGAGTTAAGGCTTCAATGGTGATTTTGCCTGCTCTTAAATTTCAGAAGTTTTGCCTTCTAAGGGAATCCTCAGCTATGAGTCAGACCTTCAGGATTCCCGAGTGACTCTATGAGAGAGTGACATTGCTCCAGAGAGGTTCACTAGATGCAGTGGTCATAGATGCTGACCACAGGTTGCCCAGGCTAGCCAAGGAAATGCTAGTTACTAGGTAGAAGTCTCCACTGTAATTTTCCAAGATAGGCAAGATGAATCTTACCCAAGTTCAGTAAAACATATTACTAGGATGACTTTGGGCAGTTGTAACTACTGTGGGGTTTTGGGTTTTTTTTCTTGTTTCAGTTCTTGCTTTTAAATTGGTATGTGCATGTGATACCAAAGTCTGGTTTTAGATAAACCTTTAACAAAATGCTCCTGATTTTTAAATCATATATGTTGAACAGAGGAAAAAGTATATTTTCAAAGAGTTTCTGCACACTACACTATTTCATGCAAGATAATTTGTATAGGGAAATAATTCACAACATAGAGAAATAGAGACTTAAGTATTCAAACAAACAAACAGAGCTCCACTGAAGTTATTTTATTTGCTCAACACTCTGAAAAGAACCCAGTGTGGCAGCACCGGTATCTCTTCCATTTCATACTTATTGCAGTAAACACTGCTCATAAGAGCATCTGATAGCTTTTTTCTTTTTGACTTTAAGAAAATGGAGGGGAAAAGCAGTCTAGGCAACATACAAATACTGTCAATGAAGTTATACTCAAAATCTGGATCCAACTCAATAAACCAATTATATTTTGGGGAAGATCTATTTTCAACTTGTAAATGTTTACTACAGTTCTCCCCTCTACATTTATTTACTATCTCAAGTAAAGAATGTGTACTTCTTCCATATCTGTTACATTCAATATGATTACAATATAGAAAATAATTTAAAAGAACCTATAAAAATGTGTTCATCCATAGTGCTGCATAAAGGAAAACTAGCAACAAAGTCCTCCTCTGCACAATCCTGTAGCAAAGGTGACCTAATTATTTTAAAATTTCTAGTGTCCTTTTCTGGGACAAACTGATAAATATACTTGGGGGTAACATTTGTGGTATTTGGTTGCGTAAAGTGACTGCTAAGGATAGTATGCCATGAGGTATATTCATGAACAAAGAAAACAAAATCTAGTTTGGTAAATCTTGAAGTAAAAGGGAAATAATTTTCTATGTATTTTTTGGAGTGCCTATTTATATATTTCCTCTTCAGAGTATACTCTTACACCATTTTTATATTTCAGATTTGAAACTCAGTTGTTTTAAACTGTTCTATATCTATTGTGTGTATAGCAAGTGTGTATGTGTGGATATATTGGTTATTGGGTATTTACGATTTTAAAATAAGGCAATTCTGTAATGAAGGAGAATTCTTTGCAATACAACATATATTTAGCTATTCTGTATTTTGTGTACATTTTATAATATATTGGGTCTGGCTGAGATGGAGGCAAAGCTGCTCTGTCACTCCCCTCATCTGGACAGGGGGAGGAGAAAATATAACAACAGGCTCATGGGTCAAGATAAGGACAGTTTAATAAAGTGAAAGCTTGCGAAAGCAAAGAGAAACAAATGATGCTATTCCCTACTTCCCATCAGCAGGTGATGCCTGGCCACTTCCCAGGAAGCAGGGCTCCAGCACGCGTAGTGGTTGCTCTGGAAGATGTAAAAATGTCCCCCCTTCCGTCTCCCTTTTTTTAGCTTTTATACCTGAGCTGACGTCATATGGTATGGAATATCTGTTTGGTTAGTTCAGGTCAGCTGTCCTGGTTA
>JANZLQ010000086.1:34099595-34121671 GCA_026212715.1 Elanus axillaris | reverse complement strand
CACTGGTGTGTTATCAACACCTTTCTAGCTACCAATGCAGAGCACAGCACTATGAGGGCTGCTATGGGGAGAATTAATTCCGTCTCAGCCAGACCCAATACATGTAAACTATAGTTTAATTAGTACTTTGTTAGTACTTCACCTTTAAAAGTCTTTTTAATAATTGCAACTTACGAAAATCATTACAAAACCAGCAGGGTAAAAAGGAGATGCAGGTAGCATCTTACAATATATAATAATTATTGGTTGCATGACTTCAATCTCTCTAGCTGTACAAATATAGATTTAGTTAGTTATAAATTAATAGACGTTTATGTGCTGGAAGCATAAAAGTAGTTTGGAACATCACTTTAATTTTCTCCCCTAGTCCAAAAGTGTAAGAGCCATGTGACTGTAGAAAGCTGGTCTGTCACAGTAGGACATGCAGTCAAGGAGAGGCAAGGGCAAGTAAGAAAATACAAAAGAGAGACAGACATCGATAAAACTGGACTGGTTGGAAGAAGACATGAATGTGACTTAATCTGAGGGCAATCTGATTCAGACATGAAATGTAAGAACTCATGAGCAGCTAATTGACTTATAGTTGAACTTTACTTTTGCCTCACTTTAAATCTCAACTGAAAAATGCTATCCCTATTAATAGCTGCAGCATGTAAGTAGGATTGCATTTGTACAGATTGCAGAAGAAAATAATGTTTTTAACTTGCAGAAAAATTTTTTTTATTTCACATATTAAATCTTTTAATCAACAAAATTACTTGGATACCTCTGGGAGATTCATTATGGGAGAGCTTTCTTTCCAGAGCATTAAAACTTGAAATAACAAAAAGCTATACTTTTTTTTTAATCTATTAGTGATTAAAAAAAGGAAACACTGAAAGAGAAACTTTGATATCCCTAACTCACTAGGTAACTGCTAATTTGTAGAATTTTGTATTGCAGTATACTGAGTGTGAATAAATTTGTCGCCATTTTAAACTGTGTGATCACTATTCAGGAGACATCTGCTTTAATAACCTTTGATATAGATTTGGCAAATCCTTGGTTTGCAGCAGTTTTATGCTTTAAGCTGACTGAAATTCAGTCAGCTGTTATGCCAGATCCTCAGCAAGTTTAAATTAGCATATGTCAATTCACTCCAATGTAAACTGTATGAAGTTACACAACTGAATATCTGATTCACTGTTCCTAAGATCTGTTGTCACAAAAAACAGACTAGTGATAAATGAAAGATAAAATGTTAGGAGCTGGATGTACCTTCTTTGAAGAATATCAAGTTGAAAGACATGGCATTATCCCTCATGTCCCCAAAGTACTCATGCCAAAGAACAGAAATGCTTTATTATTGATTTTTTCAAACTTGTTTTTTACTTGAATTTCCCATTTCCTCTGATTGTACAGTTCTGAAAGCTTTGTGGATTTGCATTAGGAAAAAAAAAATTAAATATCTATTTTTGGTAGTTACATTGTCTTGAATCTCACTGTTATTAAAAAAATACATTTTGTGATTTTTTTGTTTAAAACCTCCATAAAATAGGGCCCAGTTCTATAATGAAGCAGCTCGCTTTTATTCTTCTCCAATAGGAAGGTAAGTAATTTATATGTGAAAGATGCATTGAAATGCATGTGAAAGTAGATTTCTGGCTTGTTCCATTTGGTTGGAAAAAATTATTTGTGGAATAATGGCTTCCTGAACTAGAAGGTTTTCAGAATTTGATATTTTCTTTCATTTTTATTGCTTATTCACTTTTGTGGTCAGAAAAAAAACCCAGAAAGGTCATCACTATAAATTGCACAGCATCTTGCAGTTTTCTGGAACAATAATTTTGGTAAACTCTTTTGAGAAAAAGATTATCCTAGAATAGTGTTTTCTTGTAGCTCTGCCATTTGAAAGCCTGTTTGAACATTCTTCATCGTAATGAATGTTTTAATACAAGTTCTCTCCAATTCCATTGAGAAGAAAGCTCTTTGCATTCAGTTTGAGGAAATGTTGAGCAGTAACAAAGCAAGAAAAAATCTAATCCATATATGCTTACCATCATAATTTGCAATGGCTACTAGATATTTTAATAGGCTGACCTGACTCCTGTATTCAGAAATCTTAAGCAGAACACTCTGACTTCTCTTTGTGGCTTCTTCAGCATCAAGCTCCCCGGCAATGCTACTTTCTAAAGCAGAAGGGTTAAAACCACCACTCTCTCCCAGTGACATAAATACAATACACTTGTTCTTTAATGTTCATGTTTACTTCATTTTTCTTAATCCAATGCCATTCTTTTATATATGCAATCTCAGTCTTACCTTCTGCTTTAAAACTGATACCAGTCTATTTTATCAGCATGCTCTGTAGTGTGCTTTTTTTCATGTTCCCTTTATGGGACTGTTGTGTCATAACAAGCTTTTGCTTCTCCTCATTCTAATCCTTCTTATGATATATTTCATAAGCCCAGTGAACTGGTATTGAGTCAACAGGAGGGCTAGGTAGAAAATAAAAAAATGCTATTTTCTTTACAAATTTTATAGTTTTGAAAATTACTTAAATTGACACAAAATGAAAATTCCCTGCTTATTTTTTCAGGAAAAATGTATACATGAAATATGAGGCACATGAATTAGAAGAAGGACTTGAGAAGAGGGACACAAATTTAGACATTTGCGGTATAGAGAATCTTTCTGATGGGCCCACAAATATCTACTTGCTTATACAGATTGGGACAGCTGCAACATTAGAGACTGAATAAAAGAGAAGCCAAGTTGGTAATCCAGGATTTTTAAGCCATTCCTATATGTCAGTCTGTGTACAACTTTGCACCTGTTTGTTCTTTTGTACCACTGCCTTTTTTCAAAAGCCACCTCTGTGACATTCTCCAACATCACAGCTAAAACAAGAACTGATATTCCATTTAGTGAAAACAGGAATAGGCAAAAAAGATTGTGTCCAAGTGACTATAGATGCAAAACCCTTTGATGGTATAACTTTCAGGTCAACATCAAACCTAGAAATTTAATACAGGGTTGGAGCTTTGTCATTTTGGAGGTAGATTTAAAATGAATTTATAATCTTAAAAATTATGTATTTGAAGTGTCATTTCTACAATAGAAAAAGATACTGATTTTATAAAAAATATCAGATTTTAAAACATTATTTGGTGGATTTGAATACAATAATGACAATGCTAATGTTAGGAGGCTGAAAAATACAAATGGAACCTTGAAAGTAACAACATAGCTATAAATCTATGAATTACCATTATTTCTACAGTTATGGGCTGATGATTATAAAACATAATAGATGATAAATCAAATTTTTAAGTTAACCAGTGAATTTTCCTCACATTTTGCGTTCAGATTTCCCATTGCTTGCAGGAAGGACAGCAAGTAACTAAATTCCCCCTGTATCTAACTGTGTGCATCCTTTCATGTTTCATAGCTGGATCTAAGTCTTTTTTTATTTCTTTCTTTATCAGATACTGTGGCAGCAGAGCTGACCTTTCAGATAATGTGTATTCATTAAGGAGGAAAAAAGCCTTTAGTTTCTTTTTCTATGGCAATGTCTTAGTTGCCGTAGCTGTGGCAATAGCATAACAGAATGAGAACTTCCTTGACTCTCCCAGTTGTCTCTGAATCAGTGAGGTTTAGATAGATGGACCCATCCTGTACCATTAGAGAAGCAGACAGCTTTGGACTATGTTATGTTTGCACTTCAAAAATTAGGTACATGAGCCTACAGGAGTCTCCACACAGCTGTGGTTAGACTGCTTTCACAGCTCAAACTGACTGAAGTAACATTACTAAGCATCCAGATTTTCCAGGGTACATTCTCCTTTCCTGGAAATTCTATTGAAATAGCTTTTGAGGATTTTCTGGATCTCTCCAGGCCTTCCTGCTGCCAGTTGGTACTACCAACAAAGTAGCTCTATAAGTAAGCTGCCACATGTCCGTACTAGAAGCTTCGATCATGTGTACTGTCCATGAACAGTAAGTCCAGCAGAAAGTGCTAGACTCGTGGTACAAACATTACAGTCTCCAAGGCTTGTACAGTATGATAATTTTTATACTTTGGAGATGCCTAGGATTTCTGAGAAGAAACTTGATAAATTGTACAGTTGACAGATACCTGTTTGATAAATCCTGTGGCTCCTACAAGAAATTTGCCAATATTGGAATTTTGCAAGTTGTAGACTGCCATGCAGATATATGACAGCTCTATGCATGAGTACTTCTGAAGTCTTCTAGAGTTTAAAGGGGAGAGATAGTCCATATTAGAGATTTTTCAGACCCAGATGTTGAGGCATGACTGTCAATGTCACTTAACAAGTGATCACAGCTTGCCTTTTGTTGTGCACATTTGTATGGACAGAAGTCTGGAACGGGAGCTGAAGTACATGGACAACTGCAAAATCCTATTGTGTCCTTTTCAGCTCATTTGCTCTAGAAAAGCAAGAAATCAATCTAAAAAGGGACGTGTAAGACATAATATATTTCAACTACAAAACTGTTCAACCAACTGTTAACAATTTCAACAATGTCTGTATTTTCTCTTAATTGCTGTTTATCTTAGATCTGTCCACAGCTTTGACTCATGAACATTCTTTAAAAAACCCACAACAGATTTGGAATATAATTTAGGATTTATGCTGTGCAAAAAATGGGACTTCCAAATTCTCTCAATAAACAATACTGCAGTTAAATGATAAGTATTAAACTATTAAGTACTTCCTATTTTGGGACAGAGACTCTTAAATCTGTAGTTTATTCTCTCAGCTCTTTCCTTTAGTTAGTTCAGAGAAGATCAAACACCTAAAATTTTGACAGATGTGAGATTCCTAAACCTATTCTGGGCCTGTGGAGGCGCTGTAAAATGCTGCAGAAAGACTTCTACTACAGCTAGGAATTAAAGTAGAAACCTGCAAGGCTTTCTTTTAAGGAATCATTCACAGGTCACTTCATATTATATATGCAGGGTAGTCTGTAACAGGAGGGTTGAGGCAGACCTGGAGTTCTAGCACCTTGTGCAAACTTCAGGTGCTGTTGTGACCTGCCATCCAGTCGAACTTACTCAGACTCTAAATTTTGTCGGTCTGCCCCTCAAAAAATGTTTCTGGATTGTATTGAGAGAGCACAAAAGCAGCTCCAAGTCAGTATAGCTCCTGAAACTCTTTGAAACACAGAAGAGAAAATCATTCTGTGTGACCAGATGTTGGCCAGCTCAATGCTATCAGTTTCAGCATTAGCACCTTTGACACAGGTAAAGTTGGGTATATATGGGGAGTTTAGGTGGAGGGAAGGATAACAAACATTGTTAAAGAGAGACTTGGGATGAAAAGAAGCTTGGAAATTTGTTTGCAGTAGCCTTTTTAGGCTTTAATATTTATCTTTGCAAAGGCAAAGCTAGTCCAGTTAACCCATTAATAGTGCCACGTTCAAATAGCGAATAAGCTGGAAACTGTGGAATCTTTCTCCTGCTCTTCTTTCCTCATGAAAGAAAAAAGAAAAAGTGCAAGTGAGTCCTGCACAGAGTATGTCATCTTGCAGGTAAGAGGACAGTCAGAAAGAAGGATGACTAGGCATGCATTTGTAACAATTTCCAAGATTTTAATCTCTCAAGGAAAAGGCCCGTCTTTGCAATTATAATGAGTGGACTTTCTGAAAGGCTGGCTAACTTGATTTCAACTTTAAATGTAAGTGAATATTGATATTCATATTAGTTAAGCAGCTTTAGCTTGGAAATGGGATTGAGCTGGACAAAGTTGTTTGCCAAAAACATATAAAAAGGAGCAGGCTACTTTTTATTTATGCAGCTGACAGAAAACAAAAGATGCTGTAGCAATCAGGCTTGCTGTTGCCAATGATGGTTGTGTGCAGTTGCACAGCAAGAAATGCTTGTTGGAAAAGGACCCCTCCATATACTTTCCTAGAATGGAAACAGAAGAGAAAAGAACATAATTGGTTCTAGAATAGGACTGATTAGTTCTTAGATTAGAAATTATTTTATTGTCAAAGAACAGTAATATCAAAGAACATTTTTTTAATAGCAGAGGAGTAGATATATGGAACAGCTTTTATCTCAGACTCTGGATCACATGTACTTCTCTAGAAAAACATCAGTCTGTCTATTGGTGATGTATATGTAGGTATTGTGGTGAATTTTATTATTTCTATATTACTTTAAAAAATATATACTACAATGATAACTTACTTTGTTTCTCCATCTCAGGAAGGACTGCCCCCAAACTAAGTATGTTCTTTAATAAAATAATACAAGATTATAATCAACATTGTTGGTTTGGGTTTTTTTCACCATATAGGAGACCACCCTATTTTGGCAGCAGAATGCAGAGAGACCCAGTAAAGGTAAGTGTGTTTGAATTTTATATTCAGATTTCTGCCATTCCCACGTTGTTTGGCCTCAGTGCTAATCCTCATATACAAATATCAGCAGTCTCACTTATTTATGGGTGTTGGTTTTACAGGAAAAGATTTTGAAGAACTGATAATAGCATGTGTAGTTACATAGAGTAGAATCTTCAGATTGGTATCTAAAACTCCCTAATTTACAAGAATATATTGAAAAAATAACACTTCTTGCAAGTTACTGTCCAGTAAAATGCACTGGATTTTGTACACAGAGCTCTTTTTCTAATCACTGTGAATTATACATTTTTTTTTTCTAAAATAAAAGGCAAGAAAAAAGGACAGCATCCATTTTAATAAATGTTACTTTTTAATGTGTTCGAGATTAGTTTTGAAGAGTATTCAAACTGAGTCATTTTTTCAAAAGGAGTACTTCTTTGTTTAAGTGAACATTCTAAGGGTTTGGTCAGGGGAAGCTAGTAAGAGCCTTCTTTTTAAAAGAATTGAACAGATTTTCTTGTTGTACAATGAAGCTCTCCTAAAACTGACTGTTAGGAAATACCTTTCCTTTTACCAGAGTTCTGAAAGTGAATCTCAGAGCAGAAGAACATGTGAAATGTGAATAGGATGCATGCTTTATTTACACTGTGATTCATACATGTGACGCTTGTCTTAGTTTTGGTTTTCAACTCTTCAGTCCATGTAGAAGCTTGTGCAATGCAACTTTGCTTTTTAAGCATTTCTAAAGGTTGATTCTCATGGGGGGAAAAGGCATAGAATGCCATTTTTTAAAACTTTTTATTTATTTTTATTTTGTTCTCTGTAAAATATCTATGATCCCCACTTCCAATAAATGAGAAATACAATAAATATCCTCTCAGTTAAAGCATGTGCACAACTCCCTAACTTCTACAGTGATTAAACCCAGTAATTTTACCCAAGATGTTTAGATATTTTCATAGTTTTTAACATTATCTTCATTCTGGAAAAAAGTGCATCCTATCAACCATCTCTAGTAACCCCCAAAGAGGGTAAAACAAGGTAAGGTTATAAAGAGATGGGGGCTGGGGAAACCCAACCAAAGACCTGAGTCATATTAAAAGTATAATGTAGAGTGAGAATACATTTATGATTTTTAAATATCTTGAAGCAAATTTAAATTATACTTCTCCAAAACCTATACTAATAAACAGTTTTTAACCAAATTTGCTAAACATATGCTCAGTACAGGCAAAGAACATAATTTTGAGGTTATACTTTTAAGAACTGATCATGATTTCAAGTACTATAGTGCTTGAATGTCTTTTCTTATGAATTCTTACTTTTATTAATATTATCCCAGTAAAGAAAGAACCAAACCAGAAGAATCTCACTGTATCAAAATGCTACAAGTTAAATGGGCTGGAAATATATCCTTCAGTTATTCTCTCACAGCTCAGTGCCAAAACATAATAGAAATATAGTAGTTTGCAGTAGATGACTCTTTAAGCCTGCCATGAATATGTTGGGATCTTGGAGTATTTTTGTAGCCGTCACTGTTTATTGATTCTAAAGTTACTGTATCTGAATAGCTAGGTTGCCATCCTTTCTGCTTACTCAAAAGTCTACTCAAGAAATCCCCATTGAAGAAAAGCTCCCATAGCACAACCAAGGAAAAGGACAAAGTGGATATGTTTCCATCCTCTGGCCTATATTACCAATAATTCACATTATTACTGTAACAAAATCCTTTGTACTCAGGTCCTCTTCAAGGTCTCCAGGCCATCTCAACCTATAAGTTATCATTTCTCTATACAAAATTCATTTATTCCAAATTTACATAGAAAATATTACTAATCATTACAGGATTCAAAGACTAGGGCTTTATGCTCCTATTACATGGTACAAGTATGATTGCTTTTCTCTAAATGATACAATTCATTTTAATGTCTTAATTAATTATGAACTAAACCCATCTTCAAAAAATTGTTTTTAAAAGAAAAAAAATCATTGGGAAAGGAGGCTTAGTAATCTATCTTGGTCTAATGCTTTGCACTGTGCCATGCAGTGTAGGTTATGAGGGTTACTTTTTATTACTTCAAAACAATTCATTATGAGTCTTTTGACTCCACAGAATACCTGAGAGCATGAATCATGAACCAAAACTGAGAGAAACAGAGAAATCTTTGTAAAAATGTTTTATTTATGAGTATGGGGGTTTTAATACACTTTTTAACATAGCTAAAAATTGCTCAAATTTTGCAAAGTCTGTCAATGAGAATTCAATAAATTTATCTCTTCAGAGTTTGGTTACAGGTTGTTAGTTAAATATATGAATAGTCTAATATCAGGAAAGTTCTTTCTGTTCACTTGAAGCAGATTTGAAACACATTGAGAAAAGTGATATTTTACAAGTAAACTCATATATACAAACAAATCCTTTCCTGGATAAATAATTGCTTTTCAATATTTCAACATTTTGTTTTAGGAATCTCTGTCCTTTTACATTTGTTTAAAAAACAAAAAAGTTTAAAGTGTTCTGATTAAATTACTAAGGCTGCTAAAGTCCTTCGAAATTTTGTGCTATTGAGCTTCACCAAATGCAGTGAAATGTTTTTGTAAAAGTATAGTGCATCACTGTCTTTCTCTAGAATGTCCTCAAAGTAGTAAATTGTAGCTCTGCAAATCTATGAGAACAAAAAATTTGTTCCAAAACATATAATTACACTTAATTGTGCTTTATTGTAAAATGAAAATTTGTACATTTATACTTATTCTGTCTGTGTTATTGTTAACAATAAAGCAATTGTATTCTCTAGTTTAAGTGCTTTTCCATTATTTCCACTTGCATTTGGTACAGATACTGGATCTTCTGGAAGTTGTTTTTAATTTCACATTATTCCCATGATTATCTGTTATCTCACAGAAATCTTGCTCTTGAAGTATTTGTCCAGAGACATAATGAAACCAAAATACAGGCTGAAAATGGCAAAACCAGAAAGTGAAATTTCAAATAAGCATGCTGGAATTAAGTATGGCATTACTGTACAGTGTATATAGAATATATTTGAAGTAGTATACAGTAAGGTGGAAAATTTCTTTGATCATGTGGACAATCTTTATATCTTCCATAAAAGTAGCTAGAATTTGACATTCTGTTAAAGTGCACCTGAAGTTGATAGGTTGGTTGCCTTCAGTTTTGCAGCATTATGTAGCACTTTTTTCATCATGAAAATGCAATTCAGTTTAAGGCAGAGCATGTATGACACTTCTGTTTCTTTGTGTGATTTTTTTCATCAAAAAATCTCCTTCCTACTCTCCCTCCACCCCACCCCCCAGCCACCCCACTAGTCTGACATGTTCTACCTGGATAAAGTTATTTTGCTGTTCAATTCATCTACCCATTTGCCAGCATTTGAAATTCAATTTACTGGCATTCACCTAAATAATCTGTAGTTGATCACTTTTCATATTTTCTTTAAAACATTTGGTAATCTTCAGACTCATGGTAGAAAACCTACATTTAAAGATAACTTAAGTACTGCATTGAAAGATACCTTAAGCACCATTTTGTGGATTGGAGATTTCCTGTGCCATTATCTCTGTGCTCTGTTATGGAAATTAGCTACAACCTTCATATTTGGTGTGTTATGTTCTTGCAATTTCTGCTGTAAACGGGAAATTTCTGGTTTTGTACCTCTATTCCAATAAGTCAGCCTTTCTATCCCTTCCTACTGAAAACTGAGACAGGGGACTCACTTCAATTTTGAACCATTTTCAACATTTTCTTTACGAGGTAGTATTTTTCTTGTACTCTTTTGTTTACTTGGGTAGCAAGCATTTTAATTTGCTTATTACTGTGTTCCCCGAAAGAGCTAGCTCATGACTATAAAAAGCCGGATACAAAGCATCCAGATAGTGAATAAATATTAGCATCCAAAACTGCAGCCAGTTCGATGAGGATCTTGTTTTCCATTAAGCATCTCAGTAAAAAGCCAGTGCTTGAAAAATGATGAGCACTTACCAAAAGCAATGACAGCATTTTATGATAAACTGTCATAAAATATGTCTTCTCACTTTCTTAAGAATTTTACTCTTTCTAATAATTTGGGGGGTTTCGTGCAGTACAGTATTTTCTTACCACATAAATAAGGATTTTTGTGATAAACTCTGCTAATCTCTGTTCATTTGCTACTCTTTTTTCCTGTTTAGGATTAATTGTCCTAGTTTGTATGCTGTTGTGCTCTTAGTTATTGATCTGGTTTTATTTGTCTTCTATTTTTTGTTACAATGAATATATGTTATTGCTTCTGTGTTGGAATATTTTCCCTTATTCATCAAGTTTCTTTTTTTTCTCTTGAGTTTGATTGTAACATTTATCTTTGTTGCTTGAGTTCTAAGCAGCATAAAATTCTTAAATTCAAACATGCCGTTCCCTTTTCTGAAGCTCACTGCAGTGTTTAACTTTATGATAAGCTCATAATATATCCCTGTGTATTTGATTAATATTTGCAT
Source organism: Elanus axillaris (assembly GCA_026212715.1). Classification (NCBI taxonomy): domain Eukaryota; kingdom Metazoa; phylum Chordata; class Aves; order Accipitriformes; family Accipitridae; genus Elanus; species Elanus axillaris. The sequence continues at coordinate 34,110,823 of JANZLQ010000086.1, read as the reverse complement.
TTGTTCAAGGAATTAATTATATGATAATTATGGAGGATTATTTGCTGCAATTATCTTCCATATGTCAGTTTTAAAATACTATTTTATACTGAACACCTCTTAAGATTTGTTTCAAATGTATTTATCATTTTATTCCATAAATTATATCTTCATTATATCACCCAGTGTTTGCAGTTTCTTATAGCTGGAAATGGCACTTCTTGCATACAAGGGAAATGACAGCAGTTTGATTTACTTTTTTCTTAGAATTGTATCGGGAAGCTCTGAACAGCACTGTCTTTGGACTGCAGAGATCAAAAAGAATAAAATATGCTTTTTGATTACATTCTCACAAGATTTTCATTACTTATTCAAAGAGGAGTGGCGAAACTTCAGCCATTTTGTTGACACCATTTTTGCTTTCCTTTAGCTGCACTGTAAGAGCTATCTTCCCTCTGACCCCAGCCTCTGTACGTAATCAACAGAAAGGTTTACGTATTGACTTTTAAACAGGGTGGAGCATATCTTCTAGTTGAAGACTGCAGAGATCTACTGACCCTATTGATCCTGAAGAAGGTCTTTTGATAGTACTCTAGTACTCATGTTGAGAATCAATGAAGAGGAGCAACACCGAGCCACAGGAAGATGCCATTGGGCATAGTTATGCTCTACTGACCCCTCCATCACCCTTTCTGTGATAGGCACATTTGCAAGCCAAGCACTGTGATTATTTCACCAGAGGCCTAAACCCCATGTTAACTTAAATCTGAGAGAAAGCCTAGATTTTATATCTTTCAGTTAGCTTTTCCATAGCGTAAGGAATTCTTGAAAAATAGTTGCAAACTAATTTAAAGCCACCTATAACTTATAAACTCATTAGTTATCCAGCATATCACTACATGTCTTGCTGATCATGAAATATTACAAAGCACATTTAAATATAAGTTATGTGTTTTTCTAATTAGCTTTCTCATTTGTTATACCTTACCTGTTTGGATATTACCTCACCTTTTTCCTCAGCAAACATTCTGAATTAATAGCTGTTCATGTTTGAGCTGTTCTGTTCTATTCTTAGATGTTCTGAGCTATTCTCAAACCTTCTTTTTGGGCCAGATTAAACATCTTCAATAACTATACATATGAATGTCAGAGTAAAGGCAGAGCAAGTGAAATTGCAACACAACATAAAGTTATGAAATGATTGCAAAATGTGTTTACATGATGTTTCTGTGTTTATATTTTGGTATGAATCTGACAGTAGTTCCAATTTTCCTACAAGAAAATTCATGTAATGTAGTTCAAATATATTTCTGTTTACAAGTTGTTATACTGATTTGTGTGAGTAGCATTACAGGGGGTACTATCTAAATACCAGAGGCAAGGGTAGGTCTTTGTGACCTCCACAATTCTATGTATTTTTTGTTTTCTGTGGGTTGTGAAAAATTTCTCATACCGCCCTATCAGCTTTTCACTGAATAGGAGCTTTGGACAAGGGGTTGTATTTTTCTTTATATAGATGACTTTAGGTTTGCAGAATTCATATGTATGTTTACCTAACATGCTTATACTAAAGATTCTAGTGCACAGTTCAATATGGGATAGCATACTGAGGCAGAATACTTAAGCAGTTGCAGATGTAAACAACAAATATCTATACAGAGTTGTTTCGGTCACCTTTTGAGCTTTTTAGGCTGGTGGGTTAGTTTCTATTTTTAAACTGTGAGACATATGGAAAATATCCTGGTAATTTAAGGGTAATTTTTCAATATAAGAATGATACTACTTTAATGTGCATATTGTCACTGTACTGGCTCTGTGTGTCTTTTTATCTCTGCAGAAGAATTACATGAAAAAATCAGTTTTGATGCAAAACAAATGTCAGAAACAGCTGATACTGGTATGAACAGCCAGACAGGGGATAAATCAAAGGAAGAAATCAAGTCAGAAAGGACTTCTGTTTCCAGGGAAACCTGGATTAGCTTTGAAGACTTCTGTGTTTGTTTCCAGTAAGAAACAGAGTTTTTGGGTTTTATTCCACAAAATATACAGTATAACAATGGTAAAATGTGAAATGTGACTATATAAGAACTGTATCTTCTCAACAGATCTTCTTTGTATAACCACCCTGCCCTTCAGGCTAGTCCCAAGGCTACTCCAGACCAGACTTACTGTCCCTGTAGACAGGGAGTCTGTAGGTGCAGTCCCATGCTGTGTCTTAGGTATGTCCTCCAGAGTCCAGTGGAGAACACAACCACCAGCTTCATAGAGCATCTGTCAGCCTGTAATGTGGCTGGAAGATGGTAGGTCATGGAGTGTGCTTACATACCTGACACATGAGCCACTGGGCAGACACAGTCTGCATCTGAACAACACAATTCTAAGGCAAAAAAGGTTGTTGAAATCTTGTGTTGACATCAGCATAGCTCAGCTTGGTCAACTGGGTGCTTCTTTCGCTCGCTTTTCAAGATAATTCCAAGGCATTTGTATTTCTGCAAACATAAAAAAGCTAGTGTAATTGTAGCATAGTATCTTTAGTTTCTGCCTTTCAGTTTTACGTAGCATGGTACAATATAGATCCTTTAGAGAATCTGATGTTGCTGAAGGGAGTAATTTTATCTGAGAAAATTCACCCAGGTTTTCTTCATTTGAATTTGCAACTGAGATTTCTTTGTGAAGCTTTTGTTTTCATAAATGAGTGTTTCCTGAGCAGATATTAGACTCTGCTCCCTTTTTGAGGGAGAATGTGTAACTTTAATGCCAGCAGCACTACAGGAACTTTAGGAATAAAAGGTCATAGGTCACTTTAGACCTTTTTAAGGGTGCCTGACTACTTTTAGGGAGCCCCAGGTCCAGGAAGATAAGGCCTTCAGAAAAAAGCATGACAAGCAAAGTAATTTCCTTTCCTTTCAAAGTCTTGCTCACCATGTCATACAGACAGAATGTATATAATATGAGCTTTTTAACTTGTTAGCCAAATGTTAAAGTCCTGTTGACCTTTCGTAGACCACTGTAATATTAATTAAGGTATAGAGCATTTGTCAGTTTCTTATTCCTGTCCCTAAACAGGTGAGAATTTACTTGTTTTTGAAATGAACTGATAAAGTAGCTGTTAACAAAGCATTCGGATTGACCTTTGAAGAATTTATCACTTAGAAGAAATTAGGCACTTAAAGTTTTCATTTTACCAATCAGTTCTGTTGAAAGCGTTTCCTTGTCTGACATGCCTACATCTGAGATGCAGCGAAAATAAGATCTGTTCAGAGTTCATATCAACTTTGAAAATTGAGGAAAATATTAGGAATTGATATGTCAGCAATGGATCAGGATCACTGTGTAGTTTCTGAGTAATCAAAATATTTATTTTACATGAAACATTGGACTTCACATCTGAATCCATCCTCAATTAAAGCTGAAGTTATTTTAGTTGCCTTTGGTTAAATCAAGGTTAGAAAAAATTGTTGTCGGGATCTAAGTAGCTTTCTGAAGGTATGTAAACACCACAGAAATGAAAAAGCACATTAATAAGCTATACAAAATAGTTCTTCCTTACAGTGGTACTTTATAGATAACTTTATTACAGTAATTTTCAGGTAGGCATGGAAGTTTTATTAGTGACCTGACCTCCAATGGAAAACTGTAGAAGTGCAGCAAAGATAGAAATTCATGTCAGATGCTTTCTCTGGAGGTTAATTGTATTCACCTTTTATGAAACTAAAAATGTTGAACCATTTTTGAGAAATAGCTGTGAGTCTGATTTATGAAAGTAAAATTAGTATCTTATGCTATGAAATAGACATTTACCTGAAATATATAATTTATACTAAGATTATTTTCCTACACCTATTTTTATTTTATTTTCTCCCTAGGAACCTGTATGTTTTCCACAAGCCACATACATATGCTTATAACTATCAGAAGACAGATTTTAAGGTATATGACTGTATTGAGTTTTTATGTGCTTTTTTAATCTTTGTCAAAGTCTCACATAATTAGATAATAAATATATCCTAAATTATGTTGGTAGATAACATAGAACTGCTATTACTAAAAAATAATACTGCATGAAGATTACTATAGTCAATACAAATATAATGTTTGCTAGCAAATATCCAGAAGTATTTCACTGTGTTTAAGACAAGAAAAAAATGTTATGGAGTGCTATTGCACAATAATAAAAAAAATGAGTATGTAAATTCTGAAAGTTGGTAGTGAGAATATATATTACAGTGAATCAGATCTCCATCCTGTCTTTATCTTGATTTAAATCTACCTTATAACAAATTAGAGACTAAATTCCATTTAATGATACTTCAGTTGCAGAATCTGCCCTTCAGTTCTCCTTCATATTCACCAGTCACCTAAATCCAAATCAGGAGCCTGTATAGCATAGCCCTCCATTTTCTCTTTACATGCTAAGTCCTTTAGCAATTTACAAGATTCTGTTGCAAGGCTTAGAAATACCCCTTAGTGACACTGAAATTACAGTGTTTCTTTAAGCTGCCATTAGTTCATATTATCAGAAGGTTATTCAAGATACTTGAATATCCTGTTCCAGCTCTAGTTTTATACTGTAACTGAAGTATAATTGTAGAGTAGTGAAATGTAAACTCCAGGCATGAACTTTATAGAAAATCTGTACTGAGAAGGTTAACTACATGGATTATGCTTCATAATTGTAGTATACCTGTAATTTCATACCTCTCTGTATTTGTAATTACATCACAAGAAATTTTCCCTATCACTGCATGATATACTTTCACAAGCCATAATTATCATCAAGAGTATGTAAGCCTGTGTGCTATTGTGCTGAAAAACTAACCCTTTGCTGTAAAACCATTCTAATTTTTTATACCAATACAGATGAAGTGTTTACACTATTAGGTAAATTCTGTATCAGACTTATAAAAGAACAATTTTATATTATGCCATGATGATAATAGTAGTGGTATTCAAGGATCAAATACAATAAATGTATCGATATGACTGGAGAATATAGGAAGACGCGTTAAAACAGCTCTGAAGCAAAAAATCGCATTCACATTGAGATTTTGAAGAATTTCTAGGAACAGTAGAATCATTCTATAGTTTCTAATATTGGCATAGGAATTAGTATTAAAGTTGAGAGTGAAAAATGCTGCCTCCATATATTTTTGTAGAAGAAACCATAATGAGGCAGAATCAGTGGTCTTACAAATTAAGAGAGTACTTATTTCTTTCAAGCTTACTGTAATTAATTAGAATCAGAAGGTTGCAGCACAAAACGAAATTTTTGCTCTTCCATTGAATGTTGTTTGGCTACTAGAACTACTAAACTAACATACGTATGAAGAAAATCATATAAAGGTCGATCTATTCTCATTCAAGAAACTTTTCTGTTTCTTTTTATCTCTTAACTGAAAATTATGGTTTATACATGTAGCATGAGGTTCTGGGCTTAAATGAGAGGTCTGAAATTTGGAAGAAGTAGTCACAATTAATTACTTGCTTCCCATACCACATGTAAGGTCACAATATCCCAAATTTTAGTCATATTATATATAAGCCCAGGCAGGCATGCAGCATTCAGTGAAAATGAATGAACAAATGTCCATTTTTCTGTGCAGTCTACTGATGAGCGAGTCTTCTATTATTTACTTGTGGACAGTCTGATGCCCATTGAAATCCTGGTTAGCTTCTCTGCATTAGTACATTGGGGTGATACTGGAGGTAAGGACAAGACAGAAAAGTGCATCATAATGTTGTGTTTTTCCATTCTTGAATATGCCTGTGCTGTTGTGTTTGTGGTGTATTTTGGTACAGTTTGAGAGTTTAGCATTAGTCAAACCGATTCTAGGAAATACACTAATATTCAAGCAATACTTATTATTTCATATTGATGATGAATATTTTCTGGAAAGGATCCCTCCCTTTACTGTCTATTATGATTTGCTGCAAGCTTTTCATCAATATATTTCTGATATTGATTTCTTCTTCCACAAATTCCATTCTTGCAAGCTACTGTATGCCTTAGCTGATCAAAATGCAGTAAAATCAGCAATATGACCAAAGCTTATTTTTTAAGCGATTTTTATACTGGTGCACAGTAAGCTATTAAGTATATTTACAGCTGGTTTATTGCAAGATCCAACAGCTTGGATGATTTAAATAAAAATCGCTTGTATTTTATGCAAATCATTGAATGGCATTCAGAAAAGCTAATGCTTGTTATGACAGTCAGCTTAAGTTAATCAGACTCTTAAACACTGAGAATGCACATAATTTTAGTTCATGTAGAGTAGGGTAGGTAGAACCAAAAAAAGCTTAAAGAAAACCAAACTGACCATCCTGTTAAAATACTTAAACTATAATATAAATATAAGCTTTGTATGGTTGTTTGCTTCCTTTGCATGTGGACAGAATGGATTTTTATGGAGTTTTAGTGCACCTTAAGTGACTTGGAAGATGTTTGATTTACACATCCTCCTAACATTCTTTTAACCATTATTTTCTAGTAAATAGTACAAATAAACCATGATCTGTACCACCTATGCATTTTAAATGGCTGTCTCTTTTCTCTGAATTATCAAAGTCTAAATGAAGACTTCAATGACTGTGAAGTAGCTACAGATTCTGCATAAATGTATTTGTCTTCTGCTGTTATTCCACACCCCACCCCACCCCCAATTGTCTGGGGTTTTTGTTTGGCTTTTTTTTCTTTCTTAATCTAGGTACTAAACAAGAATGTTCTAGTATTTCAAAGGGTGTGCTAATGGTTGAACATTTCTCTTGGAAATGCGTGACTCCCGGAGAACTTGTGTTAAAGATGCATACATCCGCAACCAAAGCTACTGTGTTGAATCTTCCTGTTGGGTATGTATGAGTATTCATTTCTGTCCTAACACTTTATTCTTAAGGCTTGAGATATCTTTTACTTTACATAGAAACTAAGAGTTTATTTCCTAAAACATAAGTTTCTGGAATATCAAACTGGTTGATAGCTAGGACTTGGTAAGTGTGCAAAATTACTATGAATTTAAAATAATTACCAAAACCTTTATAAAGATTTTGAATTCTTTACTCTTATTTAAGAGCATTTAGCAAGAAAAATCACACTGACTTGCTGAAAAATAAAGTAGAATAAAAATTTTCACTTAAAAGTGTTTCTAACTAGAATGATTTTGAGATGTTCCCTGGAGTACCAGCAAAAACTAAAAAATGAGGATTTTTAGTGGAACTGTTAAAAGCATGATTATACTATAGGAGGTTTCATAGATTTTCTTGAAACAGGATTTATGAAATGTGACAGGAGAGATTCTAAGGTTATACATCAAGCCTTGTATACCTTACTTCACATTCACATGGTGCTAGTACGATTTATTTGTCTTTGCATGTAACTCTAGATATTCAGTGTAGAGCATTGACTGATTGTTTAAATACAGAAATAGATGAAAGGCAACAGCCTTTGATATTTGTTAGTTTCTGAAAATGCTTCGGGTGAAACAAGGAAGATAACATCTTCATACCTTGCCATAAGCATAAAGTTGATGACTAATTCATTGAGACCACACCTGCTTTTCCAAAAATAGAGACTCACCAGTTTAATCTCAGAGATGAGACAAAATGTATTTTTTAAAAAATCAAGTGAGATTTCAAATGGATAGGTGTAGGAAGAAAATACCACAATAGTAGCACACTGATACTAAATCAAAGCTCTTTAATAGTGCTCTTTGTTTTGATTCAGACTAAAAATGGAAAAGTTACTATTGTATCTATAAGTTAGTTCTGCCACCACATGTATTTTCTTCATGTAGTTTCCAAAAGCCGTATATCTCTGTGCTGTAGGGAAGCCAAAAATGCCTATCTTTTTGCACCTCTGAATTTCAAAGCTACCAGAGATATAGGCAGCTCAAATTGATAAGCTTCTCACCTTTGATTCTCTTTACTCCAGGCAGAGCCAGCAGGCTTTCAGGAAGACTTAATTTACCACAGGTGTGGGAGACAAATGGGCTTATTGACCGCATCCCCATTTCACTCCAAATGAGAAATTACTTGCTAAGCCAGAAAGGCACTTTCTTCCCTCTCTTTGTTGGTGGTCAGGGGGCATTTCAAATTTCACTCACAAGACGGTACAATTAAAAAAGTGTGAGAGTGTGTGTGGGGGTAATTCTTGTTTCTCAGTCTCACTGCTGGATCTCTGGTTAACACTTTGAAACTGTGGCCTGGATGAACTTCTCCAGTTAAATGCCATTCTGACACTGATATAAGACCATGGCAGCTTCACCATTTGATATCAGCAAGCTCCTCAAGTATTTCAGTGGGACTGCAGGACATCGTTGAGTGGAGAGAAGAGCATGAACCCCCTGTGTTGTGTAACAATAGTTAGGAATGGGTTTTTTTACAATCAGAATCCATTATCGAATATGATCAGGCAAACAAGAATAAGTTGAGTGTATTCCAGTAAGACATGCTGAATTTCTGTTGTTTGCCACCTTAGAAGGTTACGGTTGAGTGGTCTGGCCCACAGTTGCTCCATATAATGGTCACTCTGTAGTGTTCATCTACACTGATGTGATTATGTATTAATTTTTCCTGGTTTTGTCAATGCAAACTTGGAGATTATGATCTAAGTAATGCATGACCAACACTTGACTTCTCTAAACTTTCTAGAGCAGATATGTTTTTAAGGGTAGCTAACTATAATCCTGACTAAAAAACTTTCTTTTTTTATTCATCTGAAATAGAGAAACTACCTATTTTGCTAAATAAATTCAAAATAAAACCTAAACAATTAAAATTAAATAAAATAAAATTGACATTGACTTCTCTGATTTTACCTACTGCCTATGATTGGAGGTTCTTGAGAAGCAAGGAGTTAGAAATGCAGGATTTGAAGAGCCAGGACGTCTAGGAAAGTATTTCACTTTTACGAGAATTATGAAAGGAAAAAGTTAAGAATTGCTGTGATTTATTTTTAAAAAAAAAAAGAGGTGCTTTTTTGATTTTTTTTTCTTTCTTGAATCTAGACGACACATATTGCTCTTCACAGTAAGTGCTCCCATAGGGCACCATATTCATCTGTGTAGCATGGTGCCATGTGTCTTTGGAGAAGAGGATACTGTGATGCCAGATCTTGAAAAGGTATGCATAACCAGAACAAGTAAAACATTGTGATAACAGTGTTTCTGACTATTATTTAAAGTGAAGTACTGTTAGCTCTTGATTTAGAGCTAATATATTTAAAGGTATAATATTAATTTCAATATGAAATGGATGAGTGTGTAAAAGAAATGTGTTTTACAGCACAGCAGGCACTGAGATGGATATTGCAAAAATTGTCTTATATAAATATGTACCTAAGCATTGGGTAGTATTGTAGTTTACATAGAACAGCAGCATAAAATGGAATGTTAAAAATACTCTTGTGAAATATGTATGTCAGAGGTAGCATATAAGAGCTCTTTTTGAAGCATGTGATAAAATACATGTACAGATATTAATTAATATTAAAAAATACCCACATAGTAAAATAAACCGTCACACCACTAAGGTTTGTTTTTTCCCATGAGATCACATATTACTCACTGAGTCCCAGAGCAGCTTTTATATGTAAAATGAACAATTGATTCAAACAACTTTTCATAGCTGAGATGAGAGTCCCAGGGGAGTAATTACTACCGCTTTTGTTCTTCGTTGCCTGCAATCCAGAGAGATATCACTGTCATCCATATTTTCAAGATTTCTTTAGAAATCAGTAGGCCCAAATATTTCTCATGGGCACTGAGGGGAGGGAGTATAGCTTCTAGAGTGCAGCTGCGCAAAAATATTTTGAAAGGTGAGTGTAACAGCAAATTTTCATAGCAGCATAGATTCAGAGTCCTCATAATAGGACATTAAAGCAGCTTGTGCAAATTTATTACATTTATTGTAGCAAAGTTTAATATCCTGGGGTCTTCTCTGCACTTCTTTTTGAAGATAGCAATTTCTCTGAAGACTGTCATTTGCAGGAAAATGTCCACATTCTTGCACAGAAATCCTGATGAAGATTAATGATGCTTTAGGCAGCATATATTTGGAGGTTGTTTTCAGCGGGATACAAATTTTCATCTGTCCTTTTATAATAGAAGAGATGCTGAGCAATTCAGCTAACAAGAGTTGTCTTGTCACTGCAGTGGGAAGTCCCTGTGTGTATCTTATATTTGATTAAATGTCCTAGCACTAATGATACAGAAAAAATAAAATCCTTAACAGATGTATGTTAAGGTGCCTGTTATAGTGTTGTAACATTTTTATTTCAATAGCTAAAATCAGTGAAAATTTGGTATGCTTTTGAATACCAGAGATCAAATTGATTTTAAAGTTTATAAGATTAATAACAATTGCTTGACTTAAGAAAAGTTTTGTACTTCATCACAGAAAAAAATGCTTGTATGCTGTTGCAACCTAGAAAGAAAACAAAAGAAAATCTTAAAGCAATCTTTCTAACAATGGTTTGTTTTGTTCTGTCTCTCCAGGAGAGCTAACGGTTTATAGAACAGGCTACAGCTATCCTGAAAGCTGTTGGAAATGTGATAAATAATTTCAGCAGTAAGCATGAACTTTCTAAAGCCTTGAAGCAGTTGGAACTAACTCACTGTCCTCCTGGCCTCCATGGTACTGGAATGGCTGAAGAACACTTCAAGGTGAGCAAACAATTTTAAGAAACACATATCTAAAGGCTACAAAAGCTGGGTAAGAGCTTAAAATTGTTGTCATCCTCTTCAAAACAATGGCTATGCTTTTACAAAGGACCTTCTGAGTGCTCCAAATGTGGGATTTGTTATTAAGTGTAAACCCAAATGGCATAATTTGCAACTGTGTACAATAATTGTCTTCTTTTAATATGAACCAATTTTAATATACAAGGTGTAGCACATCCTAAATTTGAGTCTCTCATTTTGTCAGTTTAGTTTAGCATTCTTTAGAGCAGAAAGTATCAGCTTTTTTTAATTTTATGACTTAACTTTGGATTTAAAAGACGCTACCTGAAATGCAGAGAAGCCAGAATGGTTCCTTTCTCGGCCTCATGTTGATGGCACAGGAAAACATTATTACAGCTTATATTACTGAAGGCAGTGATGAGTTTTTTTACACTCACAGTATTTCTGAGTGTATTGGGTTTCTGTGGCAAGGTTTTGGTAGCGGGGGGGGTTACATGGGTGGCTTCTGTGAGAAGCTGCTGGAAGCTTCCCCTTTGTCCGATAGAGCCAATAACAGCCGGTTCTAAGATGGAC
>JANZLQ010000086.1:34076855-34099495 GCA_026212715.1 Elanus axillaris | reverse complement strand
TAATGAATGATCTCTCCTGTCCTTATCTTGACCCACAAGCCCTTTGTTATATTTTTTCTCTCTCTCCCCTGTCCAGCAAAGGCGGGGGGGGGAGTGATAGAACGGCTTTGGTGGGCACCTGGCATCCAGCCATGGTCAACCCATCACACTGAGGGGTTTTTTTTTTGGAAACTGCAACATTCTTCTTCAACTTTTCTGCTCTGTGTGTGATAAATTAAGGGTCTTTAGATACATGATGAAAATGTTACACTTTTCTGTAGATCTCCATACTGTAGCCTTTCAACATTATAAAAAGATTGCAACAATAAAAAGTTATGTAAAAGATATGCTGATTTTTATGTATATGTAAGTGTTGATAATACTGCTATAACTTGATTTTTCTACAGTCAGTGCTTTATGTATTCCAGATTCACTTACTTTCATCAAAGTACTAGAAAGCTCATGCAGTTTAGATTGTGTATTTTAGAAGACTGAATAGAAAAAAGTGATTAATATTTTTATAATCACTGATATTAAAAAATAGAACACCTAAGCCAGTGCTTTTATACATGGGCTTGACACCAGGCACAAATTCAGCAAAACAGCAGAATTAAAAAAGAAAGATTCCAGATGCATGGCTCATGAAAGAGGAAATTTTCATGCCAAGTCCAACAGAAAAAAATTGGTTTGACCTCTCTGGAATGGAAAATACAGATTTTAAATATATATGCTCATATGAAATATATGTAAAACTCATGGACCTTAAGACAAACTTAGTAGGCATGAACAAACATATCTCTTCCTTTCTTCCACTCTAAGACCAATGTATAGTTGTAAAGGAATAAAAAAACAGAAATGAGATAAATGAGAGGCACTGAGCCAACAGTAATTCAAGAATGAAAATATGGAAATTATCTGTCTTTAATACAAACAGTAAAAAATTGTTCTGAACCTAAGAATGTAGTAAAGTACATTCTTTCTTCACTAGTCTTAAATCTTTCAATTTAAAAGAAATGTTAATATTAAAATACTTAGGATAAAATGTTTCCAGAAAGCAGAAAAGTCTGAAAATAAGGACAATGAAAAATATTGTATTTTCCAATAAGTAATTACTATGTTCTTCAATTCAAATTATGAAGCAAGCTCTGAAAAACACACTCTAAAATTTCCATCCATTGGAAAAAGGAAAAAGAGACTGGATTTCTGCTCTTTAAGGAGCATCAATATGTCAAGAATAACAATAGAGTCATCAGTTTAGTCATGTAAGTAGGACACCAAACCTTCCCCTCCTGCCCATCAATATATTCATACTTTTCCTTGTGGTGCCACCTCCTAATTCAGTAAGCATGTCCATTTGGTTGTTGGTCTCTGTTCTGAAACCTTTAATTAGGATGCCAGTTGTCATGATGATGACTGTAATGTGTTTTTCTGTCCACTGGTATGAGACCATAAACTTACTTCACATAAACTACTAAGATATTTTCAGGTGACAAAAACATATGCTGTAGAATCAGTCCTATATTTAATAAGCCAGGCATGAAACAGTTTTTCTCTTGATTGTTGGCCTGAAGCATGGTAGTCCTACATCTGGGACTAATTTTCAGATACTATATTTGTTAGAGGAAGTGAAAAACTTCATTTTTACATGAAAAAAGAAAAGACCTGAACAGGTTTTGAAACAATAAAGAGAAGCAATATAAATCAGCTTTTAAAAGTGAATAATTCTTTGAATGTTTTTCCTTTTTTTGATTTTAGGTTTTCAATAGTGCATTTTGGTATTTGATCAAATATGTATTGGGCAAGAAGGCTCCTTACAGCTATAAATTTGCCTTCAGGTCCTTCACTTTGGATTTTAAAGACACTGAGGTTTCTGAGGATGACACTGTGTCTTCAGGTACTGTATTGGTATTGCTAATCACTTAAAATACATCTGCCCATTCTTATTTTCAAAAAAGCCAACTCTTCACTAATCTTGTGTTTTCTTGCCTAAGTAAGCATGGTTCATTTCTTATGAGATGCCAAAGCCTTCTACTGTTGACAGCACATCTGAGACTCATCTCAGACTAGAAATAATCCTTTTCTTTGTTCCAGGAAGTCTGTTCATGTTTTGTTAATTTATAAAATGCCCTTTGCCTTCCTTGACTTGCATTTATCAGTACTGACAAGTATTAACAAGCATATACAGATGCTTTTTTTACCTGATGTACTGCATATCATGGCTGTTCAAATTACTAGCAGAAAAGACCTTAAATGCCTATATTGTTCATGAAATGAGAGTAAAGGAAGACTCATGTTAGTACCTTCATTCAGACTTAAACTGTTTCTTGGTGATGGTTTGAGAGTTTTTTGTTTGATTGGTTGGGGGTGGTATTTGGGGTGCTTGCTTGCTTGCTTGTTTTTTTAAGCATATTATTTGGCAAATTATTGTGTTGGCTGGCTAGTCAACAGGCTAGTCACACACATGTAGTGGGGAACTAGTTACAACACCATCCACCTCTTCTCCAGCCTGTGATTAGGGTATGCTGTATACCCAGAGGTACTGTGGGAGGAGCCATTGGAAGGCAAATGGATTTATTACAAGCAGGGATGATTCTCTTCCCGCAGGTTCTTTGCCTCATTTTGTGTGTAGGCTGGGAGCATAAGCAGTTAGAATTAATTTTGCCTAGCAACCAAATACATGGCTCTTTTCCATTTTAAGAGACTTATTTTGCAGTCTATGTAACTTTTTAATCTATTACTAATAATATTTAATTTATTAATAGGTTTATGTATATGGTTTTGTATTATGACAGAAAAAGAATTTATCTGAAAGATTTGTGGGAATATATATCATCACCATTTGAAGGCCATTCAGGGTGACTTAGCTTTTCCTTCTGCTATTGTGAACTTAGAGTGTAAAGTCTTTCTTCTTGGTCAGTCAAAATGATATTTACTTCCTTTCAGTAGTCAGTTTATTTTGGAAAATCAATATAAAAAACTTCATTAAAAATTACACAAATATATTTACTGACAAAATGATGTAATACTCTTGTTCTTTAAGAAAGCACATATACTTGTCTGTCATGCTCTTATGGGGACTTTCCTCCAAATCTCCTCTTGTCTGAAGGTTATTCTTCTGTGAGGTATCAGAGATAACGGATCAGCCAGAATGACCTAATAACTCATTGTATTTTTCACAGAATTATATTGTAATGCAAGAGTATAAGGGTCAGCCTATTGACATTTCTCACAGCACTTAAAGTCAACACCTGTCACATTTTTCAAGATGACTGTGCTACTGATTTCTGTATTCAAAAAAGAAATGTAAATACTTATCAGCCATAGAAGACATTTTTTAATTAGATTTGAATAATTAGCACAGTTGACAGATTGTAGCAAAGACCTCATATATATTACTGAATAATGAGATCCATTGTGGCAGGATATTTTTTAGGATTTGGGGGTGAATCAAAAAAGTGGAATAAATCTATGGAGGATGAAAGTTCTGTTTCAGTTTGATTTCCTCCAATGTCCAATGCATCTTTTTGGTTTAGTTGCTTTTCCAGACTTAAATTACAAAAGATTCCTATTGGACTGGAAAGTGAATTGTTTCCCTTTGGCTTTATTGACCTTGGATATATATTTTTGCCTCCTCCTTTGTGTTTGTTGGTACTTTGTTTTAGAGCACTGTTTCCTTCCTCTAACACTGTCTCACTGCCCTTGATCTATATCTGTGCAGTTCCAAACTGGCCCCCTGGCACTGGCTCCTCGTAGTGCTGCTCCCCACACCCTGCCCCCAAACCCGGGTACTTATGGCTCCCAGGAGGCTAATTCTAGGCAAGGATGTCTTGAAAGAGTTCATTACTAAGCTGTCAGAACCTACTGATTTCTGTTCCACTCCAAAACTCCTTCGTAATACAAAGTCACAGTCAGATAAATGAACTCCTGCTTCATCGTAGATCTTGTCCTTATTCCATGCCTCCTTAGTGAATGTTGAATGCAATGTTTTGAATAACAATGGTGTTTAAATTATTACTTAATAAAAAGGTCAGATTGAGAGACAGAAGCACTTAAAATCTTGTGAAGCTCTTTTAAGCTGTATTCAGGGTCAGGCTTTAATGTATCAAATCCCACTGGTTCATGCTTGGGAGGGTATTTTGAAATTACATTAGGAGACTTGATTTTAAAAAATGTACTGCAATAGCTGTCCGTAAGGAGAAGTAAGAATTCAATTATTTGGTATTTGGAATTAGCATAGTAGTTGCATTCTGATTTTGTGTAATTACACAGTGTATTTTGTCTAATTTTATCATGATAAGAGCAAAATTGTAAGAGTGATATTTTTGTCATAAGTGCAAGTTTTATGCAGAAACCACTCTGTTTCTGGAATGTAGCACTCTCATAATTTTGTGTTTGCTTTTTTTCTTTTTAACTTCATTGCAAGCAGCAACAGGACTTCCAGCTTGATGATGTTGCTCATTCTCCTCCCCTTCTTTCAGAGAGTTGTGAAAAGAATACCCTTAGTAGTTGGCAGAATCGAACTCCCACTTCTGAAGAAGCAGCAGCCGCTCTTAAACTTCAAGCTATCTGGAGAGGGACCTATTTTAGGAAAGTACTGAACAGCAGAAAACCGGGTGTGTCCTTTAAAAACACCTTTTAAGATAATGTTTCATACTTCACCTTATTCAAATATATAGTGTAAAGATTTTGTTACTAATTAATATCTGGTTAAAATGAACTGAAATATGATAGAATGTTATAGTTGAATCTCTGATCTCTTATGTAACTAAGAATAGTGCTCAACCTAACCTCTGAATTAGGACATACGGTACTAAAAAGTAGAGGAAAGACACACACCCTGGATTTTCATTGATATTTAACCAGAATCTACATTAATGTAGATTTAGCTCAGAGATGGGCTAAAGTTTTGTTGGATTTTCGGTTTTTTTCCTGGAAATGTAAGGGGATTGCATATGAGAACCTAAGCATCATAATGGATAATCGGCAGAACAGAAAAAGCTAAAAAATCTGATACTGAGCAAAAAAGATGCTGTGTTCATACTATCCTTCATTCTTATCTATATAAATAGAGGAACCTTACATAGCAGTTGAAGATTTGTGTTACGTTTTTTATTCAGCAATTCTATTATCTCAGCTGGAGTATTGTGTCCAAGAGCAGTGTCCACAGTCCAAGAAGAAAGATAGGTAACAACTGTGAAATTGTTGTTGGATCAAAATTAAAGAAGGGCTTTGTGCTTGCAGGCTGTTTGTTTGTAATATAAGAAAGAGAAGATTGACCTTAATATAATCTGTAAATAACTGTATGAGAAAAGGAATTTATAGCAACAAGGTCTTCAGTCTGAGATCCGAAGGGTTAACAAGAAGGTCTTTAGTCTGAAATTCAAAGATTGTGAGTTAAGTCCAGACTCATTCAAACTAGAAAAAGTAGTGCTGATTTTTAAAAGGATAAGGTATTTATTGGAATAAACCAAGATTTTTGTTGTACTGCTAAAAATCAGACATTCATCAAATTCAAAAAGGATTAGTCATTTATATAAGATGAAATAGCAATTAATATGTTAACAGGACTGTTACACAGAAAGTTAGATCACAGTCATTCCTTCTAGCCTCACGCTATATGAATGCCTGAGGATCGTGACAAAGAAAACTGCTCCGTTGTGAGTTATACATTCCCTTTAGAAAGTCATCCTCATTCTACTAGAAGCTCCTTCTTGAATTACCATCATTGCTGTGGTTCTTTCACCTGTATATTTACGTGCAGCAGATGATCTTGTCAAGCTATCTTTTGTACCTTCATCTCCTCATCAGTAAATCTAGTGCTGCCTTTCTCCCAAGCTATCACCTGTAGCCCAGTCTTGCTTAACCTTTCCTACTAAGTAGCCTAGTGCCCTTCTATTTCTGTTTATGAAGTGCCATGTAAACTAGGAATTTCTGTAAACTTTCACTTATATTATTAATGCCTACAAATGCCAGAGCCCAAAAGTTGTTCTTTTGAATTTTAGATTTTTGTCATTTGAACAATATGTGAGTATCCCAACTCTTTTCTTCCACTATGTCTTTCTGATTTATCAATACTCGGTTGTCTTAAATTCTGATATTATGTTTACAATCCTTTACTGTGGGTTTTTTTTTTTTTCAGTCATACTATTTTTATCCTCCTTTCCTCCCATTATCTATATTTTTTTCTCTTACTTGTCATTACAGTAAAGTGTTATTACTCCCCCCTGGTTTTTTTTTTAGTTCCCCCCCTCCATTTCTGTCACTAATTACTTATGCAATAAAGAAGGATTTAACTTTAGTCTTGAAAAGTTAGACAACAGGTCTGGAGCAGTTGCCTAGTCTTCATCTGTATTCTGTGGATAGGAGTAGACACTGAGATGACAACACAACCTGTCATCTGAGGGGTATCAAACATGGGGGGGATGAATTACCTGCTGGAGCTGCCCGATCTTTACTTTTTAGCTACACAGATTGCCTAGGCACATACATACCCCTTCATGGTATCTGCAGATAAAAGCTGCTGGGAGCTAAATAGCCTATTCTCTGAGGACAGAGATCACCTCATATCACTGCAACATGTTACGGTGAAAAAATGTAAATCAGGGGAAATATTGATCACATCATTTTTGCAGTTGTAGGAGTGCTGAAAAGTACAAAGGTGATGATGAATGGAATTTGCTTTGTCAAAGGAGAAATTATTTTTCAGCTCAGTGAAACTTCTGTAAAATTCCAAATAAAAACTAGTGATTCATAAGACAATTTGCTTGTCTGAGTGGCATTTTTCACAAGTATTTGGCAGGTGTATATTTAGAACAATACCAAAGTTAGATGTTATATTTTCTAACTTATTTTATTATTTCCAGGTACTAAAGAAAACGCTAATGTCAAAGAAACCTTGCAAAAATTGTGGACTATGATTGAATTAAATTTCGAACAGTGTGCTGTAGTGCTGTTAAGGTAATCATGTAATAAGTTAAACTGTTTTATTGCAGGTAGTATTGTAGAATTGCCATAAATTGCTGGTTCACAAAATAAATATGGTAAGAGCATTACTAATTTTAAAATTACAAAACTCTGTTGGAAGGGTTGAGAAGTTTTTAGTGAGGATATGCAATGCTTTATTCTGTGTACCCTACATGGGTAAAACTACAGCAAATCTAATTTTTAGGTATGTATGTTACAGGTTTTTTTCCTACAGCTTGGGCTAGAATATTACCTTTCTCCTAAGTATAAATCTGAT
Source organism: Elanus axillaris (assembly GCA_026212715.1). Classification (NCBI taxonomy): domain Eukaryota; kingdom Metazoa; phylum Chordata; class Aves; order Accipitriformes; family Accipitridae; genus Elanus; species Elanus axillaris. Next base: position 34,092,276 of record JANZLQ010000086.1, on the reverse strand, counting down.
ACTGATTCCTTAGTTAAACAGTTAACCAGCTGATTTAAAGAAGCATTTTGATTCATACTGTTAAGGAATCCTGGTTGACATTAGAAAAGAGATAGCTGTACTATTTAATTGTACCATAGTTTATATCATCAGAGAGTTTGTTTGTAGCACTTGCTTGAAGGAAAGTAGATCTATTTCTAGGTAGATGCCTTCCCTGATATTCAATTACAGCTTTTGCAAAGATAGGTACTCTAAGTTCAACAGTGTTCAGTAAGTCATTTGCAAGCATGACAGTCTTTGGGGATCAAATATTTTTATTAAGTCCTTCAAAAATCTCTCTGCAAGTGTTCACACAACTGATCTAGTGGTAGATCCGTTCTGCCAGGGGTAAGGAGTGAGAAATGGCAATAATTACTGGCTGTGGGTATAAATCCTCACTCCTTGCAACCACCAATTTGAGGAACACTCATATGGGGTATAATTTTGTTTGACTTTTTAGTGTTTTTAATCCTATGAAACCTTTGTATGTTGGTGGGATCAGGACTTGGCAACCACAGCCTTTTCCAAATATTAGGCCTCAGTTTTATGTTTGCAGCATCTCTAAATCAGCAAAGATCAGATGCCAGTTTTAGTCTACCTTCAGACTTTTAAAACTCATGGGACTGATTCCTAGGCGTTGTCCCAGGGGATACATCTGAGTGTTAAAATCATGCTACTGTGCTTTTGTTTGATTTTTTTTTTTTAACAGCTGACAGACTTGCATTTAATGTAACAAGCTAGCACCTTGGCCAATAAAGTATCATGCAGAAATTTTGGAAGTTCAGTATTAGGTAAAAGTTTTCCCATTCTCTAACCCCAGACTTACTGGAGGCCAGAAGCAGTACCATTTTACAGCATAAATACCAGTTTAAAATGCCCTAAATCCTCTTAGTTTTGTTCTAGGGTTGCCATCTGTTTCTCATTAAACAACCCATGTAGGCTCGTCTATGTTTGTCCCTACTATAATTTTCAATGAATTAAAAATTTGAGGTTTCTTAGGGGATTTTCTGTCTGTTTATCTATTTCTGTTTATCACTGGTGGAAGAAACCATTGCAAAGCTTCATGGACTAAGATTTCAAACTGTTTTGCTTTAAATTACTTCTGGCAATATTTGCATTGACTCTGTGACTCACCTTAATTAAATGTCAAGGTCAGCTATTATCATTGCTAAAAACATGAATGTGAAGACTGTTTCTGTAATTCCAATTACTATATATAGGAATAGTAGAACATCAGAGTAGCATTGTCCAAATTTTGTGAATAAAACTTTTGCAGTTGAACAACTTGAACACATTCATATTTGACACAGAAGACAGCTATCATCAAAAATGGATGTTGTGAGGTTTGTTTAGACTATCCACTTTACATAAACCATATAAACCAAACTTTGATTTAGAGCAATTAAAAGATAACAAAAAAGATATATTGTTTACTTAGTGCAGAAAGCAGGTAGTTAAAGAATAATGCAAGACAGAGGCAGTGGCAAGGAGAAGGATATCCTTTCCTTCAGCTCTGCATAGGCATATTTTCACTAATAGTCTCCAGAGAAAATCATTGGAAGGACCCAAACGATGGAGTGAGACCAGTTACCTTTCTTCTGCCCTTCATGAGACAACCTGTTCACATAACAGTGAATTTTGTATGCGGGTCTTCACATTGTTTTGTCCAGAGGAATGTTAATTTTTGATACTGCATATGATAAATAAAAATTCCTGGTATCAGAGGTGAGTGAGGTTAGCTTTAATTTCACAGAACTTCACAACACTTGCAAGCTTATTTGCCTTACAAATAAATTCTGAATTTACAGTCTTAGTTTTCTTCCTGGGTAGAAGGAATGTCTTTCATCCCATTTTAAATTTATTTGGGTTTGCTTTTATTCTTTTTTTTCCCAAAAAAGTTTCAAAAGTATATAAAGGGGTTTTTAATCTCCTAATGATGCCATAGCTTTAAGACAACAGCTTAATATAAAGAAATTGAAGTTATGCTAACTGATATTTATTTAAAAAAAAAAAAAGTAGAAGTAAAGATTTGTAGAAGCCATAACATTTTGGGCTATTAGAAGCAGTTGTACTCGTGGATAGACTGACTGATAGAAATATTTGTGTGTAAGTATTTGCCATTACCAGCAATTAGCTCTGAAAAAGCTGATCCCTACCTGATTTATTATTTTTTGAGAGTGAACATTTACTGGAGAAACATTAGTAACACATTTTATATCATTGTTTTATATTCATGCACAAAGTAGTGTTCTTCGTTATTAGCATGTCAAGATGTATGTGTCCTCCTGATTAGATTTAAATATTTATCTTGTTTTCTGTTTTCCAGAGAAATGTTTAAAAGAAACTGTAAGTCAATTGAAAAGTTTCCTTGTTATGAAGATGAATGGTGTAAGATCTCTTTCACTGACTATGCTGTAACGTATGCTGATCAGCCACCAAATGTGTGGTTTGTGGTTTTTAGGTGAGTTTCCTACAGCCCTGTGTAACTCTTGTGGGGAAGTAGTATTGATACACTGTGGTTTTTCACTAACCTGCTTTAAAAACATAATTTTACATAAGTCTACTTTCCTCAAATTCTAATATATACTTCTTTTACTTCATGTTACACAAATGAGTTCATTTGTGAAAATAAATTTAATATAATTCTAATTTATTTTTTTTTAGGGAAGTATTTCATGTTCCAGAAGACATGCTTATAGTGCCAAAGGTGTATACCACTATCCCATCCTGTAGACTTCATGTTGTTGATAATGACACACTGGAGGAAATGCCATATGTCTTTTTCAAAGTGACACCTCGTGTTTATCCCCAAAATAAGGTAAATGCAGAGAGTTGTTGTGAAAAGTATCATTTTTAAAATATTAAAAACTTCCCAAATTCTGTGGACAGAATGATGCTGTCTATCTGAGAAAACAACCTTCAAGAATCAGGGCCTAAACTAAGAATGAGGTTTGAATAGCCTTTTATGAGTCATGCTTACAGTAACTAAATTAACATGCATTTTCAGGTGCTAATGATAATTGTGGTGTTGATGCCAAAGACAGCTTTAGATACCCTTCCCCTCAAAGCCTGTGTGTTTCCTCAGAAGCATTGGTGTAAATTGCTTCTAAAAAAAATAACTGTATTGTTAAATAATTATCACAGCTTCCCCTCCTTCTGCCTTCTTACCTTTAGACTAAAGAAGACAGTTTGCTCAGTCTTCCCTTGCAAGTGACGTGTCCTGCACTCTTGATTGCTCTGTCCTCTGGAGTCATTCCCATTGCTGTTGTCTTTTCTTGTTTATCATGCACAGCACTGAGCACAGTAAACTTTGCACCAAGGGTTAACTTACAGCCATACAAATGATGAGTAAGGAACGATTAGTTTACACATCTTGTGGGCTTTACTTCTGCTTATATATCCAACCGTGATGCTTGCCCTATTTTGCAACACCTTTGTTGACTCATGCACTTCTGTAACCCTAGGTGCTTTTCTGAAGAACTGAGTCCTGTAGTTTATTATTCTTGACTAAACACAGTGTATTTCAGTACTGATTTTAATGCTATTTTTTTCAGACCATTTCCCTAGTTTAAAATAATCTTGAATTCTTATTTTCTCTTTGTCTAAAGTTACAATCCTTCTTAGTTTGTGGTATCAGCTAATTAAATATACATGTTCTCTGTTCCACTATCCACATTACTAAAAATGTTGAGTGGAATCAGGTTCAGGTGAGCTCTTTGAAATCTCACTGATTGCATCCTTCTCTTCCAGAAGGAGCCATGAGTATGTGCTTTCTGGATGTGACTGTCCAACAGACACCTTAGTTTCTTCATTATGACTACATTTCCTTAGGCTTAGAAGAATGATCAAAGAGACGGTGTCAGGTGTGTCCTTCTTCCCCATAGTGTGCTCTTCTATAGAAGGAAGCTTGATTGATTTGATAGGACTTGGTTTTTGTAGTCTTTTTCCTATGTTGAGGGGGTTGCAAGGAGTTATTTTTATTAGTTCTTTCATGAGGTTTTCAGCCATTGGAGTTACGCTGATGATCTTCTAGACACCTTTGTCCATTTAAAAACAAAAATACAACATTACAGTTCTATAGTCTTCCAGTATCTTACCTGTCCTTCATCAGTTATCAAACATAATTTAAAAGTTTTGAGATTTTTTTAATCTGTTGTTATCCTTTAGACAGTTCAGAAGTTCATCAGACCTAACTAATCCAAATTCTTAATTTATCTATATAATCATTTACTACTTCTTTTCCTATTCTGGCCTGCCTCTTACCTCTTTAATATTATCCCTAATACTAACTATTCTAGCCACATGTTCACAGTTGACCTTCTAGTGAAGACAGGTTCACATTTAGGCACATTTAGTCTCATCTGTCAATAACAAGGAATTGATGCCAGTTACAGTCTAACACTGGAGGGGCAGTTTTCTTGTTTTTCTTTTGTAACTTCCAGTTTCATCAGAATTTATTTTTTTTTGCACTAGAATGAACTTGCCTTATCTAGAGTTTACAGTGAATATTAGCTGAATGTGACAGATAAGGACTGCTGCTGCTGGAGGAATATGCTTTAAAAAGAAGGGTTGCAGACAGGCTCTTCAAGTTCTCAAAACTAATTTGGGAACCTCAGAGATGGGATGTGGATTCCACCAGACAGGAAAATTCTGTTTGGAATCCAACAGTGGCAAGTGGCAGGATGCAAAAAGAAATCTCAATGGTAAACACTACTTAGTGCTTTTCAGAGAAGTGACAGGTTGTGGAAAGAACAATCACAACTTCAGATTTATTTCAGATCTCATCTCAGCATTTGTCCTGCTTAGCAGGATACAACTGTCTAGTTCTGCCTTGTAAAGCAGGTTTTCCATTTCCCTGATTTTACTAACTCTTTCTCAGACCTCCTCCCATTTAACATATCTTTCTTGAATAAAGATGTCCAAAATTGCACACAATATTCCAAGTAAGATTTTACCAACACTTTGTGCAGTACAGTGGTTTTAATATTGGAAATGCTTGTTTAGCTATGCACTACCCTACCTGCTACATTCCATAATATATTTTTTCCCATGGCACAGCATGATAGCCTCAGTGATTCTGTTATTAACTAATGAAAATGGCCCTTTTATTTTATTCCGATCCTTCCTTATTGAAGAAGTCCCCTCTTAAAGCAGACATTTTTGTTATTATTCTCTAAACTTAAATTTTATAATATTAAATGTGGTTAATATCAGTAAAGAGTGATTTTGGTTTAAAAGTATTAAAACAGAATTGTGCAGGTATGTTGTATTTTTTCTACTTGATCTTATTACATTTCTTAATCACTGCTACTGAGTTTCTCAGTAAGAATATAACATACTGTACAATTTAGCTTGTTTTCTTCCTATTTGTAAATGGTTCATTAATGTTTTAGTAGACCTGCAAAAGCTATTGAAAACTCTATTGATGTTTTCACAAGACATTATGCATTATTATGAAACACAGAATACAGTGGCATTATTTTAATCTGTTACCTTTCTTTTTAATAGCATTTTGTAAAAAAAGTTTCAATGATGTAATACATCAAGAAAGAAATTATGAAGTATGCCTGAATTCCTAAATGTCAATATTATTAGAGAAAAAGTCCTTCCTTTTTTTTTTTTAAATAAACCTAACAGTTAGTTGTTTTCTTCAAAACTATGAATCAGTAATTTGCAATATAACTAAAAAGAAATCCTACCAACAGATATTGTTATTCTGCTGCAGTGACACACCTAGACCACACTGAAGTTCATTTCAGAATGATTGACAATAAGGGTAAAATCTGCACACTAGTAATGATGTCTGTCTTCTTTCTGCAGACTTTACAATCTAGATAGAAACTAGGTACTTGCTTTGCATTATTTGGATTTTTTTGCATTAAATTTTATTCTTCCATGGTAATGTTTTCTACTGCTTGATACAATTGGGTTTGATTTTGGGTTTTGGTGTTGGTTTTTTTTTAGTTCTGCTCTCTTTATTATTCACAAGTCTTTTGAACAGAGTGTAGAAAAGCATAGAGATAAGCATTCCTCAAGCTTCAGCTGACCAACAAAGAGTTTAAGAAATCATCACTAACACATTTAATCTAGAAAACAGAAGTCTATTTGAACAAGGACACTGATCAGTTATTTGTCTTGACTAGTCACAGAAGGACATAAGGAAATCACCTTACTTCACAAAAAAGTTAGTTTAGGTGGTATATTAGAAAACAACCATTTCTGATTCTAGAGACAGTGAATTGTAACAAGATATCTAAGTAGGTAATGAAACCTCTCAAAGATTTTTAAGAGACATAAATGTGGTGTGATTGTCTAGATGTATTTGTTTATTTCTCAGCAGTGACTGATGACTACTTGTTGCTCCTACCAGCTGCAAAATTCAGTTATTTTCCTTTCTACTTGCTTATAATATTCAGAAAGTGCCACTCAAACAATTTTTTAATCTTAAGTCTAAATTTTCTGTGTATTTATACTGAACATTAAGATTGTATAACCTTATCATTATAAATAGGTATACAACAGAAAGTGTTTTTCTCATGTGCAGCATGCTGTCAGAAAGCACTTGAGTATCTGGCTAAATCCTTCTCAGTTTCCAAGTGTACTTTTTAAGAACAGGGGGAACTTTAAATATATGCTTAACTAGATATTTAAGTAAGTGTGTTCTCTTGAATCATAGCTTTGAATCATTGCTATTACCTTGTAGTGATTAAAGGGTATAATGTGCCTTATAGTTACAATTGCACAAATTGGAACCGTGAATCATTTCTTTTACTTTGGTTCTAAATATTCAGTAGTCCTGAAGTCACAACCCTGCATTATTGGATAGTCCTGAAATCACAACTCTATTTATTGTAAGAATTTTTCAAAAAAGCTTTTTTACTGGTAAATACTGGATTCTTTTAACTGAAATTTAGCAGAAGACTGCCAAGAGAGAAAATCTTTCAAAGATTTTTCATCTGGACTATTTCTTGGGTGGAACACAAAATTTTAATGTTTGAAATAGCAAGATTGTAGGGCTAGCTTAGAGAATTTGAAGAAGGGACTTAATCCTGAGTTTCCCCATTACATTGCAACTGGTCATCGCACTCATTATGTCACTTTTTCCTGACCGTGCCTTTCAGGTAATCACATTCATATCACTTTTTTTTTTTTTCAAATACAAAATAAAATCAAATTTTGAAACCTTTTAGATTATATTCTGGTTTCCCATATTCCTCTTCTCAGTATCCATAAAGAGCAGATAAATCTTCATCAGGCTTATTAATTGTGTGTTGCATTTTTTATTAAATTTTATTTGATTTTTCTAATACTAGAAATATTTTTCTTAAATCAACATCTTCATAAAAATAAGATTAATATCCTGACATTTAATGCAATACTTACAATGACTTTATTAAAAGTAGGGGCAATATTAGTTTAACCTCAGATTTGAAGACAGAATGAATGTGATATCTAAATTTCCATGCAGCAAACTGCATTCACCCATACTTTCACACTGCCTACAGTGTGAAGGGGCATTTTTAAATCTCTGGTTTATCAGTGAATGCAGTAATTTTCATGTTTACATTTTATGTAATTTTGCTTTCATATGTGTGAGGACTGCTAGGTTTTGCTGAATGTCTTGTGTATGAATTACAAAAATATTAGTTTCCGTATCTTCAGCTGTGGTCACCTTTGGAGTTAAAAGTATCTATAATCTCAAAATTGTTGCGCAGTTTTCAAGTACATCGACATTTTACAATAGACATCTTTCTTACCTCTGGCACGCAGGTCAGATGTTTCCCAGCAATAGTAGAGTATAGGTTTGATGTGGTTGTCTCAGAGCTTGGAGTGAAAGTTCTTGCCTTATGCAGTCATTTTCTTCATTATATCTCCTGCTACTACTACTGCTACTACTATCATTACCATCACCACCACATATATTTTTGGTCAGATATTAAGAAGGAAAATACTGAACTTCAGTCATGTTATAAGACTTTTCAGACTAGAGAACTATACATCCTTACATAAAAAAGTCAGAACTCCTTAATATTTGTTAAATTAGACTTTATTAAACAACATACAATCATCACCTAATTTGGTTAGAAAGTGACCTCAGGAGTTTTACTGCATCTGCCCCTAAAAATACATGCCAGCTTTGAAGTTTGATGAGACTGTATTTGACTTGCTATATAACCTTTTGCAAATATAAATTCCTGGAATAAGAAGTGCTTCCTAAGTTAGACTATAATAGAACTGTAAGATTCTTGCTTATGAAGGTCATCTTATTATATTAATAAGTGCTATATGGACAAAAAGTGTGTTGCATGGAGTCATAGAGTGCATTTTGAGTAGTGTTACTTCCAAGTAAAAATGACTTGTTTTCTCCTTTCAGAAAGGGTACACATTTATGGCTGAAGCAAGTACCGGTGACCTACCTGTGGCAGCTGGAAGATGGAAGCTCCGGCTCATTGGTTCTCATAGTCCACTCCCATTTCTCTCTCGTGAGGCTATAAATAATGTCTATTCTACTAAAGAAATTAAAGAGTATTACATACCCAATGACAGGCATGTAATGTTCAGGTAAATATTGAGAGAAGAATGATTAAATTCTGCTTTTTATGTGGACCATCCCTGACAGAAAAGTATGTTCTTTCCACTTTCTTAGAAGGGGAAGGTATTAAGGCAAATATCTGAATTTTATGGGACATCAATGTGCAATACCAAATTTAACATTTCATTTGTGATAATGTTTTTTTCTGAAATATTGCCACTGCTTAATGAAGAACAGGTATGACGTACACAGACTATAACCTTAAAATCATAATAGCATTATTTTGCATTTCTCTAAGCTTGTTCTTGTAATCTTATCCTTATGTCAGTTACTGAAATTCCACCATCCTTTGGGGGATTAAATATATATTAAAACCAAGATTTTGCAGGTGGGGAGGAAACATAAAGTTTGATGAATTTTTTTCAGCTATTCAGATAAAGCTTTAAATAATACAGAAATACAATGCTTTATTTTCTGATATATCAGACCAATTTCCATCTTGCAGTGTTGGCAGAAAAATGTATATGCAATTTATTTTAGCATACTGATTTTTTTAGGAGAACTTATTTAATCAAAACAAGATGATTTAATTTTTATTAATCCTGTTATTAAATTGAGTAAAGTTTATTAAAAACAGTTTATTCTGGCTGAGTTTGAGTTCGGAACTAACCCTGCCTAGATCACTATACTTAAGTTTTCACACAAAGGACGACACCCTGCACTAAAACAGGCCCCTTGCCTAAAGCTGATTACATGTATGTATATTGAAGGTTAATTCTAGATCATTTTGCCTTGATTCTTGACAATTTGTATTAATATTTCAAATCAGTGGATTATTCTTGCGATAGAGGTCTATTCAGCAGCAGGAATCACTTTCAATATAAATGAAGAAAGCATGGAATGGAAATATAACAAATGCACTCAAATTCTGTAAACACTCTTTTTTGATGAGTTTTTTTCTTTTTCTCCCCTCTGGTGTTTCCAACCTTTTAAGAAGTTTATTTTCAAATATTTATATATTTTTTGGCTCCAAATGTGCTGAAGTCAGGTGATGGAGTTTTTGTATGGTTTTGTTTGTTTGCTTGCTTGGTGAGATTAGTCTCACAATTTGAATTTATGGACAAAAAGCAAGTAATATATAACGTTATGAGTCACAACAAAACTATTATTTAAATTTCATCCTAAGACTCTAATTCTACAGTCTTTTAATTCCACAGTCTTTTAAATTGAACAGATTAGCAGCTGCTGTCAAATGAGATAGCTCTACCCTTTTGAAAGAAAAGCTTTATTTTTTTTCTTTTGCTCAGTTATTTTTTAATTGAAACAGTTCTTTAATCTGACTAACCATGTTTTTCAACAAATGCTAGTACAGCAGAGGAAAAATGTATATCTGGACATTTGGCAAGGCAGTGAAAAAAAGAAATGGCAAGACCACGCCTTTTTTTTTTGCAGCTGTGCTTACTTTGACCATAGATTCACTGCACTAAACTTCACTACAGGAAGCTTAGCCCACCAGATTGCAGGGAAATAGTTGACTACAAACTCAGTTTTAAGTGTTCACTTGCAGGTCAGCACAAGATTTAGGTACTTCCCTAAAAAAGAATTATCTGCTATATTTAGTTATGTTGCTGTCATTTTTGTCTTCTTCTTTAGGTATTCAGTAAAAGTCTCTGCACCACATATTGCTACAGTGCAGGTACAAACCTCTAAACCAGATGTCTTCATTAAACTACAAGTCCTAGATAATGAGGAAGAAATTGTGAGTGTCACTGGAAAGGGCCATGCAGTCATCCCTGCTTTTAATTTCTTGAGTAATGAAATGCTTTTGAGTTCCCACTGTAAGTATTGTATTCTGTATGTGATATGAGGGATATACATTCTTATAATAACATTAGATAATCAGAGAAAATATTATTCCTACTTTTTCCATGAATCCCTAATCACTTTGTGATTGAGTGAAATCAGCTACATTTCTGAACAATGAACAGGAGTCCTTGGTCCTCAGCAAGGAGGAAAGGTACCAAAAGGATTGATTGAAATAAGATGTCCAGCCTTATTTTTTTTCCTCTACCTTTTGGTCTTGTTTTATATCCGAGTAAACAGTTTTGTGGATAATTGAAGTAGGTTCTCAGTTCTGAAAATTTTTATGCATATGCTTGCCTTGTCCTTGAGAATTGAAATATGTTTTATTTTCAAGATCTTGCCTGTATTTGTTTGATCTTAAAGTTCAAAAAATTTTGGCTGTTAGGAAACTGATGCCTAGACCATGGGACATGGTAGATAATTCGCAGATTACATTGAGCCTTAGGGTTTAAATGCACCATCCTGAGCATCAGTCCTTTTAGCAGAAGCACATGTTTTATTGGCTTCTCATCCATCATATGAACCCCAGAGTACAAGGCAAAAGACTCTTGAATAAATGATGTAATATTTATCCTTAAGAAAATCTCTCCATTTTTGACTCTACCTCTGCTACAGCTTCACAATGATATTCATGGAAATAGAAGACACTGAAGGAAGAGCTACTTGCCCCCGACCTGCAAAGTTGGCATATTTATACTTATTATACTATTGTCAATTCTTTATGATAGCAACTGAAATACTAAGAAAATTTGTACCTTATGGGAACACTTGAATTTAAACAAGATTTCCTTTGAGACAAATCTGTTTGAAAGTTAATCCTTACTCATTTTTGGCTGAACAGTTGAATCTGAGAAGTTCATTTGCTCAAAGATTTTGTTCTGTTTTGTTTTATTGCCATTCATTACACTGCAGTCTTGTCAGCTCAGCTCTTGTTAAAGGTAAAAACTAGTGTGTGTTCAAAGGTCACCTTTCATAAGTATGCTAAAATTAATGTATTTTCTCAAAGTACTTTGAAACTGGTGATTGTACTTAACAATCCAGCTGACATCAGTTAAAACTGACTTTCTGTAGTCCAGCAAGCTAATATTCTGAGTCTACTGTACACCCAAGCCTGGCAGTATATAAATACTGGGAGAAGGGGCAAGGAGTAAGGACAATTAAGCCAAAATCTTTTCAGTGGTACCCAGTGATAAGAGGCAACAGGCACAAACTGAAATACAGAAAATACAATTTAAGCATTAGAAAAGGTGATTTGGAGGGGGAGGAGTTGTGTGGTATGGGGGTTTCTATTTTTTTTCATTTTTACACTCAGGGTGTCAAACACTGGAACACGTTGCCCAGAGAGTTTGGGAGTTTTCATCCTTGGAGATAATCAAAACACAACTGGACATGTCCATGAGCAACTTGCCCTAGCTGACCCTGCTTTTAGCAATGGGGTTGAACTAAATGATCTCCATTGATGTCTTCCAGCTTCTGCCAGGACCCCTCAGCATCCCGTGATCCCATGAAGTCAGTTAATAGTTAAGGCTCATGTTGGGTTTTTTTCCTTAATGATACACAGTCTAGTTGACTTGGATGTGCTGTCCAACCAAGGAGGTATTCATTTACAACCAGACTTAATAGAAAGAGCCTTCATCTTGAGATTGTAGCAATGGTCTCCCATCATCCACCTCTGATATAGTGAGATAACTTCCTGCATGCTCCAGAGGGCAGAGTTAAGTTATCTGGACATCCTCTTTCAGGCTTCACTTGCAGGTTTTCAGAAGTTAAGAGTTCTGCCAAACACAGTACTAAGAGCTACAGTAGCTGTTTGCTACTGGCATTTTTATTGTTTGATAAAATTGGAGCTGGGCTACTGAAGAAGCTAAAACAAAACTGGAATGAAAATTTTGTCATCTGAAAGTATGCTTGGCCAGTCAATTGACATTTGATTTTGAAGTGGTGTTTAATCTTACTGTTCAGAAACAATAAATACAGCTGAATGAGGTACTTAATTCTTAAGCATATTTTCAACAATTGTCCCTGTAGTGCTCGGGTAATTTTTAACAAAAATGAAGTACCATCTAGCTGCTTCTACTATGCTTCTTATATGTAATAGATTTTAGATACTACTGCTGTGCCATCTTAACTTCTTTCAAAATCTTCATTTGTTTCCCTATTTTCCATATACTTCACTTCTTAATCAAGCTATTTCCATTTTATTTGTAAGATCATATACTATTTTGAATTTTTCATTATCTCTATGGGTTTCATTTTGAAAATTATATTTTTCATAAGCATTACAAGTTTGCTTAAATAAAGCAGCAGTTCATAAACAAACAATTCAGCTACTGTACTCTCCATGGACACCATTATAGATCAATGTTGTAAGATATTAAAGTCTTCAGTCCTTTTATGAAGACTTTTAAATAATAAATCTTCTGTAAATCAATCAGTTTCTGCCTGTTTGAGCATATTCAGAACCTGAGGCAAAGACAAATTGTTCAAATACTGGATTATTGCTTTGCTAAAGCCCAAAATAGCATCATATTTCATGTGCTCACCTCCGCTATTTTGAACTGTGTAATTTTCTAACATGATTCTTTAGAAAAATGTTTTATCTAAATTTCCAATGCTATGTAGGAAAAATAACTAATTTAATCATGTTTATGAAACATCTTGATTTCTGCCTCAACCGCACCTTGTTATTACCAGAAATGTAAAATGAAATACTGTGGAGACCATGCTCTTAAATTGCAATTCATCAGATGACAGTGTTGTGGTTTTAAAGGATGTCATGGAGAACCTGTCATGATTCTGTCTTGGTTACCAAGATAATTGATAGCTATTTTTTGGTTACTGATTTTGGAATGTGGGAATGGATTAGTAAACTTTAGTAGACTCATGGAAATAGATGCAGGAAAGCCATAAAATAGCTCAGATTAGGGTCAGCATCACAATACTTGAAATAAATTGCCAAGTTACCCTCAATAAAGTGAAGGAGAAACTTTTTTTCAGGAAACTGTCTTGTTGGCAAAGATCATAGTCTGAAGACTGAAGTAAATTAAAAGGCACAATCAGGTGAAAGAGAAGAGAAATGGGTTCCAACAGATGCTGGAAAGGAGAGGATGGGGCAGAATAACTAAGAAGCACATTTTGTCTTTGCCAGACTAGCAGGGGTCATAGGTGAGGAGTACTTTACAAAGTATCCTCAGAAATCAGACACACACATTAGGCTTCTATCTCTTACTGTTATGTGCTGTGATACAAATAATTTCTGCTAATTTAAAATTATTTTAAATCCATTGTGAATCATTCAGTGAAATACCCGTTATATTAACTGACTGAAAAAAGGAAGGTGGTCATAACACATTCCTATTCAGCAGTGGAGCCTATAAAAAAGCATTATGATTTTAGACTGTATTTGAAGGTGAAATGAATATTCTGATGCCATTTAGGTGTGCATGTGTGTGTATAGAGAGCTGTCATTTGGAAGGAATGACTGTGAAGCTGTCACTGTTTGTTGGATTTTTTTTAACTATTACTATTATTTTTACAATATTAGGCCAAGTGGCCTTAAGTTCTTTTTCTATATATGCATCCTGTATATCACAAAGAAGATACTTTGTGTAAGTGTTCCAAATCTTTCAGAGCATCCAAACTGAATGAAAAGATTATGAAATGTACTCAGTATAACCAATATGACAGTATCATATTATCCAGCCTGCTGAGTGTCTGTAGATGTGATTTATGACATTGTAAAAGCATGTTTCTTTGCTATTGTCAAAAGCGTTAGGAAATTATCAACTGTACAATAACAATCAATATAGGAACCTCCTTAAATACTGATGCCAAGTTCAGGTGGGGATTTGTACAACTGACACTCATTACAACAAGATTCATACTGTCAGTACTTAGTTGTTCTCCAAAAAAGTGTGTTTTCACAGAATAGGAATAATCAGAAACCACTGATATACCATCAGCACCAAACTTGTTAGTTAAGCAAGACACAATCCTCACATTTGAGACCTATTCAGTATCACACATGTTCTGCCTCTCATAGAATTGGTCGCTGTATTGAGAAAAATACTCTTTAAGTGGCATTATTATGCAAGCATCACCAATAAAACACTATCCCCCTTTCCCACCTACAACCTGTTAATTCATCTCCAGTCACAGCTGGTTTATAAATGTTTTTTATAGCTCAAAACCTACATTAAACCAATTGATTTTGAATATATTTACCTCTTCTAAGATGTAGCAGATGACTTGGACCTTGAACATTTGCTTGACAATAAAGGAGTTACATATTGACACGTTGCAAGCACAACTCATTTTGTTGATACAAGCATAGTAGTCCTGTAAGCACAGATAGACAAGTGAATGCTCATAATCCTTTTATTTTCCGTAGTAGCCGTTTTATACAATCCTGTCTCAAAGTATCAAAATCTCGTTCAGATTTTTTTTTTAATCTGGAACCAAGGTAGGTAGGACTTCCTTTAGGTCATAACTTTGCTTAGGAAAAAACAAAACTGAGTATTTATGTATGTAGTAAGAAAAGTAATTTGGTGTCACAGCACCACCTGGTGACACTTGCTAGAACTATTATTTTGCATGTGTACGCATTTTGGGGAACTTTCCCAAGCCATCTTTCCAGCAAGAAAAGCAGAGTGAGTCTTGTGGAGGATTCCACCATTCGGAGCTGAGTTATCTTCATGCAGGCTCATCCTCTGGGCAAACAGTTATAAGATTTTTCAATACTTAAGCTCTTCAGGTTTAGGAGAGACAGAAGAGGAGGATAGTGAGGCATTCACGAAAGCTAATTATAGCCAAAGGAGTACAACCTACCTTGAAACCCACCTACCTTGATAAGTAGAGGTAGGCTCCTTCAGAGGGCAGTGCACAGCTCTAAAGCCCAGACACCAGACCTCCTGGAGAGTTTATTCATTCCTGGGAATATGTTTAGTTGGCCTCACCGCTTTAAAGCTAACTTTTTGTAAATTCTTTGCACTGTCCCTTGATAACAGT
>JANZLQ010000086.1:34065097-34076755 GCA_026212715.1 Elanus axillaris | reverse complement strand
TTCTTTGCACTGTCCCTTGATAACAGTGCTCAGGCAGGCATTAAAGATCTTTCCTGACTAGAAACTTTCATGGAAATATTGCAAATGGTACCCTAAAGGCAAGTTACCCAACTGGAAAATGTCTGTATGTAGAGTTATTCTTCCATGTGGAATCCAAATAATTTCTTTGCAGCAGCCTTTCACACAGATGTAAAAGAACATGCAAGATACTGGTCTCTGGATAATGTTTCTTCTTCATCCAAATGCACTTCTGTTGAGTGAAAGCCTCATGATTTTGATTCCCTCTGATGAAAGACTTGATAATCTAACCACTATGAGTTATGTCTCCTCTCATCTTCACAGCATGGGACGCTAACTGATATCTGGAAGGCTCAGCAGGCTCTATTTGAGTGAGAAACTATTCCACAGATACAGGCTTGCTTTAGGCATATCTTTTACAAAACAACAGCCATGGAGTTGCATCACTCTAAAAAATGGGTTAGAACAAACTAGGTATTGTCCTCCCCCAAGGTTCTCTTACAGGCTGCCTTACCATGGGGACAGCAACAGGGATAGTTCAGGTGCTAAAGATTCTGAATGTCATGCAGAAGAGCAACTCATAGCTTGTGACTAGGAGGTTGAGACATCTTGAAGAAAGCATCCTTCAAGGTCTTGTTTTCATTTCCTGACTTCCACTGATTTTCTTAGGAAAAAGGAAGAAGCACTGCCTTACTGCAGAGGAAAGATGTGATAGCAAGTGATCCATGGCATCTGACTTCCATGAGAAACAGTATTTCCTGACTCCCTTTGAGTTTCTAGTGGCACACTTAACCTTCTATTTGGCATTTATACACTGACACACCACCAGTAAACTTTGCTGAATCTGGTCTAGTAGTCCTGTCGAGTCCTGTAAACTTCCCTGGATGTTTTGTCAACTCAGGTGAAACTCTCTACATTTTTCTTTTGAAGTGTTGCAAAGATACAGCATCATCCTTTGCTTCTACAATAAACCTTGGGAAGAGTAAGGTCTTCTGTCCTCAGTGAAGTCAAAATATGTCATTCCCATTTGATGGTCCAGCTATTGTTAGTGTAACACAGGTGAAACTGCTTCCCCAGAGGTGGGGGTTTTGCCCTCATTCAATTTTCTATGAGCTGTTCCCTTTTAGAATTCTCTTTCCTTTCTCTGTAGACATTCAGGTAAGATAATATCATAGATTTCAGTGGCATTAGAAATGAACATAAGTTTATGTTTTCTGGATTAATACTTCTGTTACAGCCCTTCTGTAGCACATTCCTGGTTTTACAGTTTTCCCACATTAATACCTTCCTTAGGAGACAATGATAGACCTTTATAAATGATAGACCACAAATAGTTCTACAAGTCCTTTCAAGACTGGCTTTTTCTAAACTTGAGTCAGCTATGATCTTTGTGTCAGGTTGACATAAGAGACTTCTGTAAGGGTAGGAGTTGCCAGAACTGTGGCCAATGCACCTCTCCCCTCCTTCCACAGGTATACACGATTCATTAAAATCAGTGAGCTACACAAAGGCCCCATCATACTGAGTACAAGGCTATCTGTAGTATGTAATATATAGCATGATGCTGTGGTAGTTAGTGCAGGAAAGAAGTGTGGGTTTAGGGGGGAAAAAATCATATGCTTTATAAATAGTAACAACAGTTATACATACAGTCTTTCAAGTTTCTCATTATTTACTTTGAAGAGATTTGTGATTTGCATGCCGAATGAAATAGGATAGTATTTGGAATAAGCTTAATTGTAATTGGAACCTCGTGAGCATAATACAGCATGAGGAAATTGACCATGGTAATTCTTCTTTTTCATAGTTTCTGGGGGCATCTGTTTACCTCATATCAATAATTCATAGAATTTCTGGAAATTTACACTGACTTTTTTATCATCTTGCAGCAAGCAAAACGCAGATTATTCAAAGTAGTACGAAGAAGGAATCAGAAACTGGAGGATCCAAAAAAAAAGGTCATATTTCGTCTTCAAAGAACACCAAAGCTTCTTCCAAGCCAGGACTTGTACGAGAAGGTCTACCTATGTTAGAAGAATCTTTCCACTTGGAAAACTTTCAGAATAATGATAGAAGTCCACAACGAGTAAGAGATTCCATGTTACTGGGATTTGGGAAAAAAAAAACACAAACCAAAACAAAAACCATACCAATGAAGGGGTATTGATAATTCTTTTGGTACATGTAGAGATCTGATATCCTGAGGCAAGAACAAGGAATCCAAAATTAAGATTGTTGGTAGTTTCTGAATAAGGCTATGGAAAAAGGATAATGTGCATATATGAATAACCAAATAATAAGGGGTCATTTTTGTTTCCAAATCAAGGTGATATATTCAATCTTTAAATGTTCTTCATTTGCCAAATTTTGTTCAAGTATAGCGTAACCTTCAGCTAAGGGCCAAAAACTACCAGTAATGAAGTTAAACTTCTGATGTTTCAATGTGAGTTTTCTTTGAAATATGAAGAGAAGGTCATCCTTAATAGTTTTAAGAGAAACACCTCTTGCCAGTTAGCTGAAAGCTTTAGTAACATACACACAACAGCTGCTACTTGAGCCGAGTTTCTCAGAGAGGGCTGTCAAAACCAGGGTTTTTTCTTGACTTCACCTAGGATTATTTGTCTATCTTAAAAAAAACCCCAATATTCATCTTCGCAAACAGTTCTTGTTTCTCTATCTCCAAATGTTTCTCTACTGTGATTTTTCCTGATAATTGAGTTCAGTTGCAACAAAATATTCCAAGGACAAAAAAAAAGACTATTGAGAAATAAATTCCAGGGTTGTTCCTTTGACTCAGAACTGGCTTTAGAATTTGGAAAGCAATTTTTAAAGAGAATAATTTCCTGTTCAGTGTAGCCAATGTTTAAAATAACCTATGGACCCTGTCACCTCTCCTTCAAATTAAGACATTATTGAGTTCTAGTATTAGGGCTCAAAACCCTGTAGTAGGTCTTAAAATCAAAGACAAAAGTCTTTGTTATAGCACATGGCGTACATCGGAAATTTACATAGAAATCTTAAAGGAATGTAGCTCCTTACTGTATAGCCCAGTTTAGTTTCACTTGATAAACACATGAGTAATTGATTAATTTCACAGGAATTAAAATAAAATCTGTCAAATTAACACTAATTTTTTAAGCTTCTTGTGAATACTGTAATGTGCAAGCTTGTAAATTAATTATGTGTTTTATTTGCTGAGTTCAATAGCTGGCAGTTCACTAACCTACAGGACTTTCTAATGCTTACTATAATTGTTATGTTTTCAGCATGTTAACATACTGCATTTTCTTTCATAGTCTCACAGGTATATCGTACAAGCGTTGGTGTTGTATAATAGTTGGCCACTTACTGACAGTCAGTCTCTGTTTGTTCAGGAACTAAAAGAAATTGAGAAAAATGAAATCAAAGGTAGGTTGATCTAAGTAGGTATTTAGTCAAATGCATCATGTTACTGATTTAAAAAAAATGTTATATTGCTACAAGCCAAGACCATATGACATTTTTTCTTTTATTCACTTCTTGAGTGAAATAATTAAGAAACAGAGCTCTTTGTTCTGTGCTTCATAGAAATGAAGTTTGATTGCATGATTCCTTCAGTTCACAAATTACAAAGGAATCAGCGAATATTCTGCAAAACTCACCTGAACTTCTTAGGGCTCAACTTTAGGTAGGGACCTGGAACAGTTGTAGAAGTATGACTGCTCCTACAGTCAGAGACATATGAAGTGTAATATAAAGGCACAGTGTCCTGACAAAGTGCATCCAAACATAGAAGTTTCTACTGAAAACAGAGATACGTGCCTGCTGATAATTTAAGAAGATTCACTGACAAGAGGAGAAAAAAAGACCTGGTTTGGGATATGTATTATTTCTGTACTGCTATGGGAAGAATTTAGGCAGGATGCAAGACAGCAAAGGTCCCAAGGCCAGGCTGTGTATTCAAGCCAGGAAGAGGACAGAGAGATTACAGAACCTTTTCTTTTTTTTCCAGATTCTCTTAGCATTTCTTGTAAGGGCCAGAAAAAAAACTCTAACATATTAAAAGCAGTTAGAATACTAGTCAGTATCCTAGAAATTACATAAATGTCTCATATTTGCTTATCCTTTTACCACTGGGGCTGACACAGAATGATTTAGATCCTAATTATGTTAGAGGAAAATTTATCATGCTGGACCCAACAGCCCAAGAGTGGTGAGGCTGTTATCACTCCATATCCCCAGGTCCAACCATTAGCAAGGCTGAAGATGTAGTCCCAGCAGGCACACACACACAGAACACACATACACACTACGTATACACATATATACCTTGCCAGCCACACAGATCACAAGACACTCAGAGCACTCGCACAAAGTCAGCACCAATGGCCTCATCCATTTATATATATATATATATATATAAAAGGTGGATACTTCCAGCAACTTAGACAGCTAGCCTGCTCCATAGCTGGTCCCTGGATCCCATAGGAGCCCCTGAGGCTGCAGCTGTACTCCAGCTGCTGGTGTAGACCATCACACACGCACGTGCAGCTGACTCCCCTGCTCTCTCACCTTTAGATTCCTGCAGAACCTAAAAGATTACTTTCCACCATTTGGTAAATTTCCCATATTATTCATATTAAAGGTCTATAACTCAGTTTTTAAAATAAGAGATAAGGAAAAATTATTTGCATTATCCTTCCTCATATATATATACTTGCTAATACCCTTAAATTTTCTTAGGAAGATTTGATCTTTATTTATTAGTGGTATTTCTTCTTACTCTGGTTACATATTTCTTTTTGCATGTCTGGTCTTTTTTATTACCCTGGGCTGAAGTTAGATTCATCAGTAGTAATTGCTGACATATATAGTTTCATTTCTTCTTTTTGAGTGCAACATTTGAGATTTTTGCAGTCTTTTTTCAGCTAACATTACAGAACTTTACAAAGATGTATCTCGTTGATTTACTATATTCCCTAGTCGGTTTTAGTAATATTTGAGGAGCTGTGCCATGTAGCCTTACAGGCCTGTTGTACACAGCTATTTAGTGGTGAGTTCACCTGCTTTTAGTTTGTTGCATTCTTCACGAAAACATCACTTCTTCCTAGATGGCTTCATTTATTCTCCTTGTTTACCCCTTAGTGAGAGGCTGCTTCTTACAACAGACATCCTATAAAATTGTCTTATCTTTCTGAGCCAGCTACATAGTAACAGCTTGCACTTAGCACACCACTTATGCTACTGGTGTGTATCCTTTCATACAGCTATCACCATGGTCTGTAAAGCTGCAGGTCAAAGGAGGTCACTTACATCTCTTAAGTTTCTTCACTAGTTCTCAGCTGTTATTACTGAAGCTTGTCAATGTCATGAGTATTCTCATGTTTAGTTCAATGTAGCAGTATTCCAGTTCATAGCTTCCCTTCTCCATGTTAACTGATGCTTTGATTCATTTGGAGTCAACCATACTCAAGCCACGGTCAGTGATAACGAGCACTTTTCTCTTAGGAATCTTCTTAAATTTGTAATTTCTATGTCCTCTCTTAATTGCTCCTTTTCAAAGTAACCCAAATCCATTTCACAGTTCATTTTAACTGGTGCTTCTGTTTTTACAAAGACATCAACAGATTGCCCACGCCACTAACAGAGTTTAAAAACATGTATCATAAAGTTTCAACACCAACACTTACAGTATTTACTACTTAGCATTTATTTTATGTACCTCTGTTAACAGCAATTTTATATGTAGTACTTTCTATAGGTAGGTATTTTGGAAAAAACATGTTAATCTGAATCTTTTTCTGATTGTGAACTAGTCTTAAAGTAATTTGAAAGCTGAGCTTTACCATTTAAAGCTGCCGGCCCCAGTTATCAAACACATAATTCATGGAATCACAGTGTTGGCATGTAAAAAGGCATCCTCTCACCATGTGATGTTTAAGAAAGCTGCAGTGAGCCAGGTGGAAAATTCCTGCAACAAATTTTCACCATTTCAGGTATTGCTTTTTCATGTAAGACAACAGTGCCACCTGGAGTTAGTTTTGTATTAAAGCTAATTTATCATGGCAAAAGCATTTCAGCTTCATATCAGCATTTACTAAAGTCTTTTAAACAAGTCTCCCTTTAAATGAAGACCATACTATTATACTATCGATATTCACCGATATTAGAAATATTTATTAAGAACATTTTTGAAGAAAGTATGTTCTCTGGCATACAGATGCTATGATAATTTTGTATTTTGTATTTGTTAATGCTTATTACTCTTTTCTTTCTTCAAAATCCTTAATGCTGCAGTTTGGCAGTAATTGAACTGTATTAGCAAAATTATTTCATGACTAATATTTATTCATATTTATTATATATAAAATCTTTTAAAATGTTTTATAGAAAAGCACATTGCACAAACAAAACATTAAAAAGGCATTAACCAGGAAAACACAAGTACACAGAAATTAAAAAGTGTGAGATAATTTATTATTTATACAGTCTTCATTCTTTTCTCTCTTTTTTCTTCTTTTTACCTTCCACTGGGAACTGTTAATGGGGCAAGACTTCAGTGGAAATATGGTAAAAACAATTAAGTTCTGGATCATAATTCTTGTGTAAAAGGGGAAAAAATAGCAGGCAATCTTGCAACTGCTAATTCCATTTTAAGTTGCTTTACTGTGCACACAAAATTATTTTAAGATTTGTTTTGTATATATGATTTCCAGCTATTCCCTCTTTAGGTTCTTTGGTTTTACTTTTCTCGTAGTAAGATCAGAAGTTTTATTGTGCAGCTGTCACAACCCAGAGTTGAATCATCAGCATGTGCTGAATGCTGACTGCAGCATGTATTTTATATATTTTATATATATATATATATATATATAATATTAACTGAAAAGTATGAGCTGTTGATGAGAGAAGGCTGTCTATCCAACTGGGAGAGCAGGGGGAGATAGGGCACCCAAGCTGGGTAGTAGAGGTAGGTTTGAAGGAGAGGCAGTATCTTTTGGAATATTCCTTTTTTATTCCAGAGCTGGAAAAGTTTCTGCCCCAGGTTTTCTGTTCCCATGGGAGAACTTGCTGGCTCATGCCAAGGGCAGGATTTCATGAGAAATTTAACAGGATTTCCAGTTCTCCCTCTTTATCTCTTTCCTACCTTGCCTGTCCATAGTGATTAATCACTGTTTCAGTGAAAAAATAGGTCACTGAGGATACATGATGGTGCTACAGTTTAAAGACCTGTAGACCTCTAAGCCATGCTCTCAGCCCACCCTACTACTGAACCATATTGGTGGTTTGCTTCTATCCGGGTGTATTTTTACTGCAACTTTAGTGCCTGGATGAGGCCAACTTTGGAAAGATTTTTGACATTGCTCTCTGTTGAGAATCCTTTTCAGGATCCAGTCAGAGACAGGAAAAGCAACATCTGAGCTTCTCAGTCATTTCCTAACCAAATCTGAAAGTCTCTCATGGGGCAAGTAATAGTCATTTCTGCCAACTACAGGGTAATCCCACTAAATGCTCAAGGCTTATTTCAGACAGTGGGAGGATGATATCTTCTCAAAGAAAACTTCAAAAGACTCCTTCAAAAGAACAGTCAAAAGACTGAATAAGATACATTCTCTGTAATTTGAATCTCATAAATCAGGAGTAGCTGTCTCCTTGCCTAAAAAGGGATTGTTGTATCTCAATCTGAAGTTCTGAGTTTCAGATAAGAATTTGGTGTAATTATTTAGCTTGCTGTAGACAAGACATGAGACTGGATGATCACTGTGGTCCCTTCTGGCACTATACTAAATGAATCTCTGAGTAAATAACAGAAAAGTGGTAGAGAAGCTAATTTTAAGAGTTGCTATCAGCTACTTGTCATCACTGTCGATTGGTGTGATGCCCAAACTTTTCCTGGTGCCATCCATATACAATAACTGCCACAGAGAGTTTGTGACGATCATTGCATAAGCTGTGAGCTGGAATGGCCTTTTACTGTCTGTATCATCTCCCTGCCTTTCTTCTCATCACAACCCATACAAAGCATTTGCCTGGCTTCATCCTTGGAAAAGCCCCAAGGAACTACTCCCATCTCCCAGAGTCAGAGTAGGTTGCACGCTCTAGTGCCAAACTGCATCCAGTGTCCCCTCCAGGAATATCTGGAGGGTGATCCCAAAAGCAGTGAGACTGCCTGCTCTGCTGGGGGGAGGGAGGAAGGCTGGGGGGGCCTGGACAGTGCCATGTGCTGTTAGCGAAGCAAACTCAACTGAATCCTGCCCTAATCATTCATATCTGGAGGTAAAGCAGAATACCTCATTGAAGCCCTGTCATTTCTTATGTTTGTCATCTACTAACTTCTGAGTGTATACTGTATGTGCGGAGCGTCAAAATATTAAAATTCAGTGTCAGAAAATATTTATAGAAGCCAAAACAAAAGTTGTGCTATCCCATGACATAGGAAAATCTATCTGATATCATTTAGCTAATAACACTGAATGTCTCTTGAGTATTTGTATAAACAATAAATAATTTATCTTTTTAAATTAATAATTCACTGAATAATGCATGTACACCAGCCTCATTTATGGTGCTAATATGTTATGATAATGTGAAATAAAATGGAAAGCCATTTATGTAATGATATTATAACTTCAAATAATGTCACCACTATTTATTTTATATTTGCATTTCCTCTGGAGTTGTTTTAGTATCTTCAGTATTTGTGGACACCACTTTAATTTTTGCTTTCATTCTTTAATGTATGCTTTGCTTTCATACAGTGCTTCTTCAAGCACCAGATCAATTTAAGCTTAGCACTTTGGAGCCATTGTACCTTATTTAAGTAGCATGAGAAGATTAGAATAATACAATTTATACATACACACATGTATAATGTATGATGTAATACACATATATCATATAATATATATTTGTATGTGTACTTATATGCGTATACATTCTATATATTTCTATTTCTATATATTTAATATTTACAAATTTGTATATCCGTATAACCTCAGCCATGACATTGTAGATCTGACCCCAAGCTCATTAATCATGCAGCACAGTGATTTGTCCTCAGAGGAAAGAAATTAGAAAAGCATAGCATTAAGGGAAAGGTGCTTTGTTGTTATGGTCAGATTGTAAAACAGTCACTCATTTCCTCTTTTTTCTAAGATAAATGCCCTGGTTTATTGTATTGACTAAATCTAGGTTTTCAGCATTTGTTTCAATGTTTCAAGCAGTATGAAGGGGGAGGGAAATGGAGATTTCAGTCTCAGATCTTTAATCTTTCTCATAGTGTTGTGGGTCCATTCCAGGTTGCTTCAACTAGCATGTTCCTTATGCTAATAAAGCTATATGCTATTACAGGCTTTATTTATTTATTTATTTAAATAAGACTATGACATGCAAAAAGTCTTGTTAACAGTTCCCACCAGCCAAGACAGTGCAGAATAAGTGTTAAAAATGTCAGTTCTCAGTATCTTTAATTCAAACATATAGCATACACATGTACTGATAAAATAATTAATCCAAAATGTTCTCAGATAGTTCAGAGAATGATAATTTAAAATTTCTTAAGTATGCATCAAATCTCAAATATGTTTCTTTGCCTTAACGTCCTTGCATTTTTGGTGGGATGTATCTTCCCCTCTGCTCTTCACACTTTCAGGCTTACAAGGATATGAGACAGTGAGAACACTGATTTTACCTGCTTTGAGATTCTCACCTGCCTGGTGCATAACACTGACAGAGATTGTATGAAACTATATAAGAGAGATAAGAGTCAGACTGTGATTCTGTACATTGCAGTCTTTGGACTGACCCATACATAAGACAACAATGCAGTGACTGATGTGCAGGGACCGTGGGACCTTCACAGTTAAGCTGTGGGTAAAGTGGTATTTAGGACAGATAAGTCTGTCACAATATGTCCACCTTGTAAGTCTGTTTTTAAAAGTTGCTTTGTCCCCACATTCTTTTCTTGGTCTGACAATAAATGTTAGCTTAGTATTTGAAAGTGTCAACTGATTAACCGACTTTTCTTTATCCTTCTGTATGGCTGGTTTGTGCTGTTATTCCACCCTGGATATTACACGGGAAAATATATTTACGGATGGTAATGATATCCTCTAATTCATCATGCATCATAACTACATCTGAATAGTACATGGGGAAAAGCATGAGGAGCACAGCTTTCCCCTAGTGCTCAATTATTCCGAAGGACAAAAGTCTGCGAGTATTCCTAGATCAACTAGAAAAACAAAAGATAAAGCATCTGAGAAGACAGAAAAAGAGAAGTCCAATAAAGAAAGAGGATCACTTATATCTCTTGCATCTCGACCTGAATCTCAGGTGAGAACAAAGCCAAAAACTGGATTTGTTGAATATACCATCATTGCACTGAGCGTAAAGATATTTTCAGGTCTGCAGCTCAGTATTACTAGCACTTGTAGTGTATCCCTTGCATTTCTCTATGCCCTGCTTTTCCACCTTTTTAGTTTTACACCTGAGAGAGATTGAGTTACACATGTAAAAGACATGCTTCCTGCATTTAGACATGCAATGTGCTCATTTTTTTGTTTATGTATAAAGCAACTACTTGTTCCTTTTGTTGGTCTAGTTTCTGTCTCTGCTGAAGGTTTATTAAACTGCATGAATTTGCCATATTCATGTCCCATTACTGCCTCATTGTAGTGGTTTTCATGGGCTCC
The DNA here is from genome assembly GCA_026212715.1 of Elanus axillaris. Classification (NCBI taxonomy): domain Eukaryota; kingdom Metazoa; phylum Chordata; class Aves; order Accipitriformes; family Accipitridae; genus Elanus; species Elanus axillaris. The sequence continues at coordinate 34,066,064 of JANZLQ010000086.1, read as the reverse complement.
CAGGGAGATGAAATAGGTCTTTCCACTGTAGTTCCTGTCTCGTATGCCACAATTGTCACTAGCCTGTGGACAGAGAATGGCAGAAAAATTGGTACCTACTTGCCTACTTGAAAATTATTCTCATCTGTGGTGGGATAATCTGAGTGTTCTGTGGTAGACCAGAAGGCTACTGCCAGCCTGTATGCCTTAAAAGGAATAAGGGGAGATTTTTTCGTGAAGAAATCTCTACTGAATTGTTTTCTTGACTAAACCTGTTGCACAGCAAACTTTCTATGATTCACTTCCACACTTTATTATATAGAGTCCCAGAATAGTGCCTTAACCCTTCTTTCAGAGCAGTCCAAATGGCTGCAATTGAGATTGTTGGCCACAGAAATACAATGCAGCTTCAGGCTGTGTCAAGTTTCTGCCTTCAGCTCCAATGACAGGGTCCACTGGGGGTGCTAGGATGATAGCTCTTGGGAGTTCTTCAGTCTGCCACTAAAACAGATCCAAGTTTCAAGATGGAACTGCTTGCGGGTAAAGAAGATGCCCACCTTTAGTCTCAAATAAAAGCTGAACTCCTATCTCTACTTCTGAATCTTGGGCTTAAAGCTTCTGCAGATGGTACAGTTTCCAGAAATATATGCAGCCCAATACCTCATTCATCAGTCAGACACCAGAATAGCCTCCTACACTTGAGGCACTACTTGTGTCCTACAGTTATGGAGAAGCCATGTATTAAGGTGGTTTAGAAAATTTGGGAAGTGATTGGGAAGAACCAGATGCCTCATAAGACAGAACAAGATGGATTTCTACACAAAAAGTCTAATTAAATATAGTAAGACTTCTAGAAGGAAAGGGAAGGAAAGGGAAGGGAAAGGAAAGGGAAAGGAAAGGGAAAGGAAAGGGAAAGGGAAGGGAAGGGAAGGGAAGGGAAGGGAAGGGAAGGGAAGGGAAGGGAAGGGAAGGGAAGGGAAGGGAAGGG
>JANZLQ010000086.1:34049399-34065046 GCA_026212715.1 Elanus axillaris | reverse complement strand
AGGGAAGGGAAGGGAAGGGAAGGGAAGGGAAGGGAAGGGAAGGGAAGGGAAGGGAAGGGAAGGGAAGGGAAGGAAAGATAATAGTTACAAAATACTCTTGTTCAGACAGACTGTTGAGAAGAACTGGGAGAGTGGAGCATGCTGTATGGGAGTGGAGAGAAACAAAATACCTCAAAGAGCTTCTAGACATTGCAAAGTTACATTCCTTTCCTTTGGCAGCCACTGTGTAGTAATGCATGTCAAAGCCTATCAATTTATAATGTATATCAGTCAGGAAACTGAAACCAGGATACAGAAACATAACTTTATCCTGTATAGTGGTATTAGATGTATACCAGTGAATACATTATGCTTATGATGCTTTACTTTCAGCAAGCTGCTTCAAACAAACCGTACTGGACTTTACGTCTAGTTAGTGAGCAGAGAGAGGCAGATATGTTGGAGGTGAAGAAAGACACCCAGCGAGCAGATGAGATCAAAGCCATGAAACAAGCATGGGAGTCTGCAGAGCCAGGAAGAGCTATCAAGGTATATCAGAGTGCAATCTTTGCAGTAGTGTTTCTTCATTAGTTCCAGGAGCTGCTGTGATGGTAGAGCGGTTGCTACAACAGAGACCTGACTTCATATGGCTGTCCTCTTCACCACTCTGTGGAAGACAGGAACTTTTACATAGATTCAAAGTGATTATGTGCATGAATTCTGTGCAGGAATCCAGATCATCTCCTTTAGACTGCAGTAGATTACCAAGACTTTAGATTTGACTTTATAAAACAGAGACAAATTTCTCCTTAGAAAGCCTACCATGTCTACACAATTTCAAAGCTGTTTCCTGTGACAAGTTTAATGTTTAGCATGAACAGATTTCAGTGAGAAATACACTGTTATAAACATGGCAAAAGGATTTTTCTTGAGGAACTGGCACCTGGCCATATCATCACTCAAATTGTCCCCTGCAGCCAGGGTTCTTGACTTCATTCTGGGTTGCAGGTTGCCCATGAGCTTGTACATGCTGCACTGTGTGAATTCACGGTTTTGGAGAAGCAATATTAACCTATCAGCTGCAGCTGGGCTCTTTTGACGTGACGTATGCTTAAGATGGAAAAATAATACAAGTTCTTTCTAGCAAAGCAAAAAGTTAAACTGCTGATTCAGAATTGGAAGCATCATCACCCCAAAAAAGGAAAATAAAAGAACAAAATCCAGTCTTAAAACTTACCTAATAGTCATCCCCTATCACCACCACCACCAATGACCTTTGAGGGGTATTTGGCCAGAAACCCCAGCTCAGAAGCATTTTGCCTTTTTTATATTACTTTTCAGAAATGAACCTCAGACATAGGTCTTCTCAGTTACACTTTCAGATTTTCTCAGTTCAGTTCAATGTATTCAAAGCTCAAAAATTTTTCTGACACTACTTTATTAAATTCCGATCTAAGGAGAGATGCATTACTCTGCAACTTTGATTGGCTGTACTGGGACTGAAAATGCAAGTACAGTGTCCTAAAGATTAGCTGGAAATGAATCGCCTTTGATGTGTAGAGTCTTTTCAGAATGCTGGTTCTATCACTGTTGCCTTTTTTGATCAGAAAATCAACTGAATTACAGCTAAAGGGTTCCATTTTAAAAGCCCTTTAGATCTGTGACATTTTTCTAAACCAGTCATTGTTAAGAAATTTGCAGCAACTACATCTAATACACTAAAAAAAGGTCTAACTTGGGGGTCTGCTATCCAGATTGAGTAGCTTCCCTCCTGCCTTCTTCCTGATCACCCTGCCCCAATGTCACATGCCCTGTGACCCTGGGAATTAGGTGCCTGATTCCAGGCTGACTTTTGGTTTCTCTGACCATTCTGGCAATCTGAGCCTTTAAAAGAAAGGCCAGTGAGGCCAAGTCACCTTCCAAAATGACAGGCAGAAGTGGTGATGCCTGGTTTTAGCATCAAAGACAGTTGAGTCTGAAAGGCTTTGCACCCATAGCTCCCATTTCTCAGGAGGAAGTCTAAATCACCGGGCTATAGGAGCTCCTAGAGGAAGAGATATTTCCCTAAGGAGATGCAGTAGCTGAATGTATTCTGACCATACATTCAGCTATGAGGGAACAGATCTTGCTTTTCAGGTTTGCTTTGTTTTGTTTTGTTTTAAAATCCAGAGATTAGTTTAAACTGCCCAGAGTTCAGTGATTTTCCACTATTTCATTGTGTGATGATCTTTAAGTATCCAATGTCTCGGGATTTATTCAATGGGAACCCTGGCACCTTTTCTGATTCCAGCCCCAGGCAGAGTTGCTTACTGCACCCTGGAGTTAGGTTTGCTATTGACAGCATTGGTTTCTCATTTGGGGTATAAACTAAACATAGCCACTATGTGTTGAGTGAAATCATTCAAAGTGTACTGGCTACTTTCCATTTTACTGAACTACCATCTCACAAAGGTTTACTTAGGGGTTCTTATTCATATACTCAAGACACACGATATAAATTAAAGATGAACTTTAAGTACTACTGCTAATTTGTTTCTCCTCCACACAATACATTAAAACTAAACAAATAAATGTTAAAAAAAATTACTAGAAAAATTGGATGTTTAATGTTGACAGATTATTATTTCAGGAAAAAAAATCTGTTGGAAAGGTGGCTTGAAGATGACTGACATGAAATGTGGTCCTCTTATGCATATCTTTTTTTCTCCCCAGTGACTTACTAATGGTACTCTTGTTGCTAGAGGTGATGTTTCCATAGATCAAACAAGTGAAATATACTCACCAGTAATATGAAGTAAGCTCATATGTCACATGCACTAGATTTGAAGATTTAGTGTCTTCTTGACCACTTACAGATACCTACTTTTGAAAATTGTTTGGGATTTAAAGTATCCAGTAGAATTTTTCTTATCTGGATTAAAACTTTGATCTCTAGGCTTTTCAGGAACGCATGCGGTTTTTCAATAAGTATGCTGTGAGAGATACAGAGCAGCCCATTGCTGGGACTGAGACTGCCAGTTTAACACCTAGTTCAGGAGAAAGAGGTAAGGGTATAACTTTCTGTCAGGCATATCACCTGTTTATCATACTCAGCTCCTTAGAAAAGAATTCTGCATTAAATATTACAAGAAAATGGATAGAACAGTCCCGATAAAGGTGTCCAAAGGCACAATGGCATGTTTAGTCTCTATCTTCTCTATCTCCTTTTTGTTTTAATTGTTGCATTGCTCTTTTCATACACAGATACAACCTCACAGCTCTTGGAGGTGCCTAGTTACCCTTAAGCAAACTTTAAATGGTCCTCTTGTACTAGAATTCTAACCTTAAATTAACCTAAAATTTTGGAAGTTCAGTGGAAAATACTTACTCCTTCAATTCCAAGTTAGGTACCAGAGGTCATTAGTGTAGAAATATTAAAAAAAAATTTAGCAGATGAAATAGCATGTCAGCAAGACACTAATACTTCTAATGTGCATTTTCTTTATGTTAATGTTCATGGAAATTGTGCATTGACAGTGCTCTGGAAGTGAGGTGTCAAAAAGTGCATACTGAGTAGCATCAGCTTCCTGGCAGCTTCCATAAGTGTTGTCTAATTTTATTTAGTGGTTACCACTTCTATGGATTCTTCATTTGTATTCCTTGGCAATTATGGGGCTCTGATGAAAATTTGAACTGGGTGCAAGGCTACAAGGCTGTTTGTTTTTTCTTCTGAGAATAATGCTGAGATGAGTCTATCAAACCAGAAAGTATAATAACCCATCTGATTGTGACAATACCTCGTCATGGCTCATGTGCGTGGAACTAGAACCTGTGACTAGTACATAACTCATTAAGATTAGGAGTTTTCCAGTCAGGTAAGTAATCATCCTGAGAATGTTTCAGAACTTAAAGCAGAAGTAGTCCTCAATTTATGCCTTAGACAAACACATCATTAGTTACTTTTTGCATTCCAAACTTGAAAGAATATTATTTCCTCCAAGTTATTGGATAAGGACTTCAAAATTAATGGTTGTCTACCAAAAGCTTTGTTCTAAACTAGACATTTGGAGTCTAATAAAAAGTCTCATGAAGTAAAGACATGACATGCCAATGACTTACTTTGGTTCCATAGAGTGCAGCAATAAGCTTGAATATTTTTGTAATGTTCAGTATCTTAATAAGAATTTTTATGTTCTGGTGAATACTTTTCTGATGGGCAGTGTCTAAGGCACTTCCAAAGTCCATGTCGCCCTTCTAGACCAACAGAGAAGTCTGGTATATTTGTCTATGTATAGACAGTAAATTTTTGTAATGCTCAGAAACCTCTTTCCTATTTTTGGTGAAAAAAATCTAATAATATTTTTTAAATGTTTCAATTGATTATTATTCTAAGTAGGGTAATAAGAGAGTTTCGATGGAAACAAATAACTGCAGTCATCATTAAATCTCATTGAATTTCACAGGCATTTTCAGCACATCCAGATGAACAGAAAGAAGGAAGCATTGGAATAATTACAATGCAGCTCAGCACAGTAGCATGCTTAATATCAGACATGTCATTGTATTGTGACAAGGCTACATTAAAGCATAACATGGTTACTACCCGTGTGGTTAAAAATATTCTAAGACCTCAGAATGACAATTTTAAGTTGCCATGGGACCTTTTTTCTTTAGACTGGTGTTTCCCAAACTAAATCTCTGCCCAAAAGCGAATATAATTTTTTTTAAACTACAGCCAGGACTAAACAATCAGATTTTTATTGATTTTTTTTTTAAATAAAAGCATGTGGTTCCTTGATGATTATAATTTATTCTTAACATTCTTTAGGCACTTTAAATTGAATGTTCTTGCTCAGATTATACAGACTTTCTTGAGTACTATGGATTTAGCTGAAATACATATATTAATTTCACTCTAGCATATGTGAGGGTTTTGCAGCATTTCTGTTTCTATCATGAGTGTTGGAAATAAAAAGGCAGAAATATTATATCCTCTCCAACCCATATTCTCATTTAATAATGTATTTTGCTGAGTCAAAAGAAGAAAAAACTGTATAAGAATTTAGATGTAGCCTCCTAGTATAACTGAATAACCAGTTTAACCTGTTCTGTTATAGATTCTCTTACTACAGGAAAGAAAGCATCACAAGCAGCTATTGATTCAAGCTTACAAATGCAACAAAAAAAATGGGAGCCTATAGACCTTAGTCCTTACATGAGGTAAACTGCAGCAAGAACAATTAAGTCCCAGCAAAACTCCAAAATGAAAGACTGGCTAAGCATTTTCGTATATAGAAATTAGTAAATGCAATGTATTTTTATGCACTTGTATCCTCTCTGTAACTGGATGCTGTATAGTAGATGTGAATTTAGACTTTATCCTTCACATGTCATTGAAGTAAGCTACAATTCTGTCACTCACTTGTTAAAGTTGCTGTGAAAATCCTGGCCCATGTTTTATCTGTCCTTTATGTTGTGTACACAAAACCACTCAGGAGTGAATGCAAAAGTGTAGATGGCATCAAGATACAGTTTTCAGTTTTGATTTTCTGGCATGGATGTGTTTTAAAATCTCTGCTTTCCTATATCCATTTATAATTTATGTCCTTTCCTTAGCATAATACATGTCAAAGGAACCAAATCACTGCACTGCATGTAATGAAAATGTGACATAAAAATCTGAAGAAAATGCATGTGCAGACAAATATGTTTATTTCAGTGGTCATCTTGAAGAATACGAAGTTTGTCAGGATGTGATGCTAGATTCAAATAATATATTTAACAAATGCATTTTGGTTAATAATAATAGATAATAGCTAAAATAATTATATTAATTATATTCTTCATTCAAAAGAACTATATTCGTTATTACATGTGTTGATATGAACCTATCTAGCTAATATACATGCACCTGCATGTTTGCTGTGCTGCAGGTAGAAACCAGTTCATGCTTAAGTCCATTTGTACTCAATGTGGCATTTATTCAGCTCATTGAATTCCAAAAGCCCTTATGCTGAAAAAAATCCCTAAATTTAATTTTAAATTGAAAGGGAAACTGGTGTTATATTGAAATGAGTAACATCAAAAGAGTGGAAAATATGGCAAAATATCTTCCAGTGGCTTGAGTCCTGTAAGCATTTCATTTGTCTTCAACTCATTGACTTTTACACTAGGCATTTAAGTTAAATTACAGAAATATATTATCCACTTAGCTGCCGTTACGCCAACAGCAAAAAAAAAAAAATTACATTTGTCTCACTGCTGAATTATAATATAAAAAACTTCTGGAAATATGATATTTCTTGCAAATTAAAAAGAAGTGTCACATATAGGAGTTTTTCATATGCTTGAAGATAAGCATGATTTTACAAGTAGTCACTCAAACATAAGAAGACCTGGCCTCAGGAATGTACTTTCTCATCAGTGTTATATATAAGCAGAAGAAAAGTGACTCCTTAACCATACCTAACCATACAATAGTGACATTGCAGTATATAAGCCAAATATATGCATATGGATGTTAAGGAAAATATACACCACCCAAAACTGTATTTGAAATGAGATTAATATCTTTGTATTTCAGAAAAACAATGTCTGAGTCTGCACTAAGAAATGAACAAGAGATAAGTAAAGTGGAAAAAATCAACCATTTTAGGGAGCTTCGAGACCTAGCTTTGGAACAAAGAGAAAAAGAACGAAATGCCAGAGCTTTACTGAAGCAAAATATACTTGACATGTATGAGAATCTGCAGGTAGGTTTTCAAGATTACTTTCTGGTAACTATTACTGTGATAGTATGAATATCTTGATCAACCATTCTCAAGACTTTTGTATTCAGTACCAATAATTAGAAACAGTGAACAAGCTTGAATTTCACTTGGGCAAAGATTAAAACTAAAGGTTCTAGGAAAAAAATAGTTCTACACAACACCCTTAATATGATATTCTTAGTACTTTCTTGCTACATTGCAAAAACACTATTTTAAGAATATCACTGTGAAAGGATAGTTATAAGTGATAATAAATTGAGCATTTGACATGCATGACCAGACACATATCAGATAAAGCAGCTCTGGTTTGGGTTTTTGTTTTGTTTTGGGTTTTTTTTTTGTTGTTGTTTATAGGATTGTATAGGGCTTTTTTGAAATAAAGAACAAGATAATTTACAAAGGAGGGCAAGTTGCTCCTAATGTGTCTTACAGCAAGTTAGAGAACACATTTTTCCTGGAATATGCATAATACCAGCAAAAAAAAAAAAAAAAAAGGAATTACTAGTCCTTAAAAAAATATGTCTATAAATGATAAATCTGGTAGCATTAGTGTAGGATCCATTGTTAGCATTAGCTCAGCCAATGCATTGTATGTGAAATTTGTATAAGTATGTTAACAAAATTGGCTTGACCCTTGAGTGTCAACAGGAACAAAATGTTTTGTTACACAGTGGTGATACAATAACCACTAGCAGTCAGTGGGTGACTACTCAGAGCACTTAAAACTGGATAAGAGACAGTAAAAATAATTCTACATCAAACCAACTAATTTACAGAAATCACTTGAAAACATCTCCTTAACAAGTTCCCAGACAGCCTCATTTATATAACTTAACTAGAAGTCTGCAGGAAGCCATAGTTCTCTACCAGTGACTGATTGATCCTGAAAAGAATGCATGTCCAGGTTTTCAGATGTTGCTAGGATTTTGGATGCCCAACATATCATATATTAGAAGGGCAAATTTTTATAAAGAGTAGTTCCTTGGTTCTTTCAAGAAAGTATGTCCATTAAAGATGTTTCACACAATGAATTTAAAATGAGAGTTACTTGTGAATATGCATACTGTGCTGATTAGCACTTTTACAGTTCTTTCATCTGTAGACCATGGAGAACTATACAAAGGTATCCAGGTATCCCCATTTTCCAGGATAGAAATGCAAAGCAAAAAGTCCCACTTGCCCTTAAGTCTCATTGAAGGTCAATGTGATTTAGACTCCTTTAGTCTCTTAAAAGACTAGAGCTCCTAAGCCATTTCGGCATTTCTGAAAACGAGTTTTTAAGGGCCTTGTTTAAGACAACAAAGCAAGGCAGTAACTGAAGAGGAACTAGATCCGGATGGATAACTAGTCTGTCGCCATGTCCTCCTTTTACACAATTAGCTGCTTATGCCTGCAATCTAGAAAAGATTTTTGTGAACTTCCTCTTCTTCTTCATGGTGAAAAGATTGACATATAGCTGTGTCACTGTGACAAATCAATAAAAATACACATAAAAAGAAAAGGAGAGATGCTTTCCCTGTACTTAGAGAGTCACAAAGTGAAACATAACGGGGGGATGCAGTTGCTTGTGATGAAATCAAGATTCATGTGTTGGGGGGTATTGCTGTTTGTTTTTGGCTAGGCATCCTTAGATGAAGCACGAGGCAGAGTTCACAGCATTCGGGAAGCATACAGAAGTAAGCTGCTAGAGGCTGAGCACAGAAAACAAGAAGAGCTGGCAGCTCAGGAAGCAGTCCTGCAAGCAGAGCAAGAGAAGAAAAGTCCAGATGCACACAAAAAAAAGCACAGGAAAGGTTTAGGGAAAAAAAAGTAGTTGCTAGCACTACTAAATGGTATTTAGAGGTTTGGGAAAGAAAGTTTATATGCAAAGATGAGAAAGAATCTTTGTTATCCAGTATTTTTGTCAACTGTATCACATTTTATCTCTTTGCCTGGTGCTAGTGAAAAAATTGATCTAGTATACTTCATTTGAACAAAGTGTGTGGTATTTTGCTTCTCATAAAGGTACTGACTACTATTAAAGTTTGTATGTTTTACTGGAATAAAATTTTGCAATAAAAATTCATATTCCATTCAGATTCTTCTCCCAAAATCATGGTGTCTTTCATCCTCTTTTTTCCAATCAAAGCAGAACCAGTCACGAATGAATCAGAGTTGAAACAGTGAGTGTAACCAATCAGTTTTGAAGCCATTTAACTTGGCAAGAACATGAGCTCCTTATGTGGATGACAATTTATGGAGTTTATAATAATTAAATAGTGGCATACCACACTTTTCATATACAGGCATTGGAAGGCTTCCCAAAACCTGGTTCAGTAGGCACTTTCTGTGTAGTGTAGTATTTTTCCCTTTCATCATTCTCTTAAGTGTTTTTGAATCTCACAGCAATTCTCTGTAGTAGCAAACTCATGGCACAACCTTCCAAGGCTTGCTGAATACTCCTTAAAACCCTATTGCTCTCTTTGTTTATCTTTCCTAAGCTATGTTTTGCCCATGGTGGCTTTGCTCAAAGTGATTACAATAGACCATTGGTTTCTAGACCTTCAGCTGTAATTTAAAAATGTTTCTTAAAGGTAGAACCAGTGTGTGAATGAATTGGCAACCACAGGCTTTTTACATGAAGGGTAAAATATTTCCTCCAAGCTCTTGCCTCCATTAGTGTGTATTTTTTGGTACTGTCATCAAACACAAATAAATACGTGCATTCATACTCACTAGCTAGCACCCTGTACTCGCAGACAATGGTCAAAACTCTTACAGTGGTGAAAACTCTCTCTAGACCAGACAGGGTTGTTTTAAATGGCTTAAAGACATTTCTGTGAATGTAGTCACAAGCAAAAGGTTGGGAAGTTAGATTGCCTACATATAGTATACATACAATATGTCCAGGATGTCTAAAAGCATTTCATTATCTAGGCAACATAAGAAACAATGAGACTCACCTATTTAATGCAAACCATAAGAAATTTTATGCTTTGCATTCTGGCCACTGGTACTGGCTAGCCATTGCATTTGAAACTAGCCTTTCTTCTGCATCCTAATGACATACCAGATGTTCGGCTTCTGCTAGTTTTGCTCACCTGTTTTATCAGCACCTCGCTGCCTAGCTTGAACTTGACTCACTCCGCTATCAGTGCTGTGATGTCTGCCTATCATCACACCTACACACCTGCTGTGATGCCTCTGCTTCCATTCGGCCTCCTTCCTCCCATACAACATAAACTAAACTATCTGGCTTGAGTTTTCATGTTTGAAAAGGAGGAATTGAAACCAGAGTCCTAAACCTGATTTTTGTTTCAAAGAGCAAGAGCTAAGTTTTGCTTTGACCCATACAGGCTGCAAATGAAAAGCCTGTCTCATACTATAATTGCTCTGACTTTGTCCTCTCGATTTTGGAATATGGAGTATACTGCTTCATAATATCCCATCTTGTTTCCATGGCAATAGCACGTGTTGGTTGTCTTCTTATGTGAATCTCTAATGAGCTTCTGTAGAGGAAGATCAAGCTGAAGTTCTGTTCTTGATGTCACTGCAAGCGCTATAATGACATTCTGTTGTAAAAATCAATGCAATTCCAAAAGCCAGCATAATCGACATCTAAATGTCAAAAATTCAGCTAATAGCCTGCATGATCACGACCTGTTCCCGCATGTAATCAGCTACAAACTGACTTAAACACAGTGTACTCAGATCTACATTATCAAATCTGATTCTGGTGTTATACGCAATGCTAGGTTTCATAATTTCCTCATTTCAAAGCATAATGTGGTATCATCAAAATCTGCTGTGTGGTTTGTGAATGTCTCTATTGGTCTTTATCATTTCAACAACGCAGGTATGTTGAGGGAGTGAATTACTGTCACACTGTTTAATTGCATGTACTTTGGGGTATGTAATGTTTTGAGAAGCAGAGTAGCAGTTTTATTAAATCCCTGTGCATATTCCAGAAGAACAAAATATGCACTTACCTCGTAATGGAGCCTGAGAGAGAAAAGGCCTAGTCTGGATTGTGCCAAAAAACGAACTTACATTGGACCCAGAAACCTATGATTGATGAAATTTCATATGCATCAGTTTTACATCAACACAACAGCTTTTTACATGGTGCACTATATTACAGGCTAAATTAGTGGGGAAAGATGTACAAAAACTAAACCAAAATGTAACTGTATTTCAAAACAGCCATTTGCAGTAATTTAAGGAGCCATCATGTTTAGCACTTAACTGTAAGAAAAACAAACAAAACTATTCATTGTGGTTTAATAGATAGGATTGTTGCCCAATAGTCAAATTCTGTGTTCACATGGATAAAGCACTTTTATTCTTTTGCCCTTTAGGAGTAAGACAGCTTTTAAGCACCGTAATTTTTTAAATTTAAGCAGCCTTGATAACAAAGGAATGTGCTGCCTGTATTCAGTGCAAGAAACTGCTCAAATTCTGTTTTTACAAATTGTATGTTTCAGAAATATGCCATATTGCATCAAGCAGTCGTATATTCTTAAGGTTTCCTGTAATAAAAGCTCCGGAATTTGGATAGTCATCATTCCTGCTTATAATCAGCTTGGCCATTCAGGGCCAGATTCAGTAGGGGCATAAGGACAAGCTTTAAATTATGTGCTTTCTTATTCAGTAAAGAACTGCAGCAAAGGGCTGAAACATGGGGTGAAGCCCTTTACAGAACAGACTAGGTAGGGAAATCTTTTCTGAATCAAGACATGACTCCTCAATCTTTTAAGATGACAGTTGTTTTGGAGATTCAATAGAGGAACGGCTGCATGAAAGCACACTACCAGGTATCTGGTGGCTTCAAGTCACAGCATAGAGGGTTTGAATTTGGGGAAGTGGGAGCAGGGGTTGAACAGTTGCCTTCTAACATTTTTTCTAGAAAATCATCCCTGAGAAAGTTTGCACGGTTTCCCACTTACACAGGCTATAGTTTTTGTTCATGGAACCACTCTGTATATAAAGAACAGCACAGATAACTATGTTGATCTCTCAGTTTTGCAGTTTAGTTGTCTTGTGACTTGGAGAGTTGCATACTTCTCCCCTGAAATGCCAAGTCTTACTCCTGAAGAAAAGTATAGAAATAGCCATCTCTGTTCATAGATGAAGAGGATGGGGTACTCCAACCATTCAGAAATCCCAGCCTGTCTCTGGCAGATGATTGTGTGCTGCTTACAGAACCAGCCTCCAATATTCTGGATTCTGGTAAGATTTTCTTCTTGTGTTTGTGTGATTCCCCCACACCTTGAGTACCTCCAACTTATGAACGAAATACAAAGCTAATTCCGATCTCTGCATTTAAAATGCTATCAGTCTCTTAGTATCTAATCAGGGCTGAAGACTTGCACAAAGACAAGCAGTTTCAGGACCCAGCACAGTGGTATGTGAGAGACAAGCCTGGCTTTCCTCCTGTGTACCAGCCATGCAGTTTGAGAGATCTCATAAGCTCAGAGCTTAGGGCAGTACTGGAAATATTTTACAAGTATACTTTGAGATTGGCTGGAATTTTGAACAAAGATTTAGGGATTCTTTAGAGCAGGGGGGCATCTTTCAGAACATCTTTAAGGTTGAGTTGCATTTTTGTAGTGGTAAAACAAAAAGAAATTATTTATTGTACTGATTCCTGATACTTATTTCTCTTTCATATGAAGTATAGCCAGTTATACAATGGAAAATGTCACTGTTCAGCAGAAGTTTTGAAAAGTTTTGATGGAAACTGCAAATGCCACAGTAGAATGAAAGCTTTTCAACATGCTAGACCACATTGTTACAAACCCTAAAGAATTTCTCAGAGTTTGCTTGCTTTATTTCTACATTTTAGGAAAATGGTAGCATGCACAAAGCAATGCAGGTACCTGAGAAAGAAATTAAGTTTTGACTTGATAATTCAGTTTAATGGGGATTAACTCTTTACAGAGTTAATCACTTGTAATAATTCATTGTAGGTGTGTTCTACTAAGCTTTAGCGATTTTCACTGCTTGATCCTTTTCTTTTGGCCAGCTATTATGAACTAGAAAGGATCTTTTTCATTAAAAAAATATATCTAAAGTTACTTTTTAATGCAAGTAGCTTCATTAATCTTCAAATTACTTGTCCCATCTGCTTTGCTTTAATTTGGCTGGCATTTACACAATGAGTTACAGACCAAAAACCAGACCAAGCCCGTTCCAGGATGCCTCGCCACTGAGACAAGCAATGTGCTGTGAAATCAGGCTCAGTTTTGAGCTGCCAGTCTGCTCACCCCAGCAATGTGCAATTTACCAGCTATGTAAGGTCTCATTTTAATTCAAGGAAGAGACACAGCATTTATGCACATGCACACCATTTCCCCTCCAAAAGGCAGGAAAAGTGTCTACATATTTTGTCTGGCAGAAAACATAAGAGAACAGCTTTGCATAATCACACAGCAGTTTGCAGAATTAAAGAAATCTCACTTTTAGAGCCCTTTTCCCCTCTCATTCATTTGTTGAATAAGCCCTAATAGATTCACAGTCCAGGTAATGTTTCAATGATTTAAATATTCTTGTTATTCACAGAAATAGAATTGTCCATCTCAAAAGAGGACAAAGGTAGGAAAGAAGTAGAAAGTTAAGGAAGGAGAGGAAACAGCCTGCATCACATGTAGTGATACAATAGGACAAAAAAAAGGTGTGTTGAAGATGTTACTAGCCACAATATAAGAAAAGAGAGGGGGGAGGGGGTTCAGGTAGGACTCAGGACCTTTGACTTCTGTGGCAATAAGAATGTGGTTAGGAACAGTGGTTCAGGGACTGGCAGGCTAATCTGAGAGTGAGCTAATGTACAGACCCAAGCGTAGCCAGGACATGTCACTTCAGGTCAGGTCTGGATGCACACTCCTCTCTGAAACATGGGCTCCTCTGCCCAGCACTTGGACTTCTCCCTAAGGGCAAGCACCAAAATCCTCACTCTTTCAGGGATACATAAGAGATGTTTGCCTTGCACATGGTAACCCATTGGGTGTAGCACAATCCATGGAAAGCAATAGCCAGGCTTCTGTACCCTCAGGCTGAGAAAGCTGAAATGGATCCCATGGGTGTGTGCCCCACTCAGCAGGGCATCACAAACATCTGTCCTAGCTACCCTTGACTTGGGACTACTATGCAATGCTCAAAGCCCAGGTATAGAGCACAGCAGGAGAGAGCCTGACTCTGTGTATAAGCCAACTCATTGCAAAGCTGGAGCATGCAAGAAAGAGGGATGCAGCAGCTGCATGTTCAGGGATGTTGGTAAGGTTTAACTTGCTAATAAGTCACAAAAATGAAGTGTCTTGCTAAAACGAGACCACTGTTTTGTGGCCTGGAGTGTCCTGAATTTAATTTCCACCCCATAACTGGCTATTCTACAGGTGGAAAAAACCAGAAGACATCAGCTACAGACAGAGTACAGAGACAATCAACGCACTCAGCTGTGGCATGGCTAGGAGCAACCAGAACTTCTTCAGACATAGCAAAAGCAGAAAGCGCCCAAAGGGACACAAAGGGCCATTGAAAAATCCATCCTTCCCTACTCCGCCCATGCCAGGGACCACAACGCAACTCTGACCTTTCAGCTTTAAGGCTACAAAATTCTTTTTTTTTTTTTTACACTACAGAAAAATCCCTGAGTTGGCTCTGGTGACAGTTATTGGCAGAGGTTAGAATCATAGATCTAGATATGCAGGAAAGATTAAAGCTGCTCTACTCCCAGCCATCTGGGTAGATAAAGGGATGAAAATTTACTTGTCCCAGGGTTTTACAAAGCCATAAAAGCCCCGTAAAAATATAACTCTTGGGAACTGGGGAAAGGTAAAAAAACAGAAATTAGTCACAACTGCCTAAAGCAATGCTTGTCCTCTTCTCCCTCATGCCACAGAAATGTGTCATGAGGGGATGTGAGGTGCAGCTAGTGAACAAATGAGAAGCTGCTTGCTCTTACCTTGTCCTTTCTCTTGATAGAATGAGTTTCACAGCACCTCCCTGTCATCATCAAAAGCATTAGGAAAAGCAAGGCAATGCTTTTCTATTGTACCAGTGCAAAAAGTGACTTTCCCAGAAGCACATTTCTCAGACTTGCTTAAGTGGCTTTCGCCTAAACTAGTCAGTGTTAACAGTTCCAAAGACTTCATTGGCATCTTAGCTTTTTTGAGTGTTTTCTTTTTTTCTCCCATATATATTACAAGCTTAACATATTGCAGCTGCAATGTTGCAGATAGAAACTGTTTGATAGCCGGTGCTCTGAAATACCATTTATGCATATATTGAGGTATTCAAGTGCTGTTTAGGGTGTTTGTCTATATCCATATCTGCTTTGTCTTAAAGACTGATTTATTCACCACAAAACAAAGCAAAGCTGGAAACCTGGCTAAGATGAGAGTAATACACTTCCCTGTCATACAATTTACAAACTAGATGCACAGAAAAGCAAATCAAGATTAATTGTCATTGTATTGCAAGTCTTCTCACTGACCTTAGCAAGAGCTAGACGTCTAGTATTTTCTCCCATGTATCTATCAGCACATGTGTGCTGAGTATATAGTCTATATAAATTAACACAGTCAGCACTGGTTCAACAGTGCAGACATGCAGCGCAAAACAATTGCAAATCAGATGCAAGACATTTTATAAGACAAAGTCCCTGCTCAGTGAAATTCGGCTGAAGTTTTGCTAGAGGCCAGGACTTCACCAGTGGGATGCACAGGGTAGGATATTGTGAGATATCACGCTTGACAGTCTGTCGTGGTTTAACCCCAGTCAGCATCTCAGCACCACGCAGCTGCTCACTCATTCCCTCCCCACTCGGTGCGAGGGGGGAGAAAATTGGGAAAAGGAGTAAAATTCATGGGTTGAGATAAGAACAGTTTAATAGAACAGAAAAGAAGAAACTAATAATGACAATGATAACACTAATAAAATGAC
>JANZLQ010000086.1:34018664-34036393 GCA_026212715.1 Elanus axillaris | reverse complement strand
GAAGAGGTTTGGAGTACAAGCAAAGAAAACTAGGTGTAACAGGAGAGGAAAGCTGCACAGAACTGCTTTGCACGTGCCATGGTGTCTGTTGCTCACAGAGCAGTGACTGGACAGGGCAATGACATCCTTCCCTTCCCATGTGCCTACAAAGAACTTAGCTGGTTCCCTTCTTCTTTACCTATCCCTCCTCACAATGAAAAAAACACAGACCAATGTGGTTAAATGGTGGGATGCACTCTCTCTGCTCTGCCTCAGATCGCACCACAGTTAGAGCTCCTCCATGCACACATGAAAGACATTTCTGGGGTCACTTCTTTCCCAGGAGAATTCTCTGTAGGGGCAGAGAGTGGTTGCCTTGCTAGAAGTAATTCTTGCAGTTCCCTAGTTCATGTGTTGTTAATGGAAGTACACAATTTCCACTGGCATAGATTAGGAACATCAATGGCAACAGAACAATGAATATCTGTGCAACCACAATCTGACATTTTCTTTTTGTCATGCCACCAAATAGCTTGTTTTCAAATTATAAAACACTTGTGCAGTGAATGGAATAAGGCTGTGATTTGCGTGTATGAACCCTATTTTAAGGTCCACTTGTTACATCTCATTCAAAAACTGCTAGGATGGATGTTGGCTGGATGGAGGAGCATACACACTTTCTGTTTCAGAGAGGCTTCTCTTCCTGTCCCTCAGTGTGGCTGGTTGAACCATGTTTCCTTTGGTTATTCACTTTCAGTAAGACTGTTGGGAAGAAGACAAACCGAACACAGCACAGCATCAGAGAACTTAGTGTTTCCAGAGTTGTCTGGGAGTTGTAGTGTGTTTTCCTCTCAAAACAAAGATGATGTGACAGCTCTGCCTGTCTCTTTTTGTCCAATATTCTCCTTCCTTCCCCTCACCCTTCTCCTCTTCCACCAGCTGCGTCACCTCAGTCAGATTTGACAAAGGAATTGAGGGATAGTATCTGAGAGATACTAAGTTGTTACATTCTTTGCCAAAGAGGAGAGAAAACCTACTAAAGCCTGCCTACTAAAGCCTGCCTTGCCTTGCAGCCTTGAGGCAGCCACTTGCTGGCTAGTCATTACATACACAGCTCCCAGTTGCTTCAGTTATTTATTGCTTTTTGTCCAATTATTTTCCACTTTTTGTCCAATCGAGAGGCCAAGAACAGGCAAGGCAGCAGGATGGGATCAGGCTGAATGTGGCAGCGGGGTGGAGGGGGACACAGGAAGGGCACGGAGGGACGGCAGAGGTGCTGGGTGCGGGAGATAGACGTCTGCAGCAGCACTAGCAGTGGAGCTGGGGAACTGGAAGCACTGCAGATAGGAACTGAGGATATTGCAGTACGTGTGAGTACAGGGCCCCTGAAGTTGGAGACGAGGAGAAGAGGCAATGCAGAGAACAAAAGTCTGTCTACAATATTAACTTGTCTATTTTCTGTGCAGAACTTAGAGTGAATTAAAAGCAATGAGTCAAATGAGATGTTTCACAATTTATGTTTCCCATAAGAAATTGTTTCTAAGGAATGCAGTGGAAATATATTTTAAGAGAAACAGGGGAGAAGAGGGGAAAAATTTGAGACTCAAACCCCAGGAAGGATAAGTATCTACATTTAAAATGTTCTTTGTTTCCAATTCCTTATTCAACTGCTCAACCATTTGCTTTGATAAAATACACTTGACTAATTGGCATAATTTTCTTTGTTTATAACAATAAAAGGTGATCTCAAACTCAGTTAGGAGATGCTTTGTGCTCTGTGGTAATTCCATGATAAGGTGGACTTGCAGTAGCTACTATGCAACTTGTATTTTTGACTTAGTGAGAATAGGAAAGTATTGTTTCCTCTTAGCTGCTTGGGGCAATTTTAAGAGCTAGTGATACCTGATGCCAGGTTGGCAGAGAGCTGTGTCTTACGGACGGATGCAAACAACTATCTCCAACATGAGAGGAGTAGGAAAATATATATGGCCCTGGGAAATATTTATGGTCCATGACAGGAACACTGGGAAGATATAGAAAGCAAGAATTATTACAGCCAGAGCAATCAGGGGTTATCTGACACCCATCTATGGGAAGGTAAGCTTTTACAGTTCCATACTGGTGGAATTACTTGTTCTAAGAAAGTTTGCTGGCATGGTTACTGGTCTGTTCAGTTGTATAGTGCCCAGAGGGTCTTTGTTTCCCTGAAAGGACTAATGGAAGACAGTGGGAAACAACTAAAACATTCTTAACTGAGGTGTTTTCCTGGTATGTGCTTATATTTTTGTTCCATATATTGAAATATCAATGTTGTTAAATGCAGAAATAAAATACATTGATAAATTTGATTTAAATCCCTTCAGCTCTATTGTTCTCTGAAGACCAGTATGTAACGTACATTTGATCTAATATGAATTTCATCAATACAAATTTAATTGCCAGTTTATTATCATCTGAAAGTTTTCTTCATGACTGGATATTTCTGCATTAAACTTTGTAGCCCAACTCTGCATAGATAAGATTTTGGATGAGGATTGCTTTTTAAACTGTTCATCCAGAAACAGTTGAAAATGACCAGTGATCACCTCCTGCAACTCCAACTGCACACTCAAAATGTCAGGACATTTCAGAACAGCTTTCTTCTGTGTTCCTTTTTGGTGGTGGTGTTTTAGGTGCAGCTGAAGCAGTTGTGCTATGTCTGGACAGAGGAAACCACAGCATTTTTGCAGAGTAGGCAAGCACCAGGAAGTTGTCTTATATTCTGTTTTGGCATTAACTCCCAAATTCTCCTGTTCACTTTTATAATATAATTTTGTTTCAAAGTAATCTCACAAACAACAGGCTTCCAGGGAACTGATAAAGATTTTCTTGCTCTTTTGACTGTAGCAGTGCTGTGCTGTTCCAGCTCAGCTTATCAGCGTAAATTGCTCGCCTTCATTAACTGCTAACCTTTCCAAAGATAACAATGGAAGACCATAGTTTTTCTTTTGCTGATGAAAAAGATTTGTGAAGTCTGCTAAGGCATTGACTTTCTCATTCTCTAAACCCTTTTTTCTTTTTTTTTTGCCTGGTGATTGCTGGCATGTTAGAGAGCAGCTGACACTTTGGGCTGACGAATACCGCACCCAGAATGAGGACCTGCTGTTATCAATTCACACAGGGCCTCAGCTTATTCTAGAGATTAATCAACTGAATACGAATAGTGAGGGTGATTATCACATAAATAGCCAGCTCTCCAGTAAATAACTAAACCATTTATCCTGAGATCTGTTAATTAACTTTATCAAGCATGGAAGATGAATAAACACCTAAGTATCTAGGTGCCAATAAGATAATAATTTTTGCTTACAATAATACTGATCCTCTGTGAGTCCCTACCTACATTTTTGATTTGGAAGACAAACCTCTTAAGAGTTTTGTATTTCTCCCTTGACTTTGCCTGGTGTCTGACCTTTGAGCAGGCGCACAATAGCTGATGGGAATTCAGAGCTGCTGTTTGCAAAGTCCTTTTCTGTAGGATGTTTTTTCAAGCCCACCTAGTTCACAAAACTCCTGAGTCACCCTACATCTGGGTGTCTGAAATTGTCTGTCTGCAGTACTGAACTAAATTGGAGGACAGGGCTGATGTTCAGATGTGACCTCACAGATGCTCTGACTTAGTTTTGGAGCTCACCTGAAGACCTGCATTGGTAGACTAGTCTTCTGTGGGGATGAGGCCTGGATGCCTGCAGGCTGGCCAGTGATTCTGCCCATTGCCTTTTCATCATCTGGCTGATTTTGGCCAAATTTGCTGGAAAAGTGGAG
The DNA here is from genome assembly GCA_026212715.1 of Elanus axillaris. Lineage (NCBI taxonomy): Eukaryota > Metazoa > Chordata > Aves > Accipitriformes > Accipitridae > Elanus > Elanus axillaris. The sequence goes on along the minus strand of JANZLQ010000086.1, from coordinate 34,032,610 downwards.
CTCACAAAAATTATAGTTTCCTTATGCTTTCAAAAGTTGTCAGCCAGGGAAAGAGGTGTTTGTGCTGCTACTGAAAGTACAGCCTGCTGGCAAGGAAAGATAGGTCTAGTTTTCTTTTGCATCATTTTACTCATCAGCCAAATAGAAGGGAGACAGTAAGTCACAGTAACTTTTCATCTCCAGTTCTAATGTATGCCAAATGCCTGTCCTTCACAGGGCTGTTACACGAAGTTGAATCCTACAGCTGTGTCATCTCACTTTCAAGCACGGATTGAAAATGAGGCCCCTGCAGAGGTTTTTCTGTGAGAAGGTTCTTGGCACTGCCATTAGGGGTTTCCTTTGGATCTAAGTGGCCCCAGGCCTTATACTCTTTCCCTCAAAGTGCAGAACACAGCCATGTGGCCTGTGCCTTTGCTTAACTCTCCTGTTTTCTGAGCCCTTATCAGGACAAACAAAGTCCCCGACTCTTCCCCTTTTTCTGGATCTGCAATGAAAATTTGTTCAGTCAGCTGTGTGTGCAAGTCTTCCTGTAGTTTTAGAAACGGCAGCAACATTTAATTTGCTGCTTCTACTTCTTAATCTTGAAGGAAAAAGGTGGTAACTGTTAATTGCATCACAACACGCGTGCACTGGAGAGCACAGCAGTTTGCACTGACTCTTAGTGTCCAGGGGACAGCAAACCTAACTAGCCATGGACGCAAAGCACCACATGTACAAACCTAAGCCCAAACCACACTGGAAAATATCCATGTTTATTGTTCCTGTGGAGTCAGAGGCACAAAATCATTAACCATCCCTCAGAGCTCCTGACACTAACGCGCAGATATAAAAGATTGTGGGAATGCTGACACATACTCATTGATGAGGGGGATTACACACTGAACATGTATATGTGGCAATTCTTTCAAAAAGTGCCTGAAGCTGTCCAGATCAGGCATGTTGCAAGAAATAGGTTGCAAAATCTGGTTTTGAGGCCCCATTCTTTTATTTTCAAGTTATGCTGCACCCCAGGGGTTCTGTTTGTTTGGGGGTTCGGTGTTTTTTGTTACCTAATACTGGCTGCAGAGTGCCCAAGGGAGTGTGCATTAGTGTACAGGGGAAGGATTTTGTGTGAAAGGCTACAGGGGTAAGGCTCCTGGGTGAATTCTGCAAGCTTACAAACTCTCACTGTTGCTTCTGCTTCAGGCTTGACCATGTTCCTCTCTCCCCTTCCCTCCTCCTTTCCCCTCCCTGCCCATCCTTTGCCAAGTGTAAAGCTGTCACTGTGAGAGGTAAGAGCTGTAAATGTCTGTGCTGCATTATAGCAGCTTGCAGGAAAGCTGTGATGATGGAAATACAATGAAAATTGGACTTTTTTAATTAACCTCGGCAAAATTGCCATCAGGAATGCAGAGTATTCCCCGGTAAAGATGCTTTTAAGTGGCTGATTGTGTGTTTGTCCATGAAGCTTTTATCAGACCACATAACAGCTTTGGGGAAAGCTTGAGAGGACTGTTCTTGAATAGGCTTCCATCAGAGGAAGGGTGGGAAGCCAGCTCAGATGCTGAGAGGCAGTCTGTTGCATTTAGGAAATACAGCAAACAGCCATATAGGAGAGCAAAAGAAATGGAAAAAAAAAATGAACAGGGCTCTCTGTTTTGTGGCTCAAAAGCTTAGGGGCACTTCAGCCAGCAGAACCCAGCAATTCCAGACTGATGAGTCTTTAATCAGCTCACACTGGTGAAAGCTCTTCTGCACCAGAACAAATATCAAATCATACTGACATTCATAATGACAGAATCTGGTAAACTATTTAGACCAAGCTACAAAATGAAGATGTGGACCAGACTGGCAACAGACAATAATAAGGTGCAACCCTGCAGCTTTACTGCCGTTCATGATTTTTTTAATTAGTAAATTCAAAAACTGCTGTGTGATTTTGAGAAATCCATTTCAAATAGCACTGCAGGGCAGTATGGGGCATTTTCCTGTACTGTCTTGCCTGCCTTAGGCTGGAGATACATGTATTTAAACTGAGTCCCCCCTTTCCCCCTCACCCCTTTCCAAACCTAGAGTTAATTTGTTCCCACACCTCAGTTTGTGTGAACAGATGCCTCCATCTCTGAGCTCACAATTGCTGGCTGGGAAGTGATTCAGCTACTAAACAGTTATAAGTGAGCAAGGGAATAATCACTGGGTATTGCTGACATCTGAAGAAATAATCTCATGTTTATGACTTCCCTGGCAAATGAAAAGGGACAAAAATAGAGGCCCAAGCTGCCTCAGAGCAGGGCCATGTCTGAAGTCATTTACTACAGAACACACCATGAAGAAACAAGAACAAAGGAACAAAAAAATCTCAAACTCGTGCATTGTAATGAGACAACAGAGGGTTGCAAATATTTCTGAATCACTTTATGTTTTTTTAAAAATCTCCAAAATAAGCAGTTAGTTTTTATAGCCTTGAATGGATTTTGTGCATGCAGTAAATACATTGGATTCAGTTTTAAGTAGTTCCTAGCTCGAGTAGTTTCTTAGTCAAAGTAGCTGAAATAGCTTTTCACAATTTATTAATCTTTGTAGATGCAGTATCTTCTTTTTGATTAAATTGTGTTCAGTTTTTTGAATAGAAATTTGGGGATTAAAATCACACACAGATATTAGAGAAGAAGAATGTCAGTTTGCTGATTCTTTCTGTGTTGTGTAATCTGAGGTGCAAAAGGATGAATTCAGGTAGTAGCCAAAAACGAAACAAAAACTTGTGCCAGAACAATAGTACCTCTGCAGCATACTGACTGCTGCTTTGTCTTTTGTATTGTCTCCACTGCAATATTCTGTTAAAAAAAGGCAACTCCAGTTAATAGCACAGGGGCATAACTCAGAATCTGTGGTCCTCTCAGGCTGATAAACCTAAATAGCACAGTCAGTCACCAAAATAAAAATCATAAACAAAGAAGACTGTAGATCTAGCTCCAAATTCCTTTATCTCCATGAAGGCCAAAACTATGATCCAGCATCAAAGGACTATTGTGTGATGGGACTGGAACCCCACGTCTGAACCTCTTCACACACCCAGGCCTTAGCTTTTCTATATACTGCATGTGAGGTGACCACATCTGTGGAAGGAAATTCCAAGATCCGCTCTTGGGTACAGGTCAGACTTTCCAGGTGAGGATGTGTTGTATGTTTAATAGTCTTTATCTACTTTGAAGATCAAAAGCCATCATACAGATAGATAGGCAATAGATATTAAGAATGACCTGTTCACTGAGCATATTTTTGCCTCTATAATGGAGAAATGGATTGGCATAGAAATCAAAGAAGAACTTATTCTGCTATATGAGTTCCATAGAAAAATTGCCACTGTGTACAGACAGTACTGAATTTTGTCACTCATATTGCAGATAGGTATCTGCACAAGAGCCTGTTTTGTATTACAGTAGTAGAACTCATTGTACCATGACTACACTGATTTCACTCCTCATGCAAAGCAGCCAGTAGCAGTCCTGTCATCAGATTAGCAGGAGGTCCACAGGGATTTTTATTTCTGATTAAAAAAGGATTATTAGTTTCCATGTGATAATGATCAAGATAAAATCCCAGCTGTAATTCATTCAAGGAAAAGAACTCTTTCAACGATTAAAAATTATTACCAGTACCTAAAACCATTGTAACTGCTCATCAGTTCCTTGTTAATGTAAATGATGTATAATAATGATATCTGGCGAGCCAGCTTTAGAGAGGGTGGAATGGCAGAAGACAGTATTGGTAAGGAAGGAGACATGAGCAGATCTTACCACTATGAGCACGTAAGTGGACCACTGTAAAGGTTACCATAGAAAGGAAGTTTTGAAGAGTCAAGGATTCAAATGTTTTGTTTCAGGAGTTGCTGAGGATGGCTCTGTCATGCCTAAGATAGCGTTGAAGCTGCTTGGTCTAGCAGTAAGGAGTTTTCTGTGAGGAATTAAAAGATGGCTGTTAAATTAACAAGTGTCTAACTCTGTCTTTCATCCAGTTAAAATATATAAAAAATCATAATTATGAATGAGAGGCATCATATGCTCATCACAGAAATGAAGATGTTGAGATAGATTCCACACCACTGACAGAGTCCCTGGAAGCCTCAGTGGGTACCTGGACAACATTTGGAGCAGACACTGAACCTTAGATGTACAAATAAAGCTGGAAGAGCAGCCCCACACTTGGCCCACACACACTCCTATGGGGTCCCAGGGTCACTGCTGAATAATACAGGGCAGAATGATGTATATATGTCTCGTGAATAAGTCTGGGCAGGATTTTATCGAAGGCCGGGTATGTGGCATTTCCTACTTTCCTGGGAGGAACTCCAGAACCATTCTTCTGGATCTCTCATGGACCAGCTGAGGTTCCCTGCCCCAGTTCCCACCATGACCAGTATCTATCATATGATTGTGTGGGCAGAACTGGATCCTACCCGCTACTTCCTGCTGAACAGACCTCATTAACCAGTAAGCCTGGGTACAAACTCGAATTATCATTATGTTTTTTCCCAAACCTCCTAAGTGATTTCACAGGTTGGCAGTCCAGCCTGGATCCTTGAAGTGCCAACACAGAAGACATCTTGAGCAGTATCTTGTCACAGGAGACATCCTCATAACTGTATTAAATTTATGGGTCACATCAAGCTGGGAAGAACTATGCATATGCTGGAGAACAGGATTATAAATCAGAATTAATTTGAAAAATGAGATGAATGGAAGACCTCCTTCACAATGACATGAGATATGGAAGAGTAAGGTGGGCCAAGGCAGAAATACAGGAATGCATATCAATTGCATGAGTAGCAGCTTTCCAGGGATGAATTCTACTGGTGAATTCATAGGGTAACAAGCTGACCAGGAGTCAGAAGCATCACACTGAAAAGAAAATAGCATATTTCATGCTGGGGTGTGCTTACTGGAGCACAGTCTGAAAGACACATGAAGTAACCCTTGGCTGGATTGGCAGTGGATGTTCAAGTAGGATTTACTCAGCTGGGCCTATTTAAACATCAAACCCCTCCTTCCTCTCCCGTTTGAAACAGCAAGCCAGATGAGGAGAAAAACTCATAAATAGAGAGGAATTCTGAACACAGCAAATAGTACTGAAAAGGGAGAAAGTGAAACCAGAGATAGAGGCATTGCTTCATTTACCATCAAACTGATTATGACAGTTCAATCTACCTCCCAAGTTCTCTTTTCCAGTCTGGATGGAAAAACAGACACCCTCCCTTCACATTACCAGCTGGAAGCAGTGATATACACATATGAATGCTGGCCCAGTGTCAGTTTTGCCCTACACGTGCTGGAAGGAATTGCAGCACACTCACTGAGCAGCTGGAGCAAACCCAGAAGAAGAGGTTACTGCATAAACCTTTTCCAATGTATTTGCAAGCTAGTGTACGTGGCTACATAGTCAAAGGCCTCTCTTCAATGTCATTATTAATTTCAGTCTTCTCTTATTTAATTATTTTATATAAACTCTCTAACAGCATCTCAGTTAAGGCTCAAAAAACCTCTGCCAAAGCCTCCAGTGAAACCCCTGCTTGCAAGCCACAGCTCTCAGCAATTTTCTTCCTATTTACCTTCCCATATTCACCCCTAGTCACTGCTGTGGTCCTCCTAACTTCAGAATTTGGCTGTGTCTCACAAAACCCAACACTGTACAAGCCCCAAAGTTATCCCTAATCTTTAAGGTAGAGTTTGTATGCAGTTTCTGCTCTTTATTTTCTGCACTTTTTCTCTCAGCCTTTTAATTTACATATGCTTAGCCCATCCAAGCTTTGTCATATTAACACAGAATAAAGATGAGACAAGTAAATCTGCTTTGCTTGCATTTTCTGCCGGTTTGGGTCTAGCAAACTTGATATGATGGTATGATAATGTTTTAGAACTGATGATAGTATTATATAGTGATGCCAGCCCCACAGCAAAGGACTCTATAGTGTATAAGCTGTAGATGCTACTCAGCCATCTGGGGTGGCAGGAAAGGAACATCTGAAGAAGCAGCAAATCGCATCTTCTGTTTGCAGACAGCCCACATCAGCCTAGCAATAGCGAACTGAAAGGCAAATTCTTCTCAACTGCTAAGGAATATGTGATAAAGCATCGTTTGCATGAGGATTTGGGTTGACTCAGCAGGTCTTGCAGCTATACTGCTTCCCCACATCAAGATCTTTTTTTTTTTTTTACTTTCTGTATTTCTTAGGGGTTCATCCTTAAAATCTTTTGCATTAAACTAATTGTAGACAAAAAGCTTTCCCCTGGGAAGAACAGGGATGATACAACTATGGAAATAATTTTCTTTATTTAGAAAGGAATGCTCCATCAAGCACATTGTGATTGAAAAATAACTGATCACTAGCTTTAAAATCATAATAAAAACAGTTAATGTGCCTGAATTTGAAGAAGGTTGCGATCAGGACTTTGGAGACTGGCACCTAAAACAGCTCTCATAAGCATCAGTCCCCATTGTTTTGGATCCCTTGGGACCAATAATTGGGTTTTAGCCTCCTTGAGACTGGCAGGCTCAGTGTACATAAAAATGAGGATTTTTTTTTAATTTTCCAAAAAGTGACAGCTTCTCTTCCAAATAGGTGAGCCCAGACACGGCTGCTTTGAGTTTGTCTGCAAACCTGAAGGGTCCTGCTTCCATCTGAAATGGTAGGCATTCAGTTCATCAGGCCCAGAAAATCACTTAGAGAGGTAGCCAACTGGGGAGAGCTATGCAAAGCTTTCTGATGCTTTGTGTAATAATGTAAAGTAATTCAAATATCCTACAGGCATCAAAGCAATATTTAATAAAACACTGCTGTCTCTCAGGTCCATAGGAAAACAGCTGAGGATTTCTTGAGTCTGGAAGTCATGCTGAAAATTATTTTTACCCCAGAACCCTGTAAGATGACTTAAAGAAACCCTAACAGCAGCTGTTTCCTGTGAAAAGATATTGGATTTGGAAAAATTTATTGCTTAATTATCTATTATGGAACCCTCCCAATACGGTTATAGCCGGAGTCAGCAGATGGCACTGTTACTCACAGTGATATAACTTTTTACAGCTGTGCAAAGCTTGGTACATCTTTGAATAAATTCTGCATCGCTGCTCATTTTCTAGTGAAATGTCCTTGGCCAAAACCTAGGCATTGGCTCCCCGCCTTACCTATTAAACCAAAGAAAATACTTAAGACAAATCTTGCCTTAGAGAACTGTTCAAATTCCCAAGAAAGGGGGTTGTTTGCACGATGTCTGAGTAACTCTGGTGCAAAAAAAAAAAGGAGTAATTGAATACTTTAAAATGAAGAGCCATACTTTTTGTCAGTGACTTCTCTGCTGGGAAGTTTCAAGGATACTGGTGCTTGGGCCATATGGCGTCCACCTCGGAGCCCATGAGCACTGATGCAGAGGCTAGACAGGCACTGCAAGAGCCAATGTGTGCAAAGCACCCTGAGCCATGCAAACAAAGGGGTTGCTTCAGTTCTAGGAGAAAAAAAAATATCTTTTAAAAAATACACGGTCATCAGGTCACAAAAAGAGGGTGAAGAGGGTAGCTGAGGTAAAGCTGAGGAACTTCAGAGGACAGGGAGAAGCCCTTGGAAACAAGAGGAGACTCACCAGCAGGAAAACGGTGAAAGCACTTGAAAAGCCAAGGAAGAAACATGTGGAGCATCGTGGGGGTGGCAAGATGGGCAGAAAATGAGAAGGGCTGCAAGAGGTACAGCAGGCGGGCAGGGAAGCATGCCCAGAGGAGGCCGACAAGGGAAGGCCACGGGTCACTCACCGGTGGTTATTTGTTCCTCAGGAAGAAGCAACACCTCTCAGAAAACTGCTGGTCCAGTCTGAAGTATTTACCTCACTGGTGCCATGGACAAAAAGAAAGAGCACTTAACAGCCAGTAATTTTCTCAATAATTGCATCTGTCTTTGTTAAGGTTGGTTTTTTCTCCTAAGGGTCTTGTAAAAACCTCTGAACAAATTCCACTTGTCAATGTTTTGCTGGTGTTTCTGGCTTCTGTTATTAAAATCATGACATCAGTCACTTCAATTTGTCTGTTAATGATGAGTAGACACACAGATGCAGATGCACAACACTTTTTGTCTGAGAATGACTGCTCCTAAGGTGAAAAGGATTTTACTGTTTGACTGAGGCTGCATAAATCATCAGTAAGGTCTATACCTGGTGAGGACAAAAGCTGGTTTCTAGGAATTTTCACTAGGATGTTCCCATCTGGCTTCAATTCTCTTTGCTACATGCAAATCCATAGGGATACTGGTCCCACTGGAAGCGACCTGAAATTCAGCCAGGGTTGAGATCTGATGGGCACCCTCAGCTCCTCACAGCTGTGAGCCATGGGGGAGTGGAGCTGGTGGGGGGGGGGAGAGCTAATAGGGCTCATTCTTCCTCTCCTCTCATTTAAAAATATCTGTCTTGCTGTGTTTCTGTTTCTGTCAGTTAATGTCAGCATCCCATCCACAAGATATAATGTAGAGTCTCTATGCCCTCTGGAAATTTGGAGAGTGCATTCTTTCCTCAGAGCCTTCACAAAGTGCTCACAACTGGTTAAGTTTATAGGCAATTAAGAAACATAGAGCTCTAAAAATAACGGTCTGTTTATAATCTATTGTGCTGCTACTGTAGTGGTCACTGTTTTCTCTAGTTTGTAAAATGTATTGTAGATTTTTTTGTGTTTAAAAAAAGACAAAAGTAAATAAGGACTGCTATAATGGTTGACTTAATTAATGTTATGCTTTAGGCTCCTGGTTTTCTTAAGTTCTGCAACCAAATTGTTCATCAGGTATAAAATTTATTAAATCAAAAGGAGTAAAGACCTTTAAAACTGCAGGAGGAGCACAAGATATATTCTCAGTCTGCTTGCAATAAAATCTGTTGCTTGCTTGTCATCCGTCCTAGGCTTGCCTGTGCTAATCAATATTTGCTCCATCATTGATTAGGGCAGGGGTGGACAATGAGGGAAACTGGTAACATGGACGGAGCTGCAATACACAAAAGGGAAGAAAAAGACCAATGTGTAATAGACTTCTATTTTTACTTATGGGTTTCTGCACTCCAAGTGATATTTTCTTATGTTAGCCTCTCTGTAAAGTTTTGTTTAACTACTAGCTGAATTAATGAGAAAGAAATATGTCCAAGGCATTAAGAAGTGGGAACTGGATGCTAGAGAGATCCCTGTTCACATACTACTAAATTATATGAGGAACACTGCTATATAACATGCTGAGCATGTGTTCAGTAAGAGCTGCAAGGTCGAAAACCTGGTAAAATCATTTGGAAACAAATCGCTTGCATGGCTTCCTTCATATACCTTTAGGCAATTACATATTTAAACTCTCAGCATCTCTATCTTCTCTTTCAATGAACAAAGAGCTACCAAAAAAATCCTTTTAAAATGCTATTCAGTCAAAGTCCAGTTCTGCATTTGTATTTTGGCAGGTTCAGTAACTTTTGTTGAAAGAAATGCAGTCTTCCTGTGCATGAAGGAAGAGGCCAAAATGTGAAGGGGTGTGGGGAAAAGATGCCTTTTTACAGTGAAGTACTATTATAGATAATGATTCTTCAGTATTCATTTGGATGAGAATTGTAAGGTAATAATGCTTAAATCTTTCCATTTATGTTTTGGAATACATTAAAAAATAGCATGACCTTATTGTCTAGCAGACATTTGTTATCACCTGGTGTTATGAATCTGGCAACAGCAGAGTGTATACCACTCTTCTTGTTATGCTTTGGTTTTGGAGTTAATTGTTTCATCTTTACAAGGGTATCATTGGTAGCACCCAGCCCAACTAGATACTTGGCCTTTCATCATAGCTGCCAGCTTGTGGAGCAATATCGTGGGGGAATATCTGAATGTAGGACAAGAGGAATACCTGCATTACTTCAGCGAAAAAGTACTAATTTCTGGGTTGTTATTTGCTGGGAAATAAAAAGTTGGGACAAGTTATCAGGGAGGCTTTGTCTGGATGTCTATCAGATATCTCTGGGCTATTGTGAATGGTTCATGGCCAAAGTGTACTAGCAATTTGAAAGGGAGTCCTTAAATCATGCTGCCTTCTCCTCCCACCCCACATTTAACGAGGGTATGATACAGTAAGTGTAAAAATGATCATGTAAGAGCTCAAAGCTTTTGGATGCAAGAAGATACAAATGAGAATCCAGTGCTTCAGCTGCAAGGGTTGTCTCTGTACCAAGCAACAGCTGGCTGCCTGAGAACTCTTGCTTAGGAGGTTGGACAGGGTCAATGCTTTTGAACTTCATTTTGCTGTTCTCCACCAATGTCCCTGGATAGCACACCGTAGCTGGCTGGAGTCGAAGTGTCACATACTGCCAGGATGACTCTTGTCTCCTGGCCAGGGAGCCCTTTCTGGCGAGGCACTGAGACACCACAAAACTGAAGGATGAGGGTCCCTGTGTGAATTGTGGAGGCCCAGGTCTAGGGTATGTAAAACCCAGGGACATAGCGGGCCTTGTGAGTCTCCAGAGACTATTTTCATCAAAGCTGTGCTGGCAGAGACATCTGTTTAAGCACTGATAGCCCTTTTACAAGCGTGGCATGGGATTTGAGACCTGTCAACATCTCTGATTGGGATTTCAAAGATGTCGTTATTTGGAACAGGGCAAAGGAGAGGGCTATCTCATCCAAGGAAATGACTCAGGAACAGACTTTCTGAATGATATCCCGGATCTCTCACAGAGGTATTGTGTAAATTTAGGCTGAAGGCACAGAGTTTCCTCCAATATCTGTTGTTTTGTGATTCAGCTCCTTCTCTTCCCAGGGAAGGTTTGTTCACAGCCGTTCTGTTTGGCACAGCCTTGTATCATCAGATTTTTTGCAAACCTCAGCCTAAGAGCATGTGATCCTGAATCACTTATTTTCTACTGAAATACCCAAGGATTCTTTTTTAGACAAGAGCTTTGGCTCATGGTGTTTTTTTACAAAAGAGGCAAGTAGAAGAGCTGTCCCAGGCCATATTTTGCTGCAGTGCTTGGTTGGTCTCTCTGTCTAATTTTAAAACTGCTGATTCATTTCCAGACTTTGAAACTACTGACCCCAAACTGGCCCTTTTCAAAGTTGGGGGACATTTTTTCTTGGTATGTAGACAAATTACATGTTAATATAAATCATCAGGGTTAAGCTAGAGTTAATCTGATTTGCTGTATGGAAAGCAAAACAAGCCAATTCCTTCAAGGCTGTTCCTCAGATTCAGACATTAGCTGCCATCATAGCCTCTTTCTGTAGCTGCCAAGATGTGAGCAGTGGTCAGAAAATGTTGTGCTTCAGCACAGGGAGTGTAACAGCTAACAAGAGCAATACCTGACCCATCCCTCTGCAACCTAATGCAGTGCAGAAAGGCAGCTTTGCAAGAGCACTTTCCAGACTCTTTCCTTCTCCATTAATGCTTTTGAGTCAGGGCATGTGCAGAATTCAGGGAGGCAGAAACATCGTCACTCCTCCCTCTCTAGTTTTCCCCTCTGGGGCAGCTTGCTGTTGGGGAGGAGGAGAAGGGGTGTGTGGAAATGAAGCCTGTGAGTCATACAGGGGAAGTTCACTACAGGTCACACAGTTGTATCCTCTGGTTGAAAAGGGCTGGATGCATTGATAGTCTCTCTAGCTCAGAAAGAGTCTCTCATCATTAAAAAAAATTAAAAAAAACAGGTGCTGAATGCAGTGAAAACATGGGATGGGCAAGTTACCTTAGAGGTATAAATGTCTGAGCTAGTGCATGTGCACATGTGTGAGGTTTGGTTGCATGAGAAAAGGTTCAGCTAAGAATAAAAAGAATCCTCAGGAGATGTGTCCCTTTGCTTTTCTTTGAATTTCACTTCACTGTAGAAAATTGTGTAGGGACTCAGCTGGTTGCCTCAGGATGGGAAGGAAATGTGAGCTGCAACTCTGCCTTTAGGTATTTCTAATTACAGAAAGTACAGATCTTGCAGAATCACCTCTCGACTGTTTACAGGTAAGCTTCTGGATGGATGCACCAACTGCTTGGTCTAAACACAGCTAAATATCTGATTAAGAGCTAGATTTTGGAGCAGAGGAAAAAAATCCCAAGTAATTAACATCTAGTAGAGTGCTCTTCTAATTGTTAAATTTGTATATTAGCTACCAGTAAAGCAAAATACTTGCAGTTAAACCAGCTAAATGTGATGTCTGTCTTTGGAAAATAATTGATTAAGGTAACTTAAATTTAAGCAAACTAAGACTGGACCTCAGCTCCAGGTGTCAAATCCCATTTCCCTATACTTTCAGGTTGTTGTAATTTAATATTCCAGGGCATACATGCCTTGCCAGGCAAGAAAACCTATACCAGTTATTGAGATTGATATCTAAGCTGTTAATATAGGGTAGTTCTGAAAACAAAATGTATGCCATATATTCACTTCTGAACAGAAGAATCCCTTTTTCACTCTTCCACAACAACCCACGTTTAAAAGGATGGAAAAATAGACAGAAAAGGTGGAGAGGATGAAACTTTGAACTTACTGTTTTGGAGAGCGTATCCCTGCCAGATGACTCAGAATTCAAGCTGCTGCTTGCTTTGCAATGCCAAGTGAAAGTCAAGTACCAGATTCAGTGATCTGAAAGAGGAGACTAACCTGGGCTGAAATACATTGCCCAAAAAGTGAGGGTGACCTGTTCAGTTGTATACCAGCATCCCATAGTCTTTCTGGGCTTTCCTCCAAGAGATGCCTCTTGTAAAACAAAGATGAAACAAGAAAAGAAGACATGCAGGGTCACTGCCTATAATTTTTAACAAAGAAAAATAGTTTGAAAGGTCTACTGGCCACTTTGCATAGCCTGCAGTTAACTTAGCTAGAGCTTTAAGTACTTATCTGTGGACTTAGAGTCCTGGCTGGACAACATGATGATGCCCTAAAGGGAAGAGATCTTTTGACATTATTTCACACAAAATTCTTGTGAATTAACTAGGGAAACATGGTCTTTAGGAAAGTAGATTGGATCAAAATTTATTATATCCAGATAACCTGCTCTCTGGATGTGGTTATCAATGTTTCACGTTCAAAATAGAATATAGCAAGTTGGATTCTTTGTATGAAAGTCTGTTTAGGGTTGTTTTTTGTTTTGTTTTGTTTTGTTTTTACAAAGCATGAAGGAATAATATGATCTCAACACTTCAAAAATAGAGCAAAAACCTCTGAATTCATTGAGCATTTTGCTCAATGAGCTCTAATTGCATCAACAGAGGTAGAGATAAGGTGCTAGGAAAAAAAAGCAAACACAAACAAAAGAGCAATCTAAAAGTAAAGATCATGTAATGGGCTCAGTTTTGAGGCCAGTTCTGTTTAATATCTTTATAAATCATCTGGACAAGGAGATCGAGTGTACCCTCAGTAAGCCTGCAGACAACACCAAGTTGGGTGGGAGTGTTGGTCAACTCAAGGGTAGGAAGGCTCTACGGAGGGATCTGGACAGGCTGGATCATTGGGCCGTGGCCAGATGTATGAGGTTCAACAAGGCCAGATGCCGGGTCCTGCACTTTGGTCACAACAACCCCATGCACCGCTACAGGCTTGGAGAAGAGTGGCTGGAAAGCTGCCCAGCAGAGAAAGACCTGGGGGTGCTGGTTGACAGCCGGCTGAATATGACCCAGCGGTGTGCCCAGGTGGCCAAGAAGGCCAATGGCATCCTGGCCTGTATCAGAAACAGCATGGCCAGCAGGACTAGGGAAGTGATCTTTCCCATGTACTCAGCACTGGAGAGGCCGCACCTCGAGTGCTGGGTTCAGTTTTGGGCCCCTCACTACAGGAAAGACATTGAGTTGCTGGAATGTGTCCAGAGAAGGGCAACCAAGTTGGTGAGAGGCCTGGAGCACAAGTCTTCTGAGGAACGGCTGAGGGAACTGGGGCTGTTTAGCCTGGAGAAAAGGAGGCTGAGGGGGGACCTTATCGCTCTCTACAACTACCTGA
>JANZLQ010000086.1:33985961-34000179 GCA_026212715.1 Elanus axillaris | reverse complement strand
AATGATCTCTCCTGTCCTTATCTCGACCCACAAGCCCTTTGTTATATTTTTCTCTCCTCTGTCCAGCGAAGGAGGGGAAAGTGATAGAATGGCTTTGGTGGGCACCTGGCATCCAGCCAGGGTCAACCCATCACACTGGAGTACCCACAAGTGACCATGACAAAGCTCACAGAGGAGATGCCACCTGCTTTGGAACCAACAACTGTTTCTCTGACTCAAGTCCTCCTTATCCCAAGAATATCTGAGACTCCTGCAGTCTTTCACTAAGCTCAATCTCACCCTCTCGTTGCATACATTCAAAAAGTCATGCCTTTCCCTTAGAAATGCAAAAGGTCATCAAACTGTACCAACACTAGTCCTTGACACCAAACCCTGTAGGCCCTGCAGAGTGCAGCACTCATTTGGACTTTTAGATAGAGGAGACAAAATTGAATTTTGCTACCACAAGGATGCGGGACAGGGAGCAGGCCACTACTGCTGTAGGAATGGATGAGGAGACAGGAGGTTAGAGAGGAGCAAGGCTGAGCTGGAAGGTGTCTGTGGGGGTGCTTGTCGATGTAGCCCTACTGCTCCTTCCAAGGCTGAATGAGGAAGGGGTTTGGGAAGAGGAGAGTTTACTGCTGCTCCAGAGCCCAGCAACAACCTGACCCACAAGCCCTGAGTCCTCCCTTGGTAGCAGAAGTGATTCCAGCCTCACCAGTCAGGGCTATCGCAATGACAAAGCAGGCAGTGAATGGTAGGCAGCTTTGCCACTCCAGCAGGCTGTTGTCTGGGGAACTGTAGTCTTCTGATGCCCAGAGATGTGATGTCCCACTGTCCACAAAGCTATCTTGCAGCAGATAAGGAGCAGAGCTCAGCTTTAGCCATGCCTGAATTGCCTGCTATCTGCTCAGATCACCTAAAGTTGCAAAATTTGAACGGGAGTTTTGGGAAAAGTGTGTCTACCAGATAAACAGTTTGGTAATTAAAGACTGTGGTCATTCTCCAGCTCTTTCTTTCTTTTTTCTTTTAAGAATGCTTGGGGGGTGGGGGTGGTTGCTTTTTTTAAGAATGCTTGTTATGAACCAAATTAATCTTTTCATTGATTGATCAGTTCACCAGACTCCATCCATTAGCAGCAGTGGTGTGCTTTGAAGCCTGCAGTAATTCATGGGACTTTCGTCATAGGGTGACCCTGGGATATACGAAACGGGAACTTTTGATCCTCTGCTGTGGTGGAAGTATTTCCTAGGAAAGGTGTGTTTGTCTGTTTGCCAAAGCTTCTCTTTTCTTGTCTTCTCCCAAACTCAGAATGTAGCCACACTCAGGGCCAGATGTCTGAGTTTGCAGGCCTGTTTCAATTTCAACAGCAGTCAGTATCTCAGCTTCATTAATAATTCAGGTTTTTCCTTCTGTTAGGAAACCAAGAGCTTTTCCTCACTAATCTTTGAAAGACATTTAAGTCAATCTTACCCATTTTTACATATTCTGCCAGGTGGCAATACAGTGTCTTTCTGTGTTCTGAAGGGTTTTTATTCTATAGTTTTCACTTTGAGTACCCTTTTAATAATGTATTAAGCAATGGGATCATCCCTATTGAGTGTCTGTTTTTCACCTCCTCCCTTGAGACACAACTGTGTTTAGGAAGCTGCTTATTTTGTACGGACGAGTCCTGCTCTGGTCTGAAGTGAAGGAAAAAGTTCTCTGGCATTTTTGGGGGTATTTTAGATTACTTGAATTAATACTTGCATTATGATGTGATTATGCTACAGAAGACCAAGTTCAAGAGACATACCTTCCATTTGGCTTGGAAGCAGCATTTTTTTTTTTTTTTGGAACTTCATTTCAGAATAAATGTGTTCCCCAATTTCAGACTGGCCCTTCATAAAGTTTAATGTGACAGCCTTATAAAGTACAGAGCCAGAATTTCTGCTGTGACATCCCTTATCTTTAAAAATTTATGAAGTCTTGTCTTGCAGTTTGCCTTTCTTTGACATTCTGTGCTTTTATTTAAGCTGAGTTTGAGCAGGACAAATGAAAAAACTAGGAACCCAAGAAGTAGTTCCAAGGTAAGCGTATTGGTCAGATGTATAAAATGTTTGGATATGATTTCATTGCAGGCTCACATTCAGCTGATCTAACACAGAATGGTGTATTGGCATTTCTTTCTCACTGATACCTTGTTCCCAAGAATCTGATTTCTTTCTTTTAAAATAGTCTCTAATATGGTCACTAAGCTCTAAGTGTTGTCAGCATAGTGGCACTGGGGTGCTATGTCTGCTTGCATTTTCAGGAACCTGAGAGAATGGCTTTGCAAAGCTGAGTGCCCTACTCATCACAGTGCCCTGTCATGGTGTTTTAAATGCCAGCGTCCTAATGTGTTGCTTCTCTGAGTGTATGGAAAAGGTCTGGCAGGAAAAACTGTCCTGCCAAAAAGATGGCTGACTGTGGCAGTGTTACAGAAATGTTTTTTCTAATTGTCAGGGAGGACAGTGACTACCCCACCCTTGGAAACAACTAGGTCTTTCTCCTCTCCCATCATTTCTAGTTGATATCCATCCCTTAAAGCAGAAGTTTTTGCTGGCTGTCCTGAAATGAATAAGCTTTCTATGTGGAATGACATTCACTCGTACATTGTCTATTATTCCAGTCTGCAAGGTCTTACATTTCTTCCAATATAATTGTTTAACCCTATCACATCTCTGTATGTCTCCCAACTTCACAGGGTCACCAAATTTCACCAGCATGCTCCAAATACTGACAGGAACATTATGTAAGATGAGACCAAAAGACCAATTGCTGAGGAACTGCCTGCCTTGTTTCCTTCCAGCTTGATATTTCCTTCCAAGCCACCGTCTTGCATCTTACAATTCTCATAGATATACCCTATCTTCTCCAGTTTAATTTGTAACTTCCTATGTGGTAGCAATTTAAATAATTTTCTGCTCTTAGCTCAGCCATAGATTTCCCTGTGTGAATACTAATTATCTAGGCAGAGAAAGAAGTCAGTCTAATCTGATCTAACACTCACAAATTCACATTGTGTCTTGTCCCATTTGCCATTACCTATTTCCTTCCATGCCTGTAACAATTCTTTTCTTTAAAATTTGCTTAAGTTTTAGTAAAAGCAAAGCCAAACAAATGGCTCCATCGCTGCCCATGTAATTAGTTATTTATGGTGCCTTTATCAACTAAAGGCATTGTGTTTGCTGTTCTCCAGCCAGATGACACTGCTGCCCCCGATTTCCCGTGTAAACATGGCGAATCATGCATTGCTTTCCCCAAAACTCCAGGGAGAGAATTGTCCTGTGCCTTCATTTCAAATGTGTCGGTTTCTTCAAGTATTTTACTTGTACCTTGCTGGTGGGTACTTCATCTTTATATACTAAGTATCCCATCAGTGCTTTTTCTTAATGCAAATCTGAACTAAAAATCTTAGTGTTTTGGGACTATAGTTGAAATGCCTTTACCCTAAATGTCCCTCTGTGGCAGGGTGGATGGGCCCTGCAAGGGCTCAGGAAAGCAGCTACACCCTTAGGCACCGTCAGCAGAAGGGAGGACTCCTAGCGGGTGAATTTAAATAGCGTGTCTCTTGGGGGAGATTCCCAGAGGAAACTGAATTCAGTGAAAGCCTTTACAGGTGGAGGAGGTTTTCTTTCCCAACTCCAAGCTGAAAGAAGGTATTGAATCTGAAACCTGGCATCGGCTGCTGCTTTTACCCCGTTTTAGAGGACGATCTATGGCAAATATTGCTTACATTCGTAGGCGGCAAGAACCCATGTGCTGGCCTTTCCCAGCCTTAAAAATAGGAAGGACAGAGGATGAAAGAGAAGGAAAGAGTCCTCTTGTTTTAAAGAGGAAAAACACTTGAAGACAGATGCCGTCTCAGTTTGGGAATGTGCCATTGTGTCTTTGTGCCAGTCTCAATGAGAGACAGTAGGTGCGTCTGTGCCACTAAAAATAAATCTGCAGTTCACTCTCTTTTCACAACTGCATAAGCTGAAGCTGGAATCTATTCCTGTGTCTAACCAGTAGAGACTGTATCTTTTCTTGTCTCTGAAGTCCTGCTCATGCAGGCAGAGTTCTGGGCAGAATTCTGCAGTGCTTCATAGTGAAAAGCTATATGCGAGTATGGCATAGTACTCCAAGAAGATGTAAGACCTACTTCAGCTTGAATAATCTGAGATAAATTGAGCTTTTAGCCTGCCTGTAATCTACTTAAAATGATAAATAAGAAATATTGTTGAAGAAAAATAAGTTGTTGGTGTTTTTTGCCCAATGCCTTGGAGGAGAAGGGTGTAGGGAGGGGATAGTCTCTCTGACATGCCACTGGGAGGGCAATATTGAGCTCCTTTGTCATCAAAATGAGCACAAGCAGTGTGTGTTTATTTTCATGGTACTGCAAGCACAACCAAAAGACCTGCAGGCTCCTACTGCAAAACTCTATTCTGCAGAAGCAAAAAGCTTCAGTGATGTAGCATGATATATAAGATGATAATCACAGATTGCGCTGTTGGTCTGCACACCTTGCCTGAGGAGATCATTTTGCAATTGTTTAACAGCCTAATTGCAATGCTACAATGTAGTTTGGGATGGGCATTGAAAGGTGACTTTATCATAAAAAGTGAATTAAGAAACTAATTGGAAAAAACATTATCAACAAGACCAGGAAGTTGGCCAAAGTGGTGGAGGGTAGCACCTTACTTCTGTGAAAAATACCGTGAGATTGATTTATAAGACTAAGTTCTGAATAAATTCTGGTTCCCTATGGGGACCTCTGTTTTTATTTAATAAAAGTAGCCCCTTCCATTTTATTTTTATCTTAACCTGTGTCTAGAATATGAGAGGAAGAGAAGAGCATGTACATTCTTCCAGAGGCAGACATCTGAATAACAACAATTCAGTATTTTCAGTACATGCAAAGAGTCTCAGCCATCACCTTCAAAATAAATTATTCTAATCCCTCCAAAAGCAGTTTGGTGACCTTTGAGGCCTGCAGAACACAAAATGCCTTATTTTAGCATTGAGTTAAAAATCAAGACTTAGAATAGACACCGAATAACAAAATGCTAGGAAAGTGACCTTTTTGTCAGCAGTTATGAGAGCTTACTCTGCTTGACTGAGCAGACTGGACAGTCAGAATACTCTTTCACTGTAGAAAATTGGAATGAAAAATTTAATGGAAGAGGCAAAAGGCTGCATTCCTGCATGGAGTTTGTACATAAGAACAAATTTGCAAAGGAGTCATCAGTGCTGTAAAATTGCTAGGAGCTTTCTGAATTTGGAGGAAAATGTTCAGTACACTTGAAATTACTTGAAATTTCTAGGCCAAATTGAACTCTGATGTGATAGAGAAAAATTGTTTTGCTATTCTTCTGTAAGGGTTTAGTACATCAATACTTAACAAGCTAAGAAACCTCACACTGTGACCGATCAGATCTTCCCTTTCAGACTGTGAAAGTAAAACAATCCATAAGAGGTAATACTTTAGGTGTAAATGCAAGATTTGCGTCACATCAATTATACACACACAAGTACAGAGCAGAAGAGGTGAGCAGGATGCATACTGACAGTCTGACTTGTCCAGAGGAAAGTTTACCCTGATAAGAGAGAGCTACTTTGCTGTTAGTTTTAAAGCATAATATTGCAGCATTCAAAATCTCAAACATCTTGACTTTCCTCTGATAGATTTACTTACTATTTCTTCTCCTAGTGTTCTGTGTGGTTCCTTCTTTCTGAGGCCTTAGGTAGAAAAAGACAGCCTTATTTTAAGCTGTCATCAATGCTTCTGTTGAATGGTGATCAAGTAAGGTAGAAACACTTGGTGGAGATGTATGGAAAATGTTTTTTCCATTCTGTGATGGAATGGGCACTTGGCTTATTCTAATCCACAGCCCCTCAGAAGGCATCCTGCTGACATTAGGTCTCTTTCATGTGCTACAAGAAACAGTAGCTCTAGTAGAAACACTGCTGTCTCAGCTTTCAAGAAGCACTGAGCATTTTAGCCTGTACTTTGTTTTCTGGGCCCAGTATGAAAACTCAAGAAACTTGCATCAAAACCTGGCTATGGTCACCAGTTCTTCTCAGTCATAAACCATAGCCGTGCCTGGAAGCATACTGCAGAAAACTTGGTCAAGCTTCATTGAAATTTAGCCCAATCTTAGCATTAAGCTGTGGCTCCTGATGAATCCTAGCTGAATTGTGGAGCTGTGCTGGGAGTGTCAAGCAGACTCAAGGGAGCTTTGGAGTGTTCCTGAGCATGTGCTGCAATTAACTCTAAAAATTAATTGCAAAATGTTCTTTCCAGAAAGGCTAAAGGGAGCTACCTCAAAAGCTACTGTGATCAGGAGAGGTTTCTGATAAGATTTGTCCCAAGCAGTCCCATTTGGGAGCAGACATGGAGAGGGGTTTGCAAGCCCTCAGCAAGTGCAGATGGCAGCACAGAGCCATTCGTGGTGACCTGCTGCTTTGTTCACCGAGCCCCTGCTTGAGCATTAGTTGGAAAAGGATGTACATGCAGGTGCTTCTTACATCTGCCTTATAAAGGCAGATCTTCACAGCTGTGGAGACATAAAGCACCTTGCTTGACATTCACAGGGGAATTATGACTGGATCCGTTTCCTTGACTTTCAGTAACCCAGACTGCATATGCAAAGTGGGTGAGTGTGCACAGAGGCAATATAACACTTTGCATGTATAGGTGTAGGAAACGTGTTTTCTGACTATGGAAATCAGCTGATGAGTGCTTGAGGGGGAAGGTAATATTGTTATTCACATTTGCACGTTACTTATGAGGCTATGCATTTAAAAAGAGGCATGCCATTTTTCTCTGATGTCTCTGAGTTGCTCAGTGTCATTGGGACGTCTATAGCCCTGGCATCAAAATGACATCTCTTTTATCTCCAACCATTTGCACCCACAAAAAGCGCATTGGCCCTGATGTGGTACTGTTTCCAAAAGCCTGATACTGGGGCTGCACTATAAAACATTTTCATAAATATTAAACTTCATAAAATAAAGTATTCCCCTTGACATATTAGGATTTCAAAAGAGTTTAGAAACCCTCTTTCATTCAGTGCAAAACAGAAGTATAGCTTTGTTGTTAAAGCCAGATAATAATTGACCTATATTTCACATGCCTTTATTTCTAAAAGTTGACAAAGGCAATGCACTCTTGAAGCTGATAAGAGCTTGTACTGGAACTGGGTTTAAACTTTTTTGTGGTGGTCCTCTTTGCATAGGTTTTGAGGTTAAAATAATACTGATAAAAACTGCTGTACATTGAAACAGTTAGTGTGATGAGCTGTAGTTTAGAGAGGAAGAACAACTGTTCTTTTTTCCTGACAAGTTATGGGATGCTGTCTTAGTTAACCTTCACAAGTAAACAACAAAAAAAAAGCCTACTTCCTTCATCTTTCCTCAGCCAAGACATGAACTACCTAAAATGACGGGAAAACATAAGGTGTCTGAAGTCTTTGTTAGTAGCAAGAGGAGAAAAAGAAAAAATCTGAAGTTCAAGCTGAATGAAAATAAATTGAACATTCTAAAAAAGCAATTTATCAGTAGTCCAGAAATGAATTTGATTTACCTGCATGGCCTGCATGGCTCATATTTTAACCTGATCTAAGGCTGCACAAATGCTTTAGTAATTCCAGTTCATGAAAGAAGATCAGACAATCACATCTTTGTTTATAGTGGGAGTTAAAAATAAGCATAATAACTTCAAAAGATCTTGGATGTGTATACAAATACTTGCAAGCTTATCTCAGATATAAATAAGTTTGGGCTCAGGCATTTCATTCTTGCCTTGCTCTTTTGTACCTCTGGTTCAGTCTAACTTAGAATTTTCAGAAGAATAATAGTCTCCATCCCTTACAAATATCACATATCCTTGAAAATGCCATTGGTTTTGGGTGTTCTTGTCATCTTGAGGTTGGTGAACTGCGTATATAATTAAAGCACAGTAGAGTAAGGAAGATCATCTGCATCACACATAGTCTACACTCTCCAGATAGTGTGTCTGGCTCAGAACTGAACCAAGCATAGGTAAGGATGGCCTCTCTTGCTACGTCAATGCTCCCTGACAGCCTGGGAAAAAGAAAAAAATGCAGAATCATGTCCACTAAACAACAGCCTCAGTTAGGAAACAGGCTCCTGATATAGCTAGTCAGGAGAAAAAGTCTCACTTTAAAGAATGAATCAGACCTCCAGTGTATTACTGGTGAGTTCCCTCTCAAGGTGGCATAGTCTGTATACAGAGTATGAACTGATCATATCTGTAAAGTAGGTATGGCAGTGAAGTCTCTAAAGACACATAAATTGAATCAGGACTTCTACAGCCTTAAAAACAGTTATAGGTGTGAACAGAAGAAATGTCAAAAGTAAGGAATAATAGATATAATGTGCTTGATTGAGTCACATCCTACTTTTTTTTGTCTAGCGCAATTGCACTATGCAATGAATTTGAGCTTGTGCTGTGAAACGGGAAATACTTTGGAGGCTGTTGTTTTTATAGAAAACTTTACATTTATTTTTAATAGCTCTACCTTGAAATGAAAGTTTCAAGGAAACTATAAGTCTTGTGATGTGGATTTGTGATTTTTTCCTAATTTCATTAAAACCCCACCATTCAACAAAATCAGATTTTCTTTGGTTGTGTTGAGATTTTCCAGGCAGTTTTAGTAACTAAGTAAAAATTAGACATGTTTAATTAGAAAAGAATTTTTTGTTTCAGCTTTTCAATTAGTCTAGATTTGGTTTCTAAAGCTCTCTTCCCCTATCACACACCAACCCCCATGGACTGCTGTAATCACATATTACTGCTAGTCACTTAAGAGAAACTGGTATTTCATAGAATAAGTAATGAAAGCAGAGCCAACCTGGTGATACTACATGAAGGGACCACTCAATATTCTAAAGCAAAAGTAGTGCTGAAATTAGCAGCCTGCAGGTTGTCAGACACCTCTGGCCTCTCCTACTTGTGTGGAGTGCCAAACGCCTCACACACAAGTCAAGTCTCTTCTAAATGGCCACAGTATTTTCTTCAGTGTCTTTCTAACAAATTGTGTTTTCTGGTTTGGGGTTAGGGGTTATTTTTGTGATTAAATTTAAATGAAGTGTTCCCAAGCTGGAAGAGAGAATAGGATGTGTGAAAGAACAGGAGAAGGCTGCAGACAGCTGTTCTTAATGTGCCACACTTTAGTGCAAGATTGTTGTTTTGATGTGTTAAATTAAAAACAAAGTTCTTCCTCCCCCTAATAAGTACTGCAGTCTAAGAATAAAAGAAAGATCCATTAAATAAATAATGCAACAAATATGGAAGAAAAGGATAAAATGCTTGTCAAGGAGGGAAATTTGATCTAATTATCAACCATGACTGTGTATTGAAATACAGCGTGTGGGTAAAACCTGCTGACAACTTGGGGCTGGGATGCAAATACTCCAAGAGTTTGCTTTGCCAGCCTGTGTCTCCTCATTAGGCACTTCCTGCTTAAAAAAGGAGCAATTCCTATTCATCAAACAGAATACTGTTATATTCTGTGCTTGGGAGCACGTATTATATATGATATCATGATGAGGGTTCTTTCTTTGTGACTACTCCAAATCATAATTTCTTTTTTCTTTTAAAAAAGCATGTTGCGGAGCTTGGTTTACTACCAGAGAAAGGCTTTCAGGTTGTTTTCCATTTCAAACAAAAGGGGAAACATTTTATATTCAGAATTTACTGTAATTGGCTGTTCTCTAGCAAACTTTCTGAGTACATCCGCAGACATTCAGTGTGTTGACATTATGCTTAAAAAAAAAAAGGAAGCTGGGAATTTGAAGAAGATCCAATTCAGAGATGCATGTATATATATTTGAACACTTGGAAAATCTGCATATATTGGTGGGAACAGGTAAATGGTTAGTTAAACATGTTCAAGGCCTTGGGTGAGTATCCAGTACTGAAAGCACAATCGAGACTGATACAGAATTATCTAAAAGATCATTAAACTATGGCCCAAAAGACCCTTAGTCATAGCTGTAACCTGCTCTGCATTCAGGGCTCAAGGGCTGACAGCTGATCCAGGCGCCCATCACTGCACTGGGACCATCACTGCCTGTTCCTCCCTGGTGACTTCTCCTGCCTTGCCTCAGCACAGCATCACACAGAGGAGTTGGAGGAAAGTGGCCTTTCTTCCACCTCAAGCGCTGTGTACCAGGCGTTATCATTATAGATCAGTCAAGGCAGTACATAACCAGATCACAAACACGATATTTGGTGAAAAGACTGGATTTCCTGAATAGGATTTTCTCACCTTTGAAAAAAGCATATTCCGTAAGAAAAAATTAAGCCTTTTCTCGGAAAAAAAATCACTAGTATTGGTTTTGAATTGTCTCTCTCAGCCCAGTAACATCCCAGCTCTGACTCACTTTCAGTTCCGCTTTAATGCTTGAAAGAATAATAACCTTTGATCTCTTAGAAGGACATGCTTCCCAGATAACAAGAACATCAGAATAAAACTTGGAAAAGAGGCTACCATCAAACCATTCTGGGTGACTAGTGTTTCACCAGGTCATTCATAACAGGTGACTTTTTTTCTGAGGCAGGACCATCAGCTGCATCTCTGAGTTTCTACCTCTCCGCCCTGCCTCTGACACAAATGTAAATGAGAGAATGTTTAAGGGTACCTAAACTGAAATGATCCTCTCCAATCCCATAATGACTTGTGGTTTTCATAAGATTAATTTATCAGAAATTAGCTTTTTGCTCCTTTCCGTGGATTCAGTGGGAAAATTCCACTCAGCTTTGGTTTGGCTTAAGTCTTTGAGGACTCTCTGCAAAAAAAGCATGACTTAGATACGAGATTCTTTTCAGACAGGTGCCACATCTTCCTCCTCACTGGCACCTGGGCATTCGTGTGTGCCTCAGGAAGTACAGGTGACCTCCTCTCCCTTCAGCCTCCCGGGGCTTTAGCGGACACTGCAAAGCTGCTCTGTGCAAACAGGCTGATGATGGGAGTCAATGACACTTTGGTTTCTCTGACACTGGGGGTTGTAAGGTCCAGCAGGAAAAAATGTTTGCATAGGTAAGGATAGCACAGATTTCTCCTCTGGTCCCTAAACTCTTGTGAGGCCATTTATGGCATGTCTACGCTCAGATGCCAGCAGTAACATGGCAGGTCCCTTCCCACCATGCTGAGACAGCGGGATGCACCCCTCCTCTGGCAAGTGATGTCAACAGCATTCGGCTGTCCAGAGAAGGACGATGGCAGCACGGGTAGTGTCACGCATGCCAGTGCAGCCCTGCAAGTGGCCCTGCTGAGCCGGAGGGGGAGCGGAGCCCTCCCCTGCAGCCCTGCTGGGGCTGCTCTGCCTGGGCTCTGCCTACGGGGCAGTGCAGCCAAGCGCAGCCCCTGGCAAGGGGTCAGCTAGCTCTGCGCCTCAAGAGCCCCTTTCTTAAAGTTAAGTTGCTTGTTGGAAGGGACGAGTCGCTGCACTCTGGCACTCAGACAGAAGTGAGCTCTGGCTTCTTTAGTGCCCTGCCATCGTGGGTCTCTTGCACTCCCCCAGCCGACACTTGCAGGAAGGCTGGCAGGTGGCAACTACCCAGCAAAGGCTTACAAATATTTGTCTCACACTATTAGCAAGGGGAGAGGCTTTCTGCTGTCTCATGCTCATAGGTCATGCCCTATCTCCAGAAAACTGCCAAGAGGAGGGCTTGTGAAGATGTTGAGGGAAAAGGAGAGAAATAATGAAATCGGAATCAGGGATAAATCTTTGGAGAGGTACAGGCTTTCTCGAAGTCATCTTCTCTAGGTACTAGAGAAGAATTCTGTCTTATTTTTGGCATGATCCAGCTTCAAAAGTTTCCAATGGCTTTTAAAATTCTCTCACAGCAATTGTTTCTACTATTTCTGGATTACTGGCTCCCTGCCCCCTGCTCTGCTGAGTTGACTCTGCAGAAAAAAGCGCTTCTCCGGGCAGTGACTGACAGCACACTGCCCCAGCAGCAGCAGTGCCTGAGAGCTGGTTTATGGCAGTCGGTAGGGGATGTCACCCAGTCCAGGTCCTGCTGCTCCTCCACATGTACAAGTAGCACAGCTGAAGA
Organism: Elanus axillaris; assembly: GCA_026212715.1. NCBI lineage: Eukaryota > Metazoa > Chordata > Aves > Accipitriformes > Accipitridae > Elanus > Elanus axillaris. The sequence goes on along the minus strand of JANZLQ010000086.1, from coordinate 33,988,109 downwards.
GGAAATCTGATGAACATCTTGATGCACAGGCAGCACAGGATGCCAAGTTAACGAGCCTGGGTGTCAGTGTTAATAAAGTGCCTGTGAAAGGGATAAAGTTTAAATAAGCTGCTGATCCCACAGGGAAAATCTGTCAAAAAGTCCATTTGTGTACTCCTGTAAAACAAGCAGACAGTGTGTCTTCTTCCATTTGACACTTCTTACAGCGAAAGCTTTGTCTCTGTAGCTGGGGTGGGGGTTGGGGGGCTGTATTGCTGTAATATTGCAGATACTCAGTAGCAGCATGTCTAGTGAAGCTGTAGCACGTTCATGTAGATGGCAGGAGAGAAAGGAGTGGTACCATGGAAAGCCAGCTGGCTGCTCACTGACATTGTTGTCAGTCACAGCATCACACAAAAGCTTTACTAGGGGTTAATGTAAGGAACTATGCTGCATGGCCATATCTGTGTAGAGCAGGCTGAGGAAACCAATTTGCAGAGAGAATAATTTACCTTCTTCAAGTTTGTATTTGCTCCAGCTGGTAGTTCTGCCAAAATCTTAGTTCACCTGCAATGTTGTGCCTTTAGCTCTGAACCTTGCAGCGGGGTGCTGTTATTGGGACTGGTCCAGTAAAGGCTGGACACAGGCCCAGCTAAGATCAGGAGTTCCGTTCCTGGGTCCTGTTTACAGCCGCAGCATTTGGAGTGTGCTACAGGCAGCATGGAAAGAGTACGCAAAGACAAGCCCTGTGTCAAAGAGCTTAAAATCATTATAGATGCAGAAAGTGGAAGGGGGAAAGGAAAAATGGGCTTGGTATCAGACATTGGCTAAAACAAAAGGGAGCTCTGATAAAGAACTGCAGGACTGAGATCTTAATGCAAACAAGTTTTAAATTTTCAAAATGTATTTAGAGGTTTTCTGGATGCCTAACTTCTTGAGAAGTGCCGAGTGTTTATGCTGGGGAAAACCAAGCTTCCTTAATGTGACAAGTCATGAATGCAGAATTGGCAGCATCCAAAATCATTGGTTTCTTTCATGAATTTTCACTCATGTACAAAGATCCAGAATAAAATATAACCTATTTCTGAAAAAATATTATCAATGTTTTTGTTTTTAAACAGTTCTCACTAATTTTAGCAAGGGATCGTGGGCTTTTAAATAAAGAGATAACACACCAGCAAGAAGTCAGTTCATGAATATCAGGAAAGAAAAGAGTTCAGCTTTGACAAACAATGACAAAATGCCTTAAACTTAAACCCACAGGACCTGAACTTTAAACTCAGATCAGACCCGAAGCATCAAATCAAACACGTGACGTAGGATATAAGCAGAGCCAGCAGCCCGCTGAGCTGACGCACTGCCTGGAGGGGAGGCCAATGGTGTTCATGTCATTTATAATACAGGCCAAACAGGCTAGGGACTTCGAAAGGGTAAGAACGCGCTAACCTGGAGCAAGTCAGACCACAGAGCTTTACACCAACTTGAACTGTCAAAGTCCTGCTAGAGTCTTCCTGTAGAGCATCAGAAGCAGGTTAGCTCTCAGGCCACAACCTCACAGCCAGCCATGTATGTAGCTCGCATGGCAGAAGGACTGTCGACTTCGCGGCTGATACGGAAGCAATGGAGCAGGAAGCTACTTCAATAAAAAAGTTTAAGAAAAGAATCATTGAGGATTAACGTTTAAAATATATATGCAAGCAAAAGAAGTGTGTAGACAAAGTGCAACCCACTAAAAGCACAGTCTAGCTCTGTTGTAGGTTCACCCTGGCTGGAAGCCAGGTGCCCACCAAAGCCACTCTATCCCTCCCCGTCCTCAGCTGGTCAGGGAGGGGAGAAAATATAACAACAGGCTCGTGGGTCAAGATAAGGACAGTTTAATAAAGTGAAAGCAAAGGTCACATGCGAGAGCAAAGAGAAACAAATTATGTTATTCCCTACTTCCCATCGACAGGCAATGCCCCACCACTTCCTGAGAAGTGGGGCTCCAGCACGCGTAGTGGTTGCTCTAGAAGATGGAAAAATGTCCCCCCTTCTGTCTCCCTTTTTTTAGCTTTTATACCTGAGCTGATGTCATATGGTATGGAATATCTGTTTGGTTAGTTCAGCTCAGCTGTCCTGGTTATGTCCCCTCCCAAGATCTTGCCCAGCCCCAGCCTCCCGTTGAGGGGG
>JANZLQ010000086.1:33973618-33985861 GCA_026212715.1 Elanus axillaris | reverse complement strand
TCCCGTTGAGGGGGGCAAAAACATTGGAGAGACAGCCTGGATGCTGTGCCAGCCCTGCTCAGCAGTAGCCAAAACACCAGTGTGTTATCAACACCTTTCTAGCTACCAATGCAGAGCACAACACTATGATGGCTGCTATAGGGAGAATTAACTCCATCTCAGCCAGACCCAATATAAGCCCCATGACTGTTGTTAGAATAAGAGCTTTCTCCTCTGTAGTTACAGAGGAACCAGATTGCTGCTTCTGCACTAGGGGAGCATGTGGGAAGGCGCCTGCAGCCAGTAAGAAGAAACCATCCTTACGGGTGAGGATAGGTGCCAGTCTGCGTAGGAGCAAGGCCTGTGCCTTACAGCCATGCCCACATCTGGCTCTGGTCTCCTATTACTTCAGAAGGAAAGCTCAGCCTCAGGGTAGCAGCCACAGCTATAGGGCAGCCCCTATAGCCTGCATATCTACAGATGCCCTGCAGCAAGCATGGTCTGTGGGGCTCAGTGTGTGTGTGTGCATCAGGGCAGAAGACTTTTTCCCAAGTAAAGCCCAGGGTTAGTTAGATGTAAACTTGGATACAGTTATGTATGTACACTAATTGCTTTAGAGAGTTATTGCCCTGGGCTGCTCCAAACACTGTGTTACAGACAGTATTTGCGCTAGTTGTGCCTCCTGCAGGGATTTTCTTTTTCAGAATTCCTGTGCCCAGTGCAAATGGGTTTTGAAAGTCTAGATGTTTATGGCAGTCATAACTGTGCCCAAAGTAACCCAGGTAACAAATGCTCAGTATCAAATGGAAAGGCTAGCAACAGGTTCCTGGGAAAAGCCCTGTCTTAAGCCTACCCTTTACTTTGCATCTGTTTTCTTTTTCCAAAAGCTGCAGCTCTAGTACTGCTTTGTTCTTGGAACCTCTATAAGTCTGCTTTTCCTTCTGTGCTCTCGTGCTTACAGCGAGGCCAGAGCTCCCTGAAAGTAGAGAAACAGAAGTAGTTTACAAATGTCCTAGCTGAGGTTTAAAATTCAGCATTTTCCACTTTAGGTAATTGCAGAAATTTGCAGTTTAATTTAGACAGAGACATCATGGCACAGCTGTAGCTGCAGAGTGCCTCTTAACGGAACGCTTTTAAGGTAACAGCATGTCTTTTTCCCTCCTTCACAAAGACAGGCCTCATACAAACCATGAAAAGATTGCCATCCTTGTTGCTTGGTATTTTTCACTAGTTGTCCGATGCTTTTAAAATGTCATGGTAGGGTATTGCTTGTTAGATGTACCAATCACTGCAAACTTTTAAAACTAGATTGCATTCTCTGTATGCTTTTAAAATTTCTGCTCAAGTGCTTTCGATGTTTTGCAATACTTCACGGACTACAAATACCTGAGAAGATTAGAATTGCTATACATACTGGCTGAAACCTTCTTTCTGCTGCAGAGGGGATAATTTAAGACACAAAGGATGGTGAAAGATTTTCATTTGGAAAATACTTGTATAGAAAAAAATTCACAAAGGTGACACTGAACAGACAGGATTAAAGGGCATGCAGGATTGCTCAGAAATGCTGCTTAAAAGATAGTAATAACAGACTAATTAAAAGAGCAGCAAAGCATTAAAGGTCTATGTAATCTAAAGCTAAAAAAAATGAATAATTCTTGACAAAAAAGGAGAAGAAAGAAAAAAACCCCAACTATTTCTTGTACCGGAAGAGGAGGCTCTTTGTTATAGTAACCAAATCAAGTTTTGACATTATGCTTTCCATTTTGCCATATGGATATGTTTGCTGACTTCTAAAAAACAACACACTCCAAAACCAAAAAGAATTCCCAGTCTAGGTAAACTCTTCCTTGAAGAAGTAGCAACCAGGTAGTCCAGGCCGTTAATTATCCTCCATATCCAATTCCCACTCCTTTGCCACCTGCTCTGTCTCGTGGTGTGTGCACATAGAGGGTCCCTAATTCTTACTTAAATGCATTAACCTTAAGTTAGGGGAAAATGATAGTTCTTACCAAAAGGTAGAGGAAAATGGGGTTTCAGTATTTGTTTTAAAAATGGCTGTGAAGTTAAACATGTGCAACCCTCAGAGTGCTGGCTGGTACTTGAGTTGATGAGATTTTTAACAAATTGATAATAGCTGATTCTTTGCAAAAGAAGAGTCAATATTCTTTCTAAGGTCAAAGCAAATCAGTGTTGTCATCTTAACTGCTGTGTATTCAAAAGAGAAAATGACAGATTTGGGGTCATTTCACTGTCTTTCCCAGGTTTTCTACCCTCATCTCCCTGGATGACTCTGGTTCTTCCAGCTCCTTTCTATTTGAAACGGAATTATTTCCTTTGCTTATGGCCTGCACTTTCCAACATCCCTACTATTTCTTCGGTACAATTTCCATCAGGACTCCAGTTCCAAATTTAAGCTTTTTAGAAATAAAGAATCTTTATTTGATATTGGCTTTCCTGGAGAAAGTCACCTATGAAAAATTCTAGCAATAACTTTAGACCTTTAATATTTCTGCTGTTTTTGTCTGGGTCAAAAACATTGTCAAGAAAAATTGCCACCTGAAATGTAAATCCATGAACATTTATCTTATAAGTTAGAAAAGCTCAAAGAAATGGAGAAAACCTGTCTGTTTTCAAAAAGAAAGAAAAATTAGAAATTTCATCCTAAAATAAGTACTGTGGTGCAAAATATAAAATTATTCTTTTAAACTAAAATGAGAGGAGATTGAAGTCCTTCTGCAAATGCAAATTTAAAAGCAGACTTAATGACATAATTTCTCACAAAGCTGATATTTTGTATGGCTGAATAGCTGGCAATGACTAACTGGCAATGTAACAGAGCCTGTTCCTCTGATGGTTTGCACCTCAGGGAGTTATTTACAAAAAAGCAGACCCTTGTTTTTGGCTTGCAGCAAGTAGCTATAAATGACTGGCAGGTGCTCAGCAATAGCAAAAATGCAGGTCTCCCCTTGGTAGTTTGATTTCAGGCAACCTGGATGCTTGGAAAGAGAAGGCGGTGACTATATATGTATATTTATGTGCAGCGAGAGTATATTCCTCAGCTGTGGGGCCAAAAGACACCTGAACTTACCACACAACACCCCCAGTGTGTCCACCCCAAATCAGATACTTTCCTCATGAAAACTTTGGGTATGGAGTGCTCGCTAGCAGAGGATGAAAACACCAACCTTTCTAGGGATCACATACTCTCAGAGTTTCTTTTAGGTCAAGTTTATGATTGAGTATAAGCTGCAATCTGTACCATTCTGGTCTGGGGGCCAAAGAGAAAGAATAAATTCAAATGGCAAAAACATACTAAATGTGCACATAGGTTTATTAAAAGGGTGGAGGAAAACTTTGCATCCTTTTCTAACTCACAGAGTTATATAGAGATTATTAAGAGATAAAGATACTTTAGAACAACCAGGAAAACCAGGGCCCTCACCTGGAGCTATTTTGAGTACCTTGCCTGGATACAGTCGCATAAACAGAATAAAGCTCTATTTTTAGCCATTTAGGACAGGACAAGACTTTCCAACGTGTTTGCTCACCTTGGTCTGCCACTGCACAGTTCAGCACCAGGCTTTAGCTTTGCAAAGTTCAAGGGGAAGTTTAGAGCTGAGGTTTTGGTTCAGGTGCACTGTGAGAAAGGAAGTCAGATTTTGAATGTAAGAGTGGTCCAGCCACCTGTGGAAGTGCTGGCTGCTTGACTATTAGTACTTGCAATTTCCATATGCTCTGAGTTTCAGCCAAATTCTGAAAAGACAAAAGAGGCTATTTGCTATATGCCATACAAATATAAGCCCGAGTGCAGGCTTGGTGTTTATTACACCTTATCCCTTCACCTAAAGCTGTTATGCTTGCAACCTTGTAGCAGAAATTTGAGAATGAAGGAAAAAAACCCACCACGTTCCTCCAGCTTTGACACCTTTCCTTTTGTTTTCCATTCAGCAGGCCTTCACTATAGAACTAAAGGGGTGACATCACTCCACCAGATAAATTAATTTAGATTCTCACCAGAAAGCTGGCAGACAGTACCAAGGAAGAGAGAGGCCCACAGGAGGAGTGGGAAGGCCACCATCTGCACAGTGAGGTGGCTGGTGCCAACTGGGCCCAGGGCTAAAGGGTGCAGAAGGGGAGAGGATGACCACTGTTCTGTGTGTATGGATTTTGTTGTTTTCCTAGCTACAGATGGGACGTGCCCAGCATTTGGAAGTTGCTGAGACTGCTAGGAAAGAAGAAAGTTGGAGAACCTGGAAGCACGTAGCTGGAATTTGTCTGGGGTACAATGTGTAGTGTCTAAACAAGCATGTGGCAGTGAATTACATCAGTCCTGTCCTTCTGACTGTGTTTATTTTAGGGAGTTGGAGGGTTTAATGTTATGAAAAGATCGAAGAAAGAGTTACTTCCTCATGCTTAACTTCCATCAATTTGTTATCTGCCACTTTTATCAAAGCAATATTTTCCTAGTCTGGAGAATTCAAGACTGTGAAGAAGTGTAGGAAATATCAGGATCTTCTCTCTGTATAACCCCATTCAGTCACTAGGAATCTGGTATCAGCTGGAGACTGCTACTGTCACATCATCAGTTCAGACACAGGCTGTTGCAGAGGAGATGCAGACTGTGTTCTCCCACAGACTATTTACTTTTAGCTTCTTTTGTTGTTCCCTTTTATGTAAAATAAGTATTTCTGAATGTAAATATAAAATTAGGACTTGTATATGGAAAATGTGGTTAGGGAGTGTGCGCCTACCAGCATGCATATTATTTTCATTAATCAGTGGTGACAGTCATTTTGTTTTCATGGGTTTTGGCAATCCATTTGCTCTATTCTGAGAGGCTCAGTACCTAAGGAGTTTGTTGGAAAATATAATTTTGCAAGAAGACACTGGAAAAACACATTCTTTCAACCAGCTAAATGCTGTCATCAACAGTTATTCTCACATTATATGCAAACTATGTGCGAAAGCACAACACAAGTCCTCACCCCCCTCCTTTTGTCTGGTGAAGGTTCATGGGGGTGTATTGCATATATTTCAGGATAAAGGTTTTTTAACATGCTCTTTAGCTCCCTAAAGCAGGTTTCTGACTTGTATGCCCTCTGATCAAAAAAAACCCCAATGATATTTCAACCAGACCAGGTGCTATTACCTAACCTATCACCACTTCTAAACTAAGACTGTTTTCTTGCTAGGGAGATATCTCTGAGTTTATGGCTGCGTCATTTGGCTATTGGCCTAAATAAGCATACGCATGACTGACATGTCAATGGTAGATTTCTTCTTGATGAAAACCAGGTGTTTGACAATATTGCCTTAACATCTCCTCTTGATAAGGTTAATGACAAAGAAATGGGATCTGCCTTTTCCAGCTGTAGCCATCAAGAAGTTATTCTAGGTCATTCACCTAGGCTCTTACCATAAACCATGCAGGCACTTCTTAAGAATAAATTGCTCAGCCTTTATCTCTTCCCACCAGCTAAGGAGATATGTACATGACAATAGCAGGTATCTAATTTTAACATGGCTAACCATAAATGAGGTGGTTTTCCTTAGCATGAATGACCCAGCTCCATCTTAAACTAGCGATTTATGTAGCTGGGATGTAGCCTTTCATTTAGTTCCCTACTCAGCTGGGACAGTTGAAAAGTCACACAGGGCTAAAGCTGCAAAAGGACTCACCTTCTGGGATTCCACGACTCCAGTTCATAGTTTGAACGTACAGGCTTGAATCTGGTGATTAAACTGCAACCAACCTTGGACACCCAAGGTCCCACACTTTGGTGGGATGGTTCCAGTAGCATGGCCCTTGAACTTGTAAGAAGCAAATGCTTCAGACACAAGATTGTATCTTAAACCTTAGCCTTTTTCTGAATCACATATAACTTCACTTGATAGAGAACTCCAGATATTACTTAGTCTACTTAGCCTAGTGGTCTGGAGTACCAAATCACTTCCCAGAGCTGGGAGCCTAAAAGACTCAGGAGGCATAGTTCTTTTTTATTTAAAACATCCATCCCTGAAAGAGTCCTACTAGTATGAACTAACCTCAGCCTGGTATGTGTTTGATGGCAAATAATGAGTGAATGAAAAGTATTAAGACATCTTAGAGGACTGAACTCGAGGTAATGATTTGAGGCTCTGAAGGTTAGATGTGTTCTTGCCGCCCAGAAAATTCACATCTGTACAATGGAGGGCCACGTTCAAGAGTCAGTGTAGGAGTACGACATCCACTGAGGCCTGGTGGTCAAGAGGTTTTGTGTATTCCAAGGTTAGAGACAGGAAGTCCAATGTGAATTAACTCATAATTAGGATACTCCCAACTACTGGAGGGAGTAAGTATGCATGTGTTCATATGGTGAGGAAGGGATACTCAATGTCATTCTCCTCTTTGTAGCTTTAAATGAATACAGCTCCCAGCACTGTTTTGACTAGGGACCAAACCCACTTATGTATATGTTTTCTAAAAAGTTTGCTGCGGATGGCTGCTAGGTCTGGTTCACTATGGCCAAGAAATATTTAAATTGAGGAGCCTGTCCAGTTTGGGGAATTAAATAAATTTGCTGAGCCTGTGAGTTGGAGAACTTGCTCTGGAGTTAAGCAGAAGCAGAACTTCAGGGAACTTATTGGTGAAAATGCAAATTATCTATTTTTTTTTTTAACTTTCTCAAAAAACTAAGCAGAAAATTTGAGGAACACCATCAAGACTCTAGGACTCCAAGTTGTCACTTCTCATGGACTTGCTCCTTCAGCTTTCTCATAACATCTAAGTATTAGGAGCATAAATTCTTAAAGTCATGAGTCTAAGATTCTGTGGCAGTGGGAGGTCCATAAGCACTCAACAAATGTAGAAAAAGAAGCCTCACACCCTCACTTCACCCACTCTCAGAACTGCTTTATGATATTAGGTATATCATTTATGACAGTTTTCAAGTGACTGTTCTGCTATAAGGGTAGAATATTAATTCTAAGTCCAAGTGTATTTTGGCATCACACACACATATTGAGGTCTTCTTGCACTTTAGAAGAGAAACAATAAATAATAAATAAATAAATAAAAGACATATGTGACAATATAACAAAAAGAATAAAGAAACCAATTTCTTATTATTTGCCCCTGAAAGTAATATTCTGTTGAAGCTCAGTCCTTATTCTACTTGTAATACACTTACAAAGTTTAAGAGAGGATTACTACTCTATTGCATTTTATAGCATCCTGAGAGTAGTGGTCAATCTATTTTCTTTTCTTACTGTACGTATATTTATCTCATACTATTCCACCCAGCCACCAGAAACAGTTATTTCATTGGGGTTGTTTGTTTCAGTCTCTCTCCCTTTTTATTTTGTGACTTTGTACCAAATGTCAGTGGTTACTGCCAGAGTCAGATGCAGTTTTCTCAATGGTCTTGCTTTAAATCTTCTCTCTCCAAAAATATGTATATTCTCATGGTTAGAGGCTGAAGCCATGACCTTCCTAGTTGCTTTCCAGGTATTCTTCAACCTTTGAAGATCACAGGGGAGTCTTTTAGAAGATGAAATATCAAACAACTTTGTTTGGAAAATATACAGTTTAGTCATATACATAAAAAGTGAATAAAAGTCATTACATCAGCAGAGTGGCCCTCAGTCCCAGTCTTAATAACTGCTTGGCTTATTTAGGGTCAAAATTCTACCTATAAAACATTTCTTGAATAAGGCCAACCCTGCCTAATTTCACTGTTCTTACCAAGGCTGCCAGTACAAGGAAATTGAACCTTCCCAAACTCCTTGTCTTTCAGAGACTGCACTGTTATTGAGTAGATTTTTCTACAATAGGAGCCTAAGCTTGTCCGGCCTTTAATATAAAAAACACTGTTGCTATAAAGTAATTCAAATGAGCATTTCTCTTGAGCACCAGCTATAGAACAGTGCAGGTTTTTTAAACGAGTTAACGGCAAGTGCTCTGGGCACGTAGATAATGGCTGCATCTCACTTGATAGCTGCCCTTAACCTATGTTGCTTTAATTCCTCCTGCCATTAATGATTTTCCCTCATGTTGCTAGTGCAGATACAAAGAGAACAATTCCAAACCCACTAGTAGGCCAAAGGTTCAGATGGAAGTACCATGGTATCCACAGTGAGTCTGTTCTCCCTCCTTGTAGCCAGGACCAAATTCATCCCTGGTGTAATTTTATCACGGTCAATGGAGTGCCACAAGAAATGACTTTCAGGTAATTCTCAGTGGACAGCCCAGCAGGAGCTGTTTGCATTGGTGCCGATTCCCAGAGCTGTCCCTGTTGGTTTTAGGAGAGAGGCTGGAAAAAGGAGGTTTGATTTTTCAGTATGATGTTTCCAGAGAGTATTTCCCTTCTGAGTAGAAAATAAAATAACTTTTAAATGTACAAAAAGTGACATAAAACTGTATGCAATCTCTTATAGGACTAACTAAAAATAAGAGGCTATCTTCCATTACTTTTGTGAAGCTGTAAAAGACTGGGGATGTGATTTAGTTGTTAATGTTATCGAGCTTCTCTGACAAAGGTACACTCATCAATAACCTTTGTCATTATATTTTTATGTCCTCTAAAAATAGCTGCTTATTTGCTTTACATCTTTTTCTTCTCAGAAAGAGTTTGTGGGACAGCTCCCTTTAAGGAGTAGTTAATTCTAGCTTATAAATTACAAGACTCCTTGAAGTTTCCCTGAATAAGTTAGAAGACATCATAAGTCATTGCCTATGGAAACAGAAAATTCCTATGCCAGTGTGGAACTGAGCCGCAGTAAGGGAATCTGAGGTTGGCCCATAGCACAGCTAGGCACTGCTGTGCAGGAACAGCCCATTACCACCTGGCGACTTCAAGACCTTTACTAGGGCTTGTGGAGGAGATTTAGGACCCCTATGGCTCTCTCTGACAAAGAGAAAGAGATCACCATCAAACTCATAACACAGGTGGAAACAAACAGGCAGGCATAAAGAAAACAACCTGCAGCCTCACCTCATTTCAAACAGCAACACCAGCCCCCATCAGGAATGTTCTCTGGGGATTAATATCTGCTAGTAGTTAATGAGCCAGAGCACAATGTGGGCCATTAACTCCTCCCAGCTGGTTATCAGTTCCCCAGGAAATGTCCTACAACTCAATCATTATTGTTCAATTACAGCCACATCACTGGGTCCTGCAGCCTTGCTGCAACACCACATTTTGAACAGCTGTATTTGGCCAGCTACTAAGTAAAAGGCTGCATCCCAGTTTGAAAGTCAGCAGAGAGAGAAGGGCATGAGGGCTAGTTGATGAGCAGCTGTGGTCAGTCCTGCATCTCCCTGGCTTTTGAGCAGAGTGTACTGACAGTAGGTTCATAAAATCATTTAGGTTGGAAAAGACCTTCAAGACCATCAATTCCAACCACCAACCATGCCCACTAAACCATGTCCTGAAGTGCCTTGTCTATGTGCTTTTTGAATACCTCCAGAAATGGTGACTCAACTCTTTTCCTGGGCAGCCTGTTCCAATGCCTGACAACCCTCTCAGTAAAGAAATTTTTCCTAATATCCAATCTAAACCTCCCTTGCTGCAACTTGAGGCCATTTCCTCTCATCCTATCACCAGCCACCAGACAAAAGAGACCAGCCCCCACCTCACTACAACCCCCTTTCAGGTAGTTGTAGAGAGCGATAAGGTCCCCCCTCAGCCTCCTTTTCTCCAGACTAAACAGCCCCAGTTCTCACAGCCGCTCCTCATAAGACTTGTGCTCCAGGCCTCTCACCAACTTGGTTGCCCTTCTCTGGATCTGCTCCAGCACCTCAAAGTGGAGAGGTCATTCAAGTGGAGCATCTCATTCAAGTGAAGAGGAAATAAAGCAATAGTCATACTGGCTCCTTAGCTTAGAAGTGGGCAATCATCAAGCCCGTGGAAATCAGGAGCCTCCTCCAATCATCTGCCCTACAGAACACAACAGCTTTGGTCAGTGGTTCCAATGCAAAAGACTTCAGAATCCCAACTAGCTACATTGCATAGGCAAAGCTTGATTTGTTTTGTAAAGCCTCATCTTTCACAATTCTTATGACTAGACACTGGAAACTGTAGTGTAAATCTGCTATCAAAATGTTTGCTTTTGATACCATTTTCATAAAGTTAAATCGCTAGGTCACTTTAATGTCAGAATACTATCTATATTACATGTATATAACAGTTCATTTAGTATTTAAATGCACAGTAAATCACAGCGGTAAAAGTTGAGATGAGCTGTTTTCATAGCATAGAATTGAAACGAGAAGGCTCATTTTTCAAATGGGAAGAGTCCAAATGAATCAATGCTGTCATGTTTCTGTGAAACGTGTCAATTTTAATAGAACCATCTCTTTAATGGAAACATTATTCTGTCAGAAATTTTCCAACCAGTTATATAGCCGGCAGCAACTGGTAAAAATGCTAGCGCTGGCTTTGAAGGCTGTCCATTAGCCCAGGGCAGTCTGGCCGGCCAGCCAGCCGACAGCCTCCTTTGCCTGAGAGGAGCTGCTGCTGCTTCTGCTGCTTCAATGCGAGGGTGTGGGCAGGTCCCTCCTGCCTGCCCCAGCAGCGGGAGCTGCTCCCACCGCACACCTGCTTGCACAGTCCTCAGTTTTCCTACTTCTCCGTCACCTTGCAGCTAAGCATCATCTCCTGTAGTGTCACACAGCAAACTGCCAATACTTCTTTTTTTCAGGCAGAATAGCAAACTATGACATCCAAGGGGTTCGCAGACCACCCAACTGCCCAAGTCCTAAGGGGCAACTAGGTTGGCACCTTCCAGTCCTTTGGAATATTTTTAATTTGTATTTTATGTGAAGGTGACTGCAATATTTTCTTTCTTCAGTGTATTATGTGGAATGAGTCAAGATTAAATAAATGAATATTTAAATACTTGGGGGGAAAAAGCTGGATTCAAGGAGTCACAAGCAAATGGAACACTAAAAATGAAGAGTGGAAAGCAGTTGGCTATTTGTTGGCTTTAAGGACAAACTTAAAACAAAAATCCCAATAATGCCTTGAAATTTTTAATTAATTTGCATCCACTGAGAGCTACATATGCAAGCACAGCAAATAATCACCAATGAAAATCTCAAAGTGTCACTTGTTTTCATGCATAAAAATGTAAGTGAGTTTTGGATGTCCCTGGGTACTCCCAAAATACCTGGAACTGTATAGTTCAGGGAACCAGTCTGAAAAGTTTTATCCTGGTTGATGCCTGTGAATCAAGGCACAGTATCTGTATCTCCTACACCTAATAAATTCTCAGCAGGTAAGTGTATGTGTTAGCTGGGTTTAGTCAGAAAAACTGGGCTGCAAGAAGTCTGTTGTACAGGATCTACTTTTTAAAATGTAATTTAAACAAGGTTTCTTTTCCTGGATACAGCACTGTACCTTTTGTCCAGCTGGAATTGTGACTTGCAAACTCTAGAAGCAAGGTGGTATGCATGCGAAACAAAACAAAACAAAACAAAACAAAAAACTATTTAATTTAAAAGCAATATGTTAAGAGCAACATCTGTAGAGTGAATTCCAGTCTCAAAATAGACTTTTGATTTTCTGTTCTCATCCATGCAGAGTGAGAGGCTGTTGCTTCAGCAGAATGCAAATAAAGAAGGTAGTCTGTTTCTTTATACTGAACTTTATAAATTTCAAGTCCACTTGTACTCCTAATCCTGTAGTCAGTTTATAAAAAAACAATCCTTAAGAATAAAGGAAGCTAGTTAAGAGGCGTGAAGAGTAGTGATGCTGAGTGAGAGCCCTGCGGTGTTACACAGGCACATAGTTGTCACCCTCCTGGAGGGCCCTGCTGCAATGGCAGTGCAGTCGGCACCTGCACAGAGCCTGCCAGGGAGAGGGCGAATTGGGACAACTTTTTCCTTACCAAACACCTCTACCTTCCCATTAGAAGATGCTGTTTCTGCTGGCTCGTTTTGCTTTCTCTTCCCAGGGTTTGCCCTGAACTGACCTTGCAGTTTTCTCTCCCTGCTCTGGGCCCCAGGCCAAGCTGGACTGCCTAGAAGGTAGCAGGGCTACCAGGATGGAGTGAAGCTCAGAGCAAGGCTTATCCCCAAGTACGCACCTAGCAGATCTCTGCATCCTGTATTATGTTTGTTATTGTTCTCTTAGCAGTTTATTTTTTGCAGTTACCTCAAATATGTTTTACATAAGCTGCAATAGCATCTTCAACGGGAGTAGCTAGGTGTGATGGGTTGACCATGGCTGGACGCCAGGTGCCCACCAAGTCGTTCTATCACTCCCCCCCCTCTTCGCTAGA
>JANZLQ010000086.1:33963298-33973518 GCA_026212715.1 Elanus axillaris | reverse complement strand
CAGCAGCTTCTCACAGAAGCCACCCCTGTAACCCCCCCCCACTACCAAAACCTTGCCACAGAAACCCAATACACTAGGAAATCTCCATTGCCTTCTGAATGGCAGGTGCTTTGTAATCTGCTCTTCAGAAAAAAGAAAATAAAAATGTCTAGAGCTACAATGCCTAAATGGTGGCTTCTTTGGCAGTGACTCCAGGAAAGCTTTCTCATACACGGCTGTCTGTCAGTGTTCTCTCCTGTGAAAGACAACAAGAAGCTTCTGCCATCCTTCCACCTGTAACTTCTGCTTGTAACTCATAAATTGTGCTCCAGCGCTACACTTTGCAGGCCCCAGCAGCAAGGTTCCCAGAACAAGAGCCAAAACAACCCCTTATAAATGTTAATGAAGGTCATGTGGATAAGTCTTTATTTGCTGCACATTAAACTTACCCTGAAGGACAATTTCCAAGACTTTAAAACTTTAGTGAGATGGGGAAGGAGGAATATTAAGACTCTCTTCTAATGTCAGTGCCTTCTGGCCAGTTTCGTTACTTTCATTTTATTCCTTGCCACTGATCCTTAAATAGAATTTATGGTTGTCCATTTTGCATTCACCTTACTCATAGGGTCACAGATGTATCCATGCAGAATGATTACTATTATATAGCCAAAGGAAATAAATGCTCCCAGAAAAAGAGCTCCAGGAAAAAAGGAGGATAAAATCACTTGGAAAAATCAAGCTTCTCCTATCTGCTATAGAAAAGACCCAAAAGGGACAGAGTAACTTTTCTGCTTTACATACATTATGGCAGTGGCTTTGCAGCTAGTCTCGCCATATCCAGCATTATCCCTGGTAAGAACACAGCTTCACAGAAAGAATCCAAAGTTCACGGAGGAGTTATGCTTGTCAGCATGCTGGCAGAAAATAATCTTCCATTTACTTGTAAGGATCACATCTGCTCATGCCATGAGAAATAATATGCATTCCTGAAAGTCCCATGCATAGAGTGAGGCAACAAGACATACACACTGTACTAGTAATACCTTTGACAAAACTGCCAAAATTATACTTTGCCCTGCCTCCTTTATGTGCCACTTCACGGGCAGTATCTTATCACAGGAGGCATTATTATGTTGGATTGGTTTTGTATATCAGATGGAGTGGGGTACCATCTTTGATGAATCATTTCAGTGACCCCTTCTTACTTGGGTCAGTGGTCTGGTTTCTACCCTGAGGCGCCCCGCATGCAATGCTGGTCCGATATGTGCATGTGTGACAGCCAGTGTGTCACCATCTCACCTGATGAGCCAAGGAAACATTGCTGACAGGATGCGGTGCAAAGTAAGACCTACATAGACCAAGGAAGAAACACAGAAACGGAAAGGATCCTACTGGTCTCACCATGTTTTTAAGGATTCAAAACAAGGCCATGAATAATTTCATTCAAATTGGCTGAGCAAGATTTTGAAAATTTTCAGAACTTCAGCCTTCAAAATGAAAGATAACACAGTAGTTACTTAAGAAAACTAACACTGCAAAACTGTCTTACTCAACAGAAGAGTAGCTCTTATGTGACCTCTGTTAATTTTGGCATTGTTTTATTCTGAGAGATTGACTTTAGTGTGACACTAGCCATGTTACATACTTACAACCACCAAATAATTTACTGTCAAAAAGCAGAAAAGTTTAAAAAGTTTACCATCTACTTTTGAAGAAGTATGTAAAGGAATCTAAGTAAACTGGCTGAAATTTGAGAAATAAATTCTATTTTTTTTCCTTCCTCCCTTAGCTGCTGTATCTTTTCACTTAGTCATACTTGGGTCCAGAATTACAAAAGCCAGTACAACCATCAAAAAGACATCAGAGCCTGTTTCAACTGGAGTTGAACACTGCAGTACAAGGGGTCCCTTTGAAAATCACCGTTTTCAGTGTTATTTGCTAGCTACAAGGGATCCTAAAGCATTATAAGTAGAAGATAGGACATATGCTTTAAAAGATGCCCACTGTACCCTAGTTAAGTGAAACACCCAGCCTCCTCAGAAGAAAGAATTATACAAAATCTTGCAAATGGTTGCCCTTATGAAGATTTCCACTTTTTAAATTTATTTTTTTAATAACTCAAGAACTTGTAGATCTGAAACACCCACATGTGGTAGTACTTCAAGTGAGGGAACTGGAACCTTTTGGAGATTTTTCACACTTTCACAATCAGCAGAGGATTGCAAAGTGAAAGGTTGACTTACAGGTCACTTTTGCTGACATACTTGCTAGATCGCAAGCAGCTGCCAGACAATTTGTTTCAAGGACATAGAAATCATTGAGTTACATTGAGCTGCACATATCTTAATTGGTAGCTCCTCTGCAGAAATGTGTACTTAAGTATGAAAGTGTTTTCCCTCACCAACTAGAGAATATACAGAAGAAAAACTGCTTTGTAGGTCTTTTAGAAGAATTGATTTGCTGATTGTAATATATTTTTATTAATTTCCTCTTTCATAATATCATATTTCCTTCACTGCCTGCTCAGATGGTGGAACTAGTATGACATTTGAACTCCTGAACAGCAGAAGTCTCCATGTAAAGTTTGCACTTTCTCTTTTTTTGTGTGTTTGCACTGATCATGTGTTCAGCAGTGTCTGTTTATGGTCCTGAAAGTAATTGGTACTATTTGTTTGTTATTCTTGCTGAATGAGTCTTCTCCATTGGCATATTTTTTCTGCCTAAAAAGCTCTTTCTAACTTTCTCATTTGTAAAACCAATGCAATGGTGGGAAAGTGAGCTCAGCTATACCTTTATTCATGGGTAAGAGTTACACTTCGACTGATGGTCCTTATTACTGCAGAGAATACAATTTGCTTTCATCTTGAGCTTAGGTTTGCTGGGCTGACAGAACACAGTCAAACACAAGTCACTGAGAGGCGGTAAAGATAAAACCTTCACTAACATCTGTAAAGAATTAACAAAACCTTCCTGACAATATAAAATATACAGCATGTAAAGACAACTTCTGAGTAGAATTTTTTCCTCCCAGGGCATACACATTCCAAGAGACAAAATTATTGATGGATTAATCTTTTCTTGTTGCTTATTCCTTATATACACCTCAGTCTGTAACACTGCAGTCATTTGCTGTGGAGGCTGTGATGGTGCCATAGAGAGTAACAACTGTAGTTGACAAATTAGGCACAGAACAGGCTAACTGCAGCAATATTCTTGTTTATATCACTTCAACTCACTTGCAGCCTTGAAATTGGGCACATAGCTAACGTGTAATTTCTTCTGCCTACCTTGGTTAACCTAAATTACTCCTTATTTCATCATGTCTTAATGTTGGCCTGAGTCTCTGAGTCTCTTCATGGATGTCCTGCCACCACAGGCACAAAACAGAGTTCCCAATCTTTCCCTGACAAGTCTATTCTTTCTTTTGCAGAAACCACTCCATCTTCCTTGCCAGTTTGCTCTTTACAATAGTTCTCTCCTTGATCCTAAAGCTGCATCAGAGCTAAAGTGTTCCCCTTATTCCCTCCATAACCTTCAAAAAATTGGCTACCACTTCTCTCCACCCTCACAAATAAATTCCTTATTCCCCTGCTATGACCAGAAGGCTGCTGCAACAATCCTTTTCCTGGCTTGTCAGTACTGTCTTAAGGAGGGTGGAGAGGTTGCACTCACTGGTAGAATGAACTATTTGTCTAAAAAAAATATTATCACAGCACTGCTTGTCACTTCAGGTATGATCCACTACAAAGCTTTTCTCTCTTTCTCTGCTGTGAAATACTGCCTAGACTATCCCCTTTTTTCTGCTGTTGACCCCTTGGCTTTGCCAATAATACCAGTCTTTCTGTTTTTTATTCTCATGGCAGAAGAGGCCTCCAAAAATTCCCCTCCCTCAAAACTGTCTCTTGTCTTAATGCTGACAAAAAGCATAAGCTTATTAAAATTCAGGCAGTGGAAAAGCTGGGCTTACTTTGTTTCAGGCTAACTAGTATTGAGTTATCATTATCTCTCTGTTCCCCTTCTTGGTTCAGCAGACATTTTTTATCACTTACATTACTCTTAGGTTTTAAATTCCTATATAAGGTATATACTCTACCTTGTAGGATGAGGCCCACATGCTGGATTAGTTTCTGACATCTGCCTCAATACAATAACAGAAATAATATGTTACTACCTAGGTTGTGGAGAGTAAAACCTGCACTTGTAGGCTTGTCAGTCTAATTGGCACCTTCAACAGCCACCATAATTTGCATTAAAATAGCTGACACAGAACAAATTCTTATTTTGTATTAAAACATCCAGCAAACACAGACACGACGGCTCACCCCTAATGGGGGGGAATCAGAGGAAAGCTATTGCCAAAGCAATACTTCACAGTGTTTGACGTGTAGCGTTACAGGGTATGACCACTGGGTGTGTTTGGGATAGAGTGGGAGATTAGGGGCTGTATAGATACCCTTAAGATAGCAGCTCTGCATTAGGGAGTGTTTCTAGTTGGAAAGGGAAAGAGAAAAGCAAATGAACAAGCTTTACATGGGAGATGGTTGACCCTCGGCAGACCTTCTTCTTTCCCTCGGCTCTTGTTTGAGAAGAAACAGGTCTGCCTGAGAAGCTGCATTTGGTGTCTGAGATGCTGCATTTTGTGATGTGGGTACAGCTCATCCCAGGTACCACTGCCAAGGGATGCTGATGCACTACCCTATGAGCAGGCTGGGCTGGACAGATTGACACAAGATACACAATGCTTCTGAACTGGCTGCTTTTCACATCCCCATGAAGCATTGATAGCTTTGGAAATACATTTTAAAAATAAGCTTTTTATGACAATGACTGAACTCAGAGCCAGGTGAAAGCTTGCCATTCAAAAGCCATTTTGAAAGGGAAAAACATACGTATAGCTATACAAGAAGTGTTTTCCATTAAAAAAAAGACCATAGACTAAGGAGGTGATACCATGAAAATGAGGTCTATAGTATGGGCCTATAAACCCAATATACGACCAGCATTTGTACATTATTTGGCATGGATGTGTTGGGTTATTCTGGTAGTGTGAGGAAACCATCTTATTTTTGTCCTACTAATACAGTGTTATCATTTCCCCCACCACCCTTTCAAGTCACATAAAACAGCATAACCAATTCTGTCTCCACAGGCTAATCTGCATTGTCCTTATCTTGCCACTTGACTGGTATTTAATGTTCTCCCTACAAATACGCTGATTCAGCTTGACCATCTCACACGTAACATCCCCTCTCAACCAATTTTACAGCCACCTCGCCAGCAATCTTTAGTTCAGGCACAGTCTGGGTTCCTGCTTCTCTGCCAAACATTCATTTTTCTATGCATCAGTCCAGATTTTCCATTCCTCTGCTTCAGTGTAATTCAGTTATGCTTAACTGAGTTAACCCTGACATCCTCCAGCGGCAGAGAAAAGACCTGGCTGATCGTCTTTTTTTTGTCAACTGCAATTCTCAGTTACAGTTTTCTTAAAACTGTCATCTCCAATTCAGTGCCCATTTCAGAGCAAGTGTGGACAAAGCTCAATTTGAATGGCAAGTTGTACGTAAATGGCTTATTATACCAGCCCCTGGAGTCCCTGGGGCACCAGCAGCCCCCATCAAGCTGGAAGCTGCTCAGACACCCAGGAGAGCCTCTGCACTGAAGGGCATCCAGTTAAAATAGACAAGAAGAATGGCTGAAGGGCAAGTGTTACCATAACAAACGTGGAGCTGAAGAAACACTGATTTGTCAGAAGAAAACTGAACAGATACCATTAAGGTATGACTCAGAACATCTTCCTCATGACAATACTCCTCTTCACATCCATGAGCACAATTTCAAAACGTATTTCTTCTCCATTCTTTCCATTGTTTTTTTCCAGCTAAACAGGGTTAGAGTTGGATGGTTTATTACCTAGTACAAAGGTCACTGTCCCCACTGAAGTCAGCAAGGGCACGCTGTTATCCATACCTCACACAAGTTGAGGCTGATGACCTTTATTGCCAGAAAATGTAGTGCTGCAGAAATAGTGTCTGCAAGGATCTTTCTGCAGAATTTCTGAAGCTTTTATGGACACTTCAGGTAGCATTTGATAACTTCCTAATTTCTGAGAATAATATGAGTGCCACCAGAGAAACAGCATGGGAAAGATAAAAGCAGTTAGTGTTTTGCCTCTTAAAGATTTCAGAACAAAATTATTGAACGGATGTAGCAAATACGGATTTGTATACATGTTTATTCTGAGAAATTAAAATGCCTGATATCTTTTCTTATGAAGACGGTATAGAAAATGAGCCATGTCAGAACAAAAATATTTCATCCTGACAACACCTGTTTGGAAGACACCATTAAGTCTTTGTCACATGGCTCAGCATTTCAGAAAATTATTTTGTGCATATGTGCCTATTTAAAGATTAGCTAAAGTTCTTACATCTTAATGCAGGCAAATAAAAAGGTACTTTGTAGTTTATTGCATTACAATTATTCATTGTGTTTTATTGGTATGTTCTCTTTATTTTGTAATACTTTATAGTAAAAGCATTGAGTGTGTTATGCTTTTTGAAAGGAAAGATTAACCTGCTTACTCTTCTACAATAAACATGTAAAATAGAGGCAGAAATAAAAGCACATAGTCTTTTGGTAAGCAGCTGGATGTGATATCAGGATCAGAGATTCAGGATAAATAGATTTGTTACTTTAAATGAGAGCCAAAAAATAATCCCTCAAAAAGCAAGTTCTAAATTTTTCAAAATGCATGTCTAAATATGTGTCTTGACAACCATACCAGCACTGTCACACAACGGGACTATACCAGAATTTCTTAAGCCTGCATTTCCCTGGTATGTTCTGAAAGCATAGCAAAAAATGAAGCTGATGGGAAACACCACTGAAAATGGCAAATTCCAATTTTCTTACATTCATGAAATTTTGTTCTAGGAAATGCTGTGATCTCTTTCACTCCTGTGCTGCCAATCTTTGTGCATATATTTAACTTTACGCCCCTGAACAATCTCATCAAATTCTCTAAAATTGATCATAATTTTAGAGTTAGCAATGGAGGTGAGAGCTTGCAGGATCTGGAGTGCACTTTACCCTTCCAGTCTTAAACTACAGCTAAAAATTTTCCAACTTTTACCATTAGTAGAGTTCTAGTCCCTTGCAACATCTTGCAATTTTGCAAGTCTAGAAACAAAAAAAGAGTTTGTGGTTTGGGGGCTATATTTTCTTAACTACTGTGTTTCAAAGCCCTTGTTAAGTTTAGAATAATGCATAATCAAAGCTGAAAATTATCTTCCTCCTCTAAATTTATCTCTATGGACTTCTAGACCTCAGTATTCATTGCCAAGTTTTAGTTAATAAAAAATGAAAAGTATTCTTTTCTTTGACTATGAAAATAAGCTTTTTCTGTTGCTCCATTTAAAAAATATTTTAAAAAACAAAACTTGTTTTCTGAAGTGAAAAACTTAATTGAGGTGCTGATATACTTAGGAAATCATTGCCCCTGAAAGCTGGTATTATTTTACAGTGTTTCTTTCTACTAAAAAAAGTCATGTCACGCTGGTAAATGTTGCCCAAGGAGTCTTCCCCCCCCCCCTCCTTATTGGTTTTTGCTGGCTTCTATTAATGCCTAAGAGGAAATACTACATATTTCATGCATAATATCATTTTATGCAGAATACTATATATGAAGTATTTTGATTTGTTATTTGGCCTTTGAAAGATGTACCTTCAAAGATTTACAAAACAAAACCCCATTTTTTTTAAACTGATTATGCCAGCTACTGAATGTCCCATTGTTTGTCTTATACAGAAAATTAGTAAGCAGGGAGAATCAGAAAAATCTATTATATCATTAGAGTAGTCTAATTTCACAAGTATGAAAATGGGACCATTTCCAAGACACATCTGTTTTTTTATCAAAACCTTTCTTGGTCTTTTTCTTGTATCTGCACAGTCGTCAGAATCTGTCATTCATTGACCTTTGCATTTGCACAAACTGAAAAATTTCAGGTAGTCTTTTGTTACAAATCTGGACTCATAGAAAGAATATGACCTGATAACTCTGAAGACCTAAGGGAACTGCAGTTCATATGATAGTAGAGATGTACTTTAGATAGTGGGAATCCCTAACAAGTATTTGTTCATGTACTTTGGCTTGGATATTATTAACAATATAAATATATTTTTAAATATATTTATAATACATATATTTATGTTTGCATTTATGTTCTGATGGCATTACCGGTATGCAGCTAAGGTACATGCTGGTATGCTATATTCTCAGCTTGGGCAGAGATACGGATTAATACCTATTCATGTGAAAGCAGCTATTTAATATAAAACTCTAACAATGAAAGAATGTATGATGTTAATATAGTGTGACAGCACTGATGTGAAGATCTGTCTAATGTCAGCTATAAGGCACCAAAACAATTAAATCTGTGCATAGCTAATAATTTCTGGAACACTTCTTCCTAGGAAGTATGCTCCTTAAAGAATAGATTATCCATTCTTCTTCTTCTTTAGCTTGCACTATGCTGACATAATTTACATTATAGAAAATAAAATAAGCTACAGCAGGCAACAGAAGTCCGTGTTAATCTAAGAGGTCATGATACAGAATTGCCACTTCTTAAATTTTTTAGTATGGCTAAAACCCTGTTCCTGTCTTCTAGGCCTTTGAAGAGTATGTCATCTTCAACTTGGCGCTCTCTCAAAATTTTCACACTTCTTTGCATAAAAAAATTTAGAAATTATTCCTACATTACATTTTAAGAAAATGCCTTTTTTGTCCTCCTTAAAGTAGGGCCCTTTCTCACATGTCAGTTACGGCAACATCCTTTTCTCTTTATTTGTGAAATGTGGTCTCAACCATACTCCCACCCAACCTGCCTTCTGCAGAGGTCTTTTTCCTAATATGACCCATTGACTCAAAATTTCTCTGCACACCCCAACCCTGAGCTTCCATTCTCTGTTTCACTGATCATGCTGCTTGATTTCCTTCTGTAAGACTGATGATACCCATCCTGGCCTTATGCACTTATTCTCATTTCTTACAAAAATCCTGATCTCTGCCCAGATATAACGCCAGCCTCTGCTTGTCTTGTTAACCTTCAAATGCAGAGTCTTTGTGTTTCTCTCAGGCACCCTTCATACTTTGAAAGAAAGGTCCATGACTAGTCATAGAGCTACCTCATTATTTTTCTTCCCTGTCTTCCTTATAATTTTCCTTTGTCCTGATGCCTAGAAACTTTTTGACAACAGCATGCTCAGAGCATATGTTGATCAATAAATACTACTTCTTTACTCTTTTATTAGTCTTCTCACTTAGCCTAAGCTCTCTTAGAGGCAGAGGATGCCTTGTGGTCCCTATTTCCACAGTGCCAAGGACAGTAGGTCTTTGTCCATGAATTAGGCACCTAAATGCTGTAACATTTTGAATAGTAACTTGTATTCCCTATGAGTAGGTCTCTACCCATGAAGTAGATAGATAAACAGGACTTTAGAAGCTTGAATTCAGAAGTAAAGTGCTCTAGGACCTTTTAATGCTAAAGCCTTAAGGAAGCAGCATGATTGACTTTTGTGCTGGGATTTCCCATTGTACAGTTCTATTTTATATGCCCAAGGAAAACCTCCTTCACGTCAGAGTTCAGTTTGTCTTGTTCTGTGAAAACTGGTAGCTGCTTCAGGGGAAGATTAGAAAAGCTCTGTAGATGAAAGTCATGTAAAAAATATGATAGAAAGTTTGTTTAATCCTATCATTTCATCATTGGTTTATATGCTGAAGCACAAAGGTTCAAAAGTACTCATTTTCTCAAAGGAAAAACAATCCTTCCTGTAAATTCTTGTATATATGACTACAATTCCAGCTTTGGAGATTTTAGAGGGAGGGATAACTAAAAGCAAAAAAACATAAACATATTCTTTGTTGTACATTTCATCATTTTTTCCCCATCTCCTCTCATTAGGAAAAAAACAAAGATCAGAAATAGTTGCTGACTTCAGAACAGAGATTAGGAAATAAGACGGACACTACTTACCAACAAAGTAGTAGTAATAATGGCAAAAAGACAGTGATAAAGACCTGGATAAGCTCAATAAGTTAATGTGGTGGGTTGACCATGGATGAATGCCAGGTGCCCACCAAAGCCGTTCTATCACTCCCCACCTCTTCGCTGGACAGGGGAGAGAAAAAAAAATATAACAAAGGGCTTGTGGGTCAAGATAAGGACAGGAGAGATCAT
>JANZLQ010000086.1:33947177-33963198 GCA_026212715.1 Elanus axillaris | reverse complement strand
CTCCACAGATCCGCAGGTCCTGCCAGGAGCCTGCTCCAGTGCGGGCTTCCCACAGGGTCACAGCCTCCTTTGGGGACCCACCGACCTGCTCTGGTGTGGGGTCCTCCACAGGCTGCAGGTGGAGATCTGCTCCACTGTGGACCTCCATGGACTGCAGGGGGACAACCTGCCTCACCATAGTCTTCCCCAAGGGCTGCAGGGGAATCTCCGCTCCAGTGCCTGAAGCATGTCCTCCTCCTCCTTCTGCACTGACCTTGGTGTCTGTGGAGCTGTTTCTCTTACATGTTCTCACTCCCCGGCTGCTGTTTCTCCCCGTTCCCCAACTTTTTTTCCCTTCTTAAAATGTTATCACAGAGATGTTACCACTATTGCTGCTGGGCTCGGCCTTGGCTGGCGGTGGGTCCATCTTAAAGCCGGCTGGCATTGGCTCTGTCGGACATGGGGGAGGCTTCCAGCAGCTCCTCACAGAAGCCGCCCTTGTAACCCCCTTGCTACCAAAACCTTGCCACAGAAACCCAATACATTTAAAGACAGAACTGTACTCATGACCTGAAAGTCATTGCTAGTTCCTGCAGAAAAGGAGAAAAGTACCCAAGGCAATGATGGCTTAGACACTCTTGTAAAAATGAAGATTCTAAGAACTCTTTCTGTAAGTAAGTGGAATGCTACAGGGAGAAGCATGATGGAAAAGCTTGAGAGTGTATAGCAATAAAAAGAAATGACTATATGAATGAACTCTGTGGCACTAGGAAGCAAATAAAGAGACTACTAGGTCTACGGGATGACAAATGCAAAATGTCTGCATATGTGGAGATATCCTTGAAAGAAAAGGACATAACAAAGTGACAAATAAAAGACAGGTTTGCTAAGAAAAAATATTCTAAGTCAAAGCTAAAAACCTATGTTTAAAGAGACTATTAAAAGAAGAATATAAGTATGTTATATCTCCTAATCCTCTCACTGTAGTATCAATTAATAGACATCAGAGAGATATAAAACATTAAGTGCAAATTTACTCCCTTTTTGAAAAGCGCTCAGGCATGAAGAAATGCCATTGCACAGAACAATGAAAGCAAAGAAGAAGCAAATAATTGAAAAAGAAAGAAACTTAAAATCTATAAGGCTACTTTCCTTAACAATACTTTCAGAAGTGGTGATGGCTTTTGGACTTTCACATGTCAATAATCTTCCTCACACTGATTTTGGTTTAGGTTTTCCTAACACAAGGTTTCTAACCTTGTTTGACTAATGCATGTGTGTAACCTCACCATGTATGATGTCGTTGGAAGGGTTAGACCAGTAAGATAAAAAGAACTTAGGGACTTCCTGAGCTAGAGGTCTTATCTTTGACTATGTCATATGAACTGATAACCTGCTGTGAAGAAGTGGTAATAAAACCCCTTCATACTGAAATGGATGACTGTAGCCAGTGTTATTTATTTATTTTTAGTTATTTATTTTCTAGGTAATTGCCATAGCAGCATATTTTGCTTTTGATACTCCTGACACTGTAAGATGACATCAGAGCTACCGTATCTAAAGATTGTAGGCTGCCTGTCTGCTTACTCATTGCAGCAAACTCTGGCACTGAACTCACCTCAGGAAAACACAGTGTCCCTGCTCAGGGAAATACAAGACTTCAGACATGCTGTTACTTGCATTTTTCATATTATGCAATAGCCACAATTAAGAAAAGGTCTTTGAGCTCTCATTTAAAGAAACACTACCTGAACAGAGACTATCTGAATCCTGAAACCATTGTTCGTAGAGAGAAGATAAGCTCCCACTTGAAGGAATATGATAATTCTTAGTAAGATGTCATACCAGGGTAGTTTGCAAATCCCTAGTAGAAATAGGTCCCTGGATCTTCTGAGTATCTTGCAAATACAGAAGGAAAGGGTGCACCAAGGAATGACTAGAGCCATCTGAATGCCAAAAACTTGTTCTAATTCATGCACATTGATGTACATACACCTAGACATTCTCATTACCTGTTGGCAAAAATGTCACGGTTTGAATCCCACTTAGGGGATGTCATCACCTTCCACCAGCACCAGGAGGCCTCACCCTGTATCTGTGTTGGACACCCAGTTGAAGGAAATCACGTGAGCAAGGAAGATATCATTGTGTGATCAAGGTGTTCCTTAAAAATAAAGTGTCCTAGGCAAATAATTCCTGAATAAATACTTAAAGACACTGTGTTAATAAGGGAAACATTAATACAATTTATACTTCTAGCCTGATGTCTTGGAAGAGAACTTAACCATCAAATATCCAAATGCTGTTCCATTAAGATAAATACATGTTTACACTGGGTTTAGCTCAACACATTTGAAATTTACATAAATGTTGTAGCTTATTGACAGTTTAGCTAACGCCTTTTGCATCTTCTGTGCAATTGTTTGACAACATTGCTTTATGACTTTCCTGTACTGTCAAACACACTGAATCTACATCTCCACATGAGCATGCATGAATGGTTCAGTAGCTTCTGTGTACATGAAAGCCAGAATGATGAAACACAGAAATACAGTTAAAGGCATAGATAACCAAACCCAATTACTCTACATAGTTTGCAGTCTGTTAACTCCGGTAATTTTAATTGTTTTCAGTCACAAACAAGACAAAGGTCAACATGAATGTGAATCATAGTGTGTCATGTGGTTCTTGCAGACTTACAAACAGGTTTGTCAGCATTTCTGGCATACAGCAGCTGCATGATGGTACCAAATATTTTATGTCTAAAGCTCATTAGTTTTTTCTTTGCTTTACAAAAATAGAAATCTGTGCACGCTTTGAAACAGGAAGCTCTGAACTCAAACTGTACATCACACTTAGTTATCTTTTGTTGAAATGCCTGCCTCAGGTAAGGCCATTAGCATATTTATACTGGTCCATTTTCATTATAGAATAAGGAAGTAGGTTAGTTACAAAGAAAATGGATCTATTCCTCATAGCAAAAATCAGTCTGATGGTTTATTTGTAAATATAATGTAGCAATAGGGAGTGAGGGAAAATACACAAAAGCATCCAAGCTAGGAACAAAGCTTTCTTAGGCTTTCTATACTATTGCCCTCACTTTCAAATGCACTCTGCCCCCATGAACTACACTGAGGATTTTCTACTCATAAACTCAGTCTATAAGAAATGATCAAGTGAATGAATGAGATATATGGCTAAAATGAAATTGCTATTAGAAACTGTTTAGAAGGATAGTCTCCCTGTTTCTTTAATTTTCTGTATTTGCTCATTACAGAAATAATTGGTTTAGTTGTTGACACATACCAGGGCTTGTCACACCTCACAATTTATAACCGCTAGATTTGTTTTCCCTGTGACATTGATTGTACACAGTGTACACGGAATGACTAAAAGCTAGTGTAGGCTCTTCTAAAATGTTTCATTTGGGTTACAAGTACATCTTAGGCCTGATTTGTTTAAAATCTGTATCCATGAATAGACCAATGACACAGGATCCTAAATGATGAAACACTGGAAACTCTACCAAGAGTCCAAGGGAGTATTCACTTTCTGCCTTTCTCATGATAGAAGCAGGGTGGCCTGGAGGTAGGGTAATGCAATAATTAAATGGCCATTGCCGAGCAGGAATTGACTCAGCCAAGCTGGCCACAGGATGTCCTTATTCAGAGGTTTTCTAAGCTGCTGAAATAATTTACAAACAAAAAGATTGGAAAACTGTAAGCCAGTGATGACCCACTTCTGGGTAGCAGTAAGGAAAGAAAATTCTTGGTGTGACTGTAGCCACACAGACTTTCACAACTGGAGAAACTGGGGAGGACTGTTTTTCTTCCCCTCCCTCCCCCCACACCCAAAACACCAAGAATAATGACAATGGGCATCAGGGCCCAGATTTTGCAAAGATACCTTCAGAACTGTACTTTGCAATACACAAAATTAAAGAATAACAATTCCTGTGCCTATCTCCTTGGACACCGGGAGGAAATACATTAATTTGCCTGGGCAGACTTTTGCAACTGATTGATTTGAAATAATTTCCATTGTGCCTCCGTGAAAAATCCCCTCAGGGTGTGGGTAGGAAGTGGTTGCAATATACACCACTATATTTTCAGTGTGTGATATCCGTGCGCTGTCCATTACTTCCAGCTCAGAACCTCATAAGCTTTAACGCAATTACTCTCTACCTGTGCTGTGAGGACACGTAATGCTGCTACTCTTATTTATTAGTGGAGAAAAAGGTGGTTTGGAAGGCTAAGATGTACATATTTAGATACTTAATTCCAGCTAAGCCCATGTGAAAAAAGTTAAATCAGTAGGATACAGGCATCTTTACACCCCCAAAGATTTCTTAAAACAGTTTGTCTAGGGGTACCACAGGGGTTTATGGGATCAAGGGAACTGGACCCGATTGTGTTCTCTAACTACAGATCCAGCCTTTCTCCCTAGCTGGTTATTTCCATTATCTCAGTATTCATCTCCTTAGAGAGGAATATGTATTTAGTATCAGGAGTGGAGATGAGCTTATTTACTGACTGTAAAGTCAGTACACCACCTAGCCTGGGATAAGTTTTAAAAAGTTATTATCAACCTAGGCGTATAACTGCATCCTTATCATTTGTTTCTGGGCATATGTGTCCTAGCATGTTCTTGTGTTACTTTACCTCTACCCATTTCAAAACCTATGAACTGGAATGAAACTAACCTCGTGTTTGAATGAGTCTTTAGTGCAGAAGTGTAGCTCAATAATGGAGAGAAACTTTTTTTCTTTTTTTTTTTTTTAGCGTATACAAAGCCTGCTGTTAATGTGCTTGGCTTTAGGGTGCCAGGAACTCCATAAAGCCTTATTCACATTTGTCTGCTGTGTAGAAGGTTCAGGGAGATGTATGGGAAAATTTCACAGGAAACTAGTAGATTCTGGCTGCTAGATTTTTGTTTTAGCTTCTGAGTTGCCTCTGATGTAGTTCATATTGTTCCTTTTGCTTTCAGTGTTGCTCATGAGACTTTTCAGGGAGAATTATTTTGGTATTACTATGATTGTTTTTCACTTGGACTGCTCATGATCTTATCCAAATGCCTCAAAACCCATCAGTAGCATTCAATGAACCTTTACTAGCTAGAAGTTGGAATGACATCTTCCCTTTTGTTCATTGTATGTTGTCCTGGGCACACCTGAATGGCTTTCTTCTGCTCTGCAGCCATTTTAATACATACTTTATTGCAAGAAAAATTGGCTACTAGGACACCATCAGCTTTCAGTGCAAGGAAAGGCTACTTTTGTATTTGAGAGCAACAGCCATTTTCTTTCCTCGCCCATAAGTTTTCAGATTAGTTCAGTCTGCAGCATGCAGCTCTAGCCTATGCTGAAGTTCAGCCCCAAGGCCTTTGCCAGATCATTGTAAAGATAGAAGCCATCTGTAAAATCTGGATCTCTGTGCAAACTTCCTCAAGACTGGAGCCACTCAGATCTGAGGCTTTGATTTGCATGACACACTTCTGAATACTGACATTTGGCTGTGTCAAAAAACACAAGTTAAGCCAGCCCGGAGCTTTCCTCTCCACCTGTTTGTACAAAGCTGCCAAGCAGAAAAATTAAATGCTTATATTACTAAATGGGAAAGCCTGCTAAAACTCCTGAGCTGTTGATTTCTGCAGTTAGTTTTTGTTGACTTGTTCCTATAGAAATATTGTTAGCATCTCTTATCAAAGCTGGGTATCTGTTCAAGGGTGTTGAGAACAGGTAATCCCACCAAGTTTGGCTTCTCTTTTGAGATACAGACTCACAGAACAGCAGGGGCCGGAAGGCACCTCTGGAGATCATCTAGTCCTGTCGCTGCAGCTCTGTAGTGGGGTCATGTCTAGCTATCAGAAACTCCTGTCAGTGCAGATAAGGGGTTCCTGTACAGCCATCACAGCGGTGTCGCTTGGACCAAAAGCTTGGGCACAGAGCTTACTTACTATCACTGCACAGCCCTTGAAGACTTGTTCAGAGCCAGTTCTGCTACATCTGAAACTGTGGGGCAGGCTGCTCCTCTCTTGTTTGTGTAATTTCAGGCCAGAACATCTATTTTACACTCCACCAAAACAATGGTGCACAGGAATATAATGCGATAGCAATTGGAAATACAAGGAAGGAGAAGGAGGGTAGTGACTCTAGCTTTGAACAGAGGAAACCAATTACAGTCAGCAGATGGGGAATCATGTCTTTCCATTTATTGCTCTTTCTCTAGAACAGTTCAGGGTGACACTGACCTCCCCCTCCCCTATCACTGTGTTGAAAACAAATCTAACAGCTGATGGGCAAGTAGGTGACCGAAGTGATCAAACACCTCCCAGTATGTGCCCAACAGTAGGCACAGCTGTAGATTTGTTGCTAGACTGCTTCCTCTGCAGAGAAATTAAATGGCATTTGTTCAATTCTGACTGGGCTGGTATTTCAAATCTTGCTTTTGACTCTTTTTGATCTTCAATCTGTTGACTGCATTTCCCTCCAAAATAATGAGGGAGCCTGCTGAGGAGCCACAAAACACCTGAGAGCTGAGGGAGAGAACACCATAGCCCAAGGTTCATCACAATGTCAGTTTAATGGGGCCTCCAGTGACCTGTACTTTAAGTGGTTGGGGGATCCCTTACAGTGTAAATTTTTACTTCCCTTGGAGAAATTGCACTATGTAACATTAAGAGAGTTATGGGAACTTGATGCTATGCCTGCTCAGTCATTACTTCACAGATGTTCATGCACCACATGTCAAATCATGGGCTTTGTGACTGAGAAGCAGAATTTGGCACAGTTTGTCATTTGAAAAACCCTTTTCTGAAAGGCAGGAAGCAAATCTTTGCCACTGCTTTCTAAGAGGGGGTGGTTTTGTTTCAGCTGGCCCAGGTCTTTTTTTAGAATACTGCTTCTATTAAACCATCCCTATTCAAACACCTTCTATCCCTCTTTAAAAGTTAAGCTACATACTACCTAAAACACATTACAGTTTGTCTCAGAAATGTTACAGTCAGTGTCTCAGTTCTCAAGATTAGGTGGCATAAGGCCAGTGTAAATTCATTCCTGCAGTGGATCCCTCTTTGGCTTAAAAAGTAGCAAATCCTGCTAAAAAAAATATCGTAAGGAGTGGTGTAACATTTGGAAGCAGGAGAGCCTGTGAAGAGGCAGCACTGCCCTCTGTATGACATTCATGTACCACAGTGGAAATGTGTCATATTCTGAAACTAACTTTCTGTTAAGGATTAGAAAGAAAAAGAAATGGGTGAAGTTGGAAGGAATCGGTTTATATTTTTGTGATGAGAAGGGAATCCAGGAAATAAGAATTCTTTCAGTGTTAGAAAGGAAGAACCTGTAGGGGCGACGGTGGGGAGAAAGCTCTTGCAAAGAACACATTTCAGAAATCACTACGAGCATTTTGCAGATTGCATGACAGCACACTGGGCAGCAAAAAGTTCTCTCAATGTGAAGTAAAAAACATAGCCCAGGAAAGAAACCAGCTGTTCCTGATGTAACCCCATCCTGCTCGTCATTGCCACTGGTATCCTGCAAGCTGTCTAGGCCTGCCCTTTTCATCAGACTTATGCAAATCCTGCGTCCAAGCAGAATTTGGCTTTTACTTCTCCACTGCAAGAACCTGACAGATATTTAGTTCTTTCCTTTCCAACAAGTTTCTAGTTCTAGATTTAATTTCGGGGCTATTTATCCATTCAGGCTTAGCTCCCTGTCTTCTGTCTATAAATCAACATTGATCTCCATCTTCTTATTCTTTTAATTAATGCTTATTCACTGAGCAGTGTACCGAGAGAAGTTTTACAAAAGACTGCTGCTGCGTGGCAAATGAAGCTGGGGGGCAGTGGTGGGAAGGGTTGGAAGCAAACAGGAGGATACTGCCTTCTTTTCCCTTTGTTGCATTTCATCTATCTCATGTTTGCTATAAAAGACAGTGGTCTTGTGTTGAAGCCAGTCCTAGGGAAGGGGAAAGAAAGAGTCAGAAATAGAAAAATACCATCCCTAGATGAATAGCCAGAGCATACATAGAAAATACACTTATTTGTCCAGGATTGCTTAGCTACAGGCTGTTTCCAGCAGTCCCTTTTCCTTCTGGATGCACAGCTTTGATGCAGTCTGCAAGGAGCGCCTGGAGAAAAAGTTGCTTATGTCAGGTTAGAAGAGAAGGAAAATAAGAGAAGAGAAGGGAGGGGAGGGAGCCCAAGCTCATCTCCACTCTGTAGCTGCCTCATTCTCTGCTCTCAGCTAGCAGTCACTGCTTCATGATTTGCTACCCCTAAAACATTTTCATTCATGATGGTTGTCACCCATCCAGCAGTTGCCTTTCTCTTCCTAGCTGCCACACACAACAATGCTGAGTGCTGAACATGGATGAGAAATCCAACTTGTGTTACATGTTCTGATGCCAGATGTTGAAATAGCTGAGAAATACTAAGTCTCGGCTTAATAAGTTCCGTTATAAGAAGATCCATTCTTGTGAAATACGAACTTCAAATGGGTCTAACCAGCAGTGAAATATCTTTCACAGGGCTGTGTCTCAGAAGGCCTGGTGGGCCAGCTGCAAAATCTTGCTTTCAGATAAAAAGATTTCCTGCTGAGGATCAGTAATAAATGCTGATTTGTGATATGAATTTGTATCGGGGTGAGACACAGAGATGCAGTGCATTGGGCAATGTTTTTTTTCTGTCTGACAAAGGAGGATCACATCTCTGGGGGCAGAAAAGGCTCTGAGCCCCAGGAGCTCTGGGCTTCCCACCAGACTTTGGGGAGGTCATTGGCTGTTTCTGCACATCAAGAGGGAAAGCAGTTTACAGAAACTGTGAATTCATGCCAAAATCTGAGGTGTAGTAAAGCACTAAGGGCATAGGTCAGTGGAACACAGCTCTTCTGGGTATAGGCAACAGCCTGCATTTTAGTACTGCCACATGCAAAGTTATTGAACCTGAAACGAAAAATGAAAGCCATGATTACAGGAAGGAGGTCCCAGGATGCAGTGACTCTGAAAAGGACTCAGGGCCCTCATGAATGGGACACAAGGGCTCAGCATACCTATATGGCCACTGTAGTTCTGGGGAGAATGAAAGGGGAATATCGAGTAGTACTACTGACATTATGTTTCCACAGTATTCCTCATTTGCACAGCTGCTACTAGAATACTTAGTCCAAATTTGGTGTTACAGATCAAAAACTACACAGATAAATTGGAGAGAGATCGGAGCGATGAGGATAGTGCAGAAACAACTCCTGAAGAGACAGGGTGAAGGAACTCAATATATTTAGCTTACAGAGATAAACAGTGACTTGGTTGCAGTCTGTAAGTACAAGAGCACAAAATGTGATAATAAGGTCTCTGAAGTCTAGCAGACAAATGAATAACAAAATCCTGAGAGGGTGATGAATCCAGTTAAGTTCCTGAAACTTCAAGGACAAAGTTTAAATTTTAGTAGAAAAGATAATTAACTGTTACAACAAAATTTTGTGGTTTTTTTAATGGATCCTCTATCATTGGAAAATTTTTAGTCATTGTCAGGAACTTTTCTAATAATGGCTTCAGCACAAGCAGGAATTAATTCAGGCTCTGGCTTCTGTTACAACAGAGGTCATGAAGGGACATTGATTGATTTTAACACCAGGATTAATGAACATGTATTCATCCCATAGTTCCAGGAATATGCTTGTAGCCTCAGGACTTGAAAGACCAAGATCCCCACCCATTCTACCCTAAAACTCTCCAACAACCGAGGGAGATGTCCATGAGGAGTTTGAGCTATATTATCAGGTGATTTAAAGAAGGATAAAATATTACTCAGAAAACCAAATTTTCCTCAAAACCTCCAGAGGAGAAAAGGCAGTGAGAGCTATTTAAGGCTGTTCTGCTGCCACATGTCACACGTTGTGACGCACTCTGTCAGTGTGGTTACACAACACCACCACCTCCTCAGACACAGCTGACTTTCCGCACAGGGACTGTGCTCCCCCCTGCCACCCCCTGGCCCCCCACCATGTCAAACACAAAGTAACAAAACTTTGCTGATCTCTATCAAACCCACTAGTTCTGAAGCGAGGATGCATTCTTCTCTTCCTAGAGACTCGTTGCCTTTCTTTGGCACACAAACCTCTTGCTATGATAAAAATACAATTGCTGGTTTATTTTTATTAATTATTTACTGACATTTAATTTGGTCTTCTATAGAAGTATTAAGAGATGCTGGCATCGCATATGAAAGAATCAATCCAGCAGTCTTTCCACCTCCTGGCACCAGAGTATGAAGCTATACAGTAAAGGTAGATAAGCTGCACAGCTAGTTTTGCATACAGCCCTTCTGCAGCCCAGGTGAATCACAGGGTCTGTTCATGAAATAGGAACACTGGAAGGCCCTGAAATACTGTTTTTCAATAGTGTTTTGGTCAATATGAAAAATCATTAAAAATTAAATTACAACTATGATAGCTAGCAGAAACTAGATAGAAGCATATAAGTATTTTAACAGGAGTATTTTGCCTGTTTTTTGACTGAATTAAGAGCACTAAGCTTAAAATATGTACTGCTGTGGGCATGATTTCTTTTTAAAAATGTTTCCAGGCTTTAGAGATAAGCAAGTGTTTACATAATAAACTACTGGCATGAAATATATATATAACAAATAAGGCTACCAGTAATCTCAAAGTGAAGGTTGCCCAATACTTTCCAGAACAGGGCTGTCCCTTGAAGTATTTATGGACAAGCCAAATTTTTTCTTTTGAACTATAATATTATAATGTGGGTGCCTGCTTTTGAATGAATGTTTAGTGGGAGGAAAAAGAAAAGATCAGCTATTTCTGACCTTGAGACTAAAGGAAAATATCGTGCTCTACCGTTTTC
Organism: Elanus axillaris; assembly: GCA_026212715.1. Classification (NCBI taxonomy): domain Eukaryota; kingdom Metazoa; phylum Chordata; class Aves; order Accipitriformes; family Accipitridae; genus Elanus; species Elanus axillaris. The sequence continues at coordinate 33,952,357 of JANZLQ010000086.1, read as the reverse complement.
AAAGTACACTTTCAACCATTTAGTTAAGCAACTGGAACACCACTGTGTTTCTCTGACAAGGGAGCCAACTCAGGAGCAAAGGAGCTGTCCCTTGGGAAAACTCCGCTCAAACAGAAATTAAAAGCCTTTCAAAATGTACATGTTCGATGCACAATTAGGATTCCAGCTAAACACCCCCATCATTCTGTCACATCAAGAAAAATCCAGTTTGGGACTCTCAGCAAAAGGAAATGCCTGCACTTGCTCTTTGTCTGTCATGCATGGCTCTGGCCTGAGCCATGGGAATACAGGAGCCATGGGAATACAAGGAACTGAAAGCAGCTGTCTCTGCTTTCATGTCCAGGCAGTATGCAGAAAAACAATCTGACCTGACCCTAGTGTATAGGAAGGGAGAGTAAATGAAGGATAAGTGTAAGTTTATAGGTGACTGGATCAAAGACATCTTGGGTTGAGGATGATGTTAACTGTGAAGACTAAGGTAATGTTTCACAAGTGACATTAGTGATAATGCTGAGTTTGCAAATTTACCATTCTCTGGAGGAAGAGAAAACACTGAAATTGAAAACTTTACGCATTACAGAAGAGTCAAGCAGTCTTGAAAAAATCTTATCTTCATCTTTCTATTTAGATTTTAATTTTTTTGCCTGCACAAACCAAAGGGAGAGGCAAACTCCACAATTATTTTGATAAACCCAACCCGTGAATGTCTTCCAAGGCAAGCTATGTTTTCTTTTTAAAACAGGTTCACATAAAAATATCTCTTCCTTCTCCTTTACAAATACAAATACAACAAGCTTTTCCAGAACCAAAGATCAAATGTGGTACTCAGGTGTGTGCCCTCTGGGATTAGTCATGTTTTCAGAAGTTGCTATGAGCTTTCCCCCTCTTCTAAGCTAGCAGGAGCCCAAAACACATGGTAACCTGCAGGAAGTTCCCAGTTTAAAGCTGCTCAGTGCTGGTTCTGTTAGGTTGTCTGCGTGCAATACATGGATTCTTTGCTTCAAATCCAATTTGTTACTCTCTTAACTTCATAGAATCACAGAATGGCTGAGGTTGGGAGGGACCTCTGGAGGTCACCTGGTGCACACCCCCCCCCCCAAGCAGGGTCACCTAGAGCCAGTTGCCCAGGACAGGGTCCAGACAGTTTTTTAATATCTCCAAGGACAGACACTCCACAACCTCACTGGGCAACCTGTGCTAGTGCTTACTCACCCTCACAGTGAAAAAGTATTTCCTGATGTTCAAAGGGAACCTCCTGTGTTTCAGTTTATGTCCATTGCCCCTTGTCCTGTCACTGCTGAAAAGTACCTGGCTCCTCTTTGTGCCCTTCCTTCAGGTATTTACATACATTGATAAGATCCTTCTGAAACATCTCTTCTTTAGGTTAAACAGTCCCAGCTCTCTCAGCCTTTTCTTATGTGTGAGATGCTCCAGTCTCTTCATCATCTTTGTGGCCCTTCATTGGACTCTCTCCAGTATGTCCATGTCTCTTGTACCCAGGAGCCCAGAACTGGACACAGTGCTCCAGGTGTAGCCTCATCATTGCTGAGTAGATGGGAAGGATCACTCCCCTTGACCTGCTGGCAATAATTTGTCTAATGGACGATACCACTAGACTTCTTTGCTGCAAGGGCCCATTGCTGGCTCATGTTCAACCTAGTGTCCACCAGAACCTCCAGGTTATTTTCTTCCAAGCTTCTTTCCAGCTGGTTGGCCTCCAGCATATATTGGTGCATGGGATTGTTCCTCCCCTAGGTGCAGGGCTTTGAGCTTTTCCTTGTTGAACTTCTTGAGTTTCCTGGTGGCCCATTTCTCCAGCCTGTCAAGGTCCCTTTGCATGGCAGGACAACCCTCTGGTTTATCAGCTACCCTGCCCAGTTTTGTGTCATCCACAAAATTGCTGATGGTACATTCTGTCCCACCATGCAGATCACTGATGAAGATGTTAAACATGATTGGACCCAGTGTTGACCCCAGAGGTATACCACTAGTTACTGGTCTCCAATTAGAATTTGCACTGCTGATCACCGCTGTCTGGTTTCAAAGCCAGTTTTTAGCTTGCTTTGCTGTCACCCATCCAGCCTATACATCAACAGCTTGTTTATGAGGGTCTTTTGGGAGACAGTGTCAAAGGCCTTACTGAAGTCTAGGTATACAAAACCCACCACTCTCCTCTCATCTGCCAGGCCAGTCACTTTATCACAGAAATTTATCAAGTTGGTCAAGCATGACTTCCCCTTAGTAAAGCCATGCTGACTACTCCTGATGATTTTCTTTTCCTTAATGTGCCTGGAAATAGTTTCCAGGATTAGCTGCTCCATCATCTTCCAAGGAATTGAGGTGAGGCTGACTGACCTGTAGTTCCCTGGGTCTCCCTCCTCTCCCTTCTTGAGGACGGGGGTGACATTTGCTTTCCTTCAGTCTTTGGGAACTTCTCCCAGTTGCCATGATTGATTATAGGTTATCAAGAGTTGTCTTGCAATGATATCTGCCAGCTCCCTCAGCAATGAAAGAGAAAGGTCTAGCTGATAAAGAGAAAGAAATGAAGAGTGAGCTTGTGGGGGAGCATGTATCAGTGACATACCCATAGTAACATTTAGCTTTCCTCAGTCCATTTTCTTAAGCTTGAAGTCCTGAAGTCGCTTGACGAAATTACAGTAGGAAGGGAAACAGATGGGATGTGTCTATCTGTGGGTAATTATATTAACCTAAAAGTGTACACCTCCCTGGTCTTATCCTCTGCTCAAGATTTTTACTTGATGGAGTCCATTGGAAATGCACTTCTGCTACAAAGCCAGCTGTACTCAGGACAGAAAAGGTACTGAGGGGGTAAACTAGCGCCCAAGGAGAAGATACCATGGCATTGGCCTTAAGGATATAACAGCTGGGAGTGCCAGGGTCCTGATGGCAACAGAAAGGCACAAACTAAAACAAAGGAAACATCCAACCAGTTGATGATTAAGAACCAATCTTTAAATTGCCTGTGGTAGCAGCACAAGCTAGCAAGGCGATACCCTTCTGTGTTTAAATAGTTGCTAAATCTTGGAGGCAGTCCTTTTGTTAACTGAAGTAACAAGAGCCAAAAATGCATGCCTGCATACCCTGTCAGAATAAGGTGTGAGTTCTCCATCTAGATTAGCATCATAGGGGCCTAGGGAGGTCATGGCTACCCTTCCTCTTCATGGCCAGAAGTGAAGGGAAAGGACTCATAACTCTGTCATGGAGGGTCAGGGAAGACTGGGATCTTGCACTGTATCTTCATAGTGATGAAATAAAAGAAGGGAGAAAGTAAAAGTTGGTGTCAGTGTGAGGGCAAGCAGAAGGGTGGAGAGGACTGCTAAAAGGAGCAACACATTCTGGCTGAACTCATCAGGGGCAAAGGCAGCCTTCAAACCCTCCCTTATCATCACAAAGGCAGAAAATACTGCAACTAGCCAAAGTGTAACTTTTCCAGGAAACACATTCTGTCCCCTTTGGGGAATATGATGTATCCTCAGTGTCAAACACTGCAAACTACAAGAATGCAGTGTGGATCTCTGCAGATATTACACAAATGTACAAAAATCCATATTATTCAACCTGACAGTAGAGGCATATACATGCAAAATAAAAAAGATACATTTATAAACCAAACTTAATCTAGCAAAACTTACCAGATTTAAAAATAAAAGCCATATGGCTACACAAACTCACTGAATGGAAAGGTCCTGTTATGTTCACACAGGGTTTGCACTACATAAAACTCCATAAAATTTTGTAACTCAGGAAAGAGGCAAGAGTTAAATTCTCTTACTGCTGTTTGCTGACTTTTTTTTTTTTAATAGTTTACAATTTTTGTTGAGGTTTCAAGCTGTGTTGAGAGCATACCTAAACTACTCAATGTAGTCATCTTTGTTAGCTGGTAATCTCCTAAACCTCTGTAAGCAAGAGGGCAGAAAGCCCTATTCCAGAAGGCAACCCAGCCAGACACAACTCCTGCTGCAAATTGCTCTGTGAAGTTTCTTTCTCCATTAACTATATGGGAAGCTGAGAAAGACAGGCTGGCGGTTCAGGTAAGTGGTTTCTAACATTGTGGGTAAGGAGAAGAATGTAAATGACAAGAGAAGATGGGACCAGAATAGAATTTTCTTCTGAATGAAGGAAGAAAACTTCCTAACCAGTAAATCAGAATTTCTTTTTTTCCTGTTGTCCCACCAGCTTACAAGCAACACAAGGAGTTACTAACAACAGTGATCCAACAAACTGTTTAAGTAGATTCTTGATTTTAACTACAGGACCATCTACTTTAAAATGACTGCTTGCATACTTACGAATGTACTTCAGAGTTTGCTGGATCAAGGCCTGTGTTAATCATAAACTATGAAACCATGAGAGTAGTTTATTTGGAGGCTATGGCTTGATAGAGTTGAGTTCTTCCTGACCTTATTTCTTCTACAGCACTGCTTGCTGTACCTGTTTAATACTGCGATGTGTATCAAATCTGCATAGTGGGATTTGTTTATCAAGCTTTCCAGATTCAATGATTTCCCCACTCAGTAGGCAAGTCTCTTCTGCTTTTGATCAAACATCTCTAAAGTTATAAATACTTCTAAGATTTCACTCTGAAGTAATAGGGACAGGGGCTTTATCAGAGTGCTCAGAAATAGTATTTATTCTATGGTGTTAAATCTCCAATGTTGTTTGGGAGCTGTTTGGTTTGTACCCCTGGAAAAATTTTATTTACTTAAAGTCTGCAGCACAGCAGGGTAGGGGTCTTCCTTCAAATTAAAATTATTTGCCTTCAGAGAATTTATGTAAATCTTTGGAAATTAATTTCAAAAGCCCTACTCTGAATAATCCTTGCTGTTCTTGTACAACATACAACATATATATATTAATATATATATATAAAAACACTTCTAAACCAACATAAAACAATGCACATTAAATGGAACAAGTTTTTTCCTTTCTATACACTGAATCCTTGGCTTTTGCAAATTGGTACAAATTCCAAGTCTTCAGAATGTACCAGTTGTATTGGGTTTCTGTGGCAAGGTTTTGGTAGCGGGGAGGGTTACAGGGGTGGCTTCTATGAGAAGCTGCTGGAAGCTTCCCCCATGTCCAATAGAGCCAATACCAGCCGGTTCTAAGATGGACCCGCCGCCAGCCAAGGCTGAGCCAATCAGCGATAGTGGTAACGC
>JANZLQ010000086.1:33936023-33947077 GCA_026212715.1 Elanus axillaris | reverse complement strand
TGATCTCTCCTGTCCTTATCTTGACCCACAAGCCCTTTGTTATATTTTTTTTTTCTCTCCCCTGTCCAGCGAAGAGGTGGGGAGTGATAGAACGGCTTTGGTGGGCACCTGGCGTCCAGCCATGGTCAACCCACCACACCAGTTTATCCTAGCTAGTCAACTGTTTTCAAAAGCTGAAAGTCCTGAGCCATACATATATTTTTATTATCTTTGCAGTAAGTGGACAATTTGCATGTTCCAAGACCCAGCTAGGGTATTGCTGAAAATCCTGTAGAAAGGTGCTGCCAATTGCTGGGCTACGTTTCTCAACATTAAATTAATGTGATGTTTCATAGCACATTGAGAGAGCATTCATAAAACCAATGGAGCAAGTCTTCTATTTTATATAGGAGCAAGGGAATTCTGTTATGGAAATAATACCATTCAGGAAATACAAATATCTGCACAATTCACCTGCTGCCAATGCATCATTTTCAAAGGTCATAAGCCTTATATAGAGTATGAATGTTGTTCTCAGCCTCATTTCGCTCATGGGTTTTTTTTCCTATTTACTATCCTCAGTTCTCCTTTTCTAAATAGACCTCCCTGGGGTTCCTTTCACCCTCCATTGATCTATATTTATAGATATATCTTTCTAGAGATCTATACTTCTTTTGTCCTTTCCTTGGTGTTAGTACATCTCATATGTACAAATGGAGGTCAGATTTTTATTCTGCCAAAGAATAATTCCCATTCCTAGACACAACTAATGAATCTATCCATGATTATTAGGATCATATTTAATCAAATAGAAGCTCATTTCTTGTGAGTCCTGATTTTATTCCTTCCATTTTTAGCTTGCCAGTCTAACCTGATTTTATGGGAAAAAGGAATTTATTTCTAATTAACCAAAGTTCTGTTGTGACCACCTGGAACGTGTGAACAGAACAAGTATGCTCTTATCAGAAAGGAACCTTATGAAGTTCTCTGTAGTCTGCTTCAAGAGTTCAGATCTTTATTTAATTAGCATCTTTATCACTCTTCTCAGAAGAAAATTATCCAAAGCATCTTTTGAGAACCCTTTTTACAAGGATCAAAGGTTGTCTCTTCTAAAGTTGTAAATTCAGCTGGGGATTGCAAGATTGTAAAATCATTAGGGAATTTTCCTCGATTTAATGCTCTTTGTGTCTTCTATCGCTTCAGAGTTCATTAAGCAGGTTGTCAATGATAAGATGATGAGATGTCTTCATTAAAACCTCTGTCATTAAGTCCTTATAATTTTAGGGGAGAAAAATATTTTTTTTCTCTGAGTTTTCTCTGCTCAAAAGTGAATGCTTTGTAAAATTTGTTAAAACTCCACTTGGCCTTTCCTGAGTGAGCTCAGAGTATGAAAAATTATTTTCATTCATGAATTCTTGGCATACTTCTTTTGCAGTCAACCAACTCCAAAATGATCTTACTTGTAAAAACAAACACAAACCAGTTCTTACAGATGACTGTTTAACTTGTTTAAAAAACGCTAAACTGTAAATGAGAGTATCTCTTCTATTCCAGAAAAAGTGGAGTTGACAGACAGTAAACATGTGAGTAATACAGTAATGAAAACAATGCATACCAACAATGAGAGTTCATGCCAACAAATCTAGCACTCTACTCAATGAAATAATTATTCATTTGTGTGTGTTGTTTATATACCTCCAAACAGAAATCCTTGGCACATTTGACTGGAAAGCACAATCAATAAATCATAATTTGTAAACTCATTGCAAAGCCTCTGTTCAGCAATGTCAGATCCATCTTAAAAGAATAAGCGGCAGCTCAAGCCAGCCATAGGAAGATAGTAAGAGAAGTAAATGGGATTTAGGTGTACTCATCAGAAATCAGAAAGTTTTTTATACAAAGCTGATGATGCCTTGGAAAAATCTTTGAAGAATGTTAATGTTATACTACATACAACTTTTAAATCATGTTTCAGACCTTATGGTTAGACATCACCAGATCAGAGAAGCAGGAGTAACCATGTCGCCAGTTAGCTAATGCAGATTAACTAATCCCCAGTTTTGATGTGAGTAGCAGGTTTATGTTAAACTCTGCTTTAATTAGGGTTTCAACCAACTGTGTGTAGAGCTGGATGAATGAGAAAGGTGGAGAACAGCTGGTACACCATGCCTACTCTTGACTCCAGGGGTCGTGTATTCACAAAAAGGAATTCCACTTGTGCCAGCCGGTACATGAATTTAGAATAACAATTAATTTGGAAACTTTTGTAATTTCCTGTTGTCCTCCATGATTGCCTCTTTACTTTATTACAAACTTAACCCTTATTTATTGTTCTTATCTTTATTTTACACACAGAGTGTCTAATATATTGGCCTAGGAGCTAATACAGTTATTATTATCTAGAACATGTAACTAAACTCATGATTGTAAATCAGCTCCTGCTCTGGATTCAAATAGGGAAACAACATGGGAATAGTTTTCTCAACAACAATATAATAATATACATCCCTCCCAAGAAGAGCAAAATTCACCTGAGATCAAAGACCTTTTATATGCCATTTCAAGGGACAGATCCATTTCTATGGTTTGTCCTTAAAAACTGACAAACCTAGTAAAGTCTAGAAAGTGTTGTGGGACTTGCCACCAGAGCAATTCTCTGGTCTCTGTTGGCTTTGGGGCACTGCATTTGCAAGGAAGCAGGTAACTGATAAACTCCTCCTATAAGGGTTTGGGTGTTGCTTTTTTCTTTTTTTTATGGTTTGAGGAAGTTTGTAGTTTCCTTTCCTTTCTGCCAGCACAGTAAATATGAGCTTTACCATGTTTGTAATGATGCAGGTTTATCTGGAGAATCTTCCATTTCCAGAATGCACCAATTAAAGATAAGCTGAAAATATTGCAGTAATCTGTTCCTGTTTGTATAGTATTTTGGCTAATGTCAGAACAGTAATAAAGCCTGAAATAAAAAGGAGCAAATTAAAAATTCATAAAGCAGCTGTGCATTTCTAAAGTAGATGAGGGGAATTTTGGAATTCCAATGAATACTTGCCCCCAGTCATTATTTGGGACCTGATTTCATTTCATACCTGTAAATCCAATAGTGTTAGTGACCCTACAGCCATAGCTCTTTAAATGATGGCCATGTTTTGTACATGATAGGGAAGATTAAACTTATAGGAGTTTGTATACTATATGGAGTCATTAAAAGAACAATACTCTGATATAAAGGCTTTTTATGATCATAAAGAATGGCCACCTGAAACATGGAAGCCTGAAAAATCATAGCCATTTTTTTGTATCTGCACTCTGTGAAACTGGTTAATCTACAGCCTTTTGATTTTCTTAAGGATGTATGGTGAGGAATAGTATGTACATTTTAAGACTAAGTTGATTACAATTAACATGAAAAAGTCATTTTCAAAGATGCCCATATAAAGTTGATGCTTTCATGTGGTGTAATCATGAACATTAAGAAATTGGAATAAGTAGCCTAAGATATTGAAATAAGAATGCAATACTTTACAGATTGTCCTAAGATGACCTAATATATAAGTGAAGCCATTATATTTTATCCTCACATGGAATGTGTAGTTCATAGAAACCTCTATAAACAAACAATTCATGACCTTGATTTTCTTCTCTTTTGTGTTTTTTTTTTTGGCCAACCCTAACTTTCTCTACCAAAGTGCTGTGGTATAATGTTGAAAGTTTCTGACCTCCTTCCCAGTTATTCTTCTACTTCTAGGTATGTTGTGTTTTAAATAAAGGAATAAAACTCTCATGCACTGAGCAGCTAAGCAATTAAAGGCTCTGTGTATAGAACCCAATAGCTTATTTTCCTACGGGCAGTTGTAGTTGAGAGTTAGGCGTTCTTGTGTGAGAGTTACAGTGCTAAACATTAAGTAGCTGTATCTAAAAATATAGGTGGAAGAAGCAAAGGTCTTTCAGACAAATTATTAATAGTTTATTTTGATTTAAATGAAGGAAGTAATCCCACCATCTGTCACACAAAAATTCCTTTACCAAAGTAAGAGATAACATGACTCAGAGAGGCAAAATAACTCCATTATTATTAGACAGTCATTTATATTTAAAAGTAAACAAGAAATAAATAGCAGTGACACTATATAATGTCTTTGGGTCTGAAAAGAAGAGAAATAATTGTTTCAAGAAGTGAATACATTATTGTGGAAAGAAATATTAAGAGAGCAAGAAAAGACTAAAGCTTAACTGGTATTTTTCATCACAGTAAACAGTTACATCTCTAAAAAACCAGAAACTTACCAAAGTTATCCTAAGACTGCTTTTGCTTCAGTATATTTTCAACAATACATTATTAATCAATGGAAATCTTCATGCATTTAAAATGAAACAAATGTTAAAATGTGTTCAAAATGGAATGGAAAATTATATAGAAGATATACTAACATCATCCTATAACCAGGACCGTCCCAGCTAGAACTTTTTTGCACAAAATGCAGCAAAAGGAGTCACTCTCAATAATTTTACAGAGGCCAGAAGCTAAGCAAAATAAATAAATAAATAACAAAGCAGAATTGTAAAGCTTTTCAAGGTCAGGCTGGATGGGGCTCTGAGCAACCTGATCTAGTTGATGTCCCTGCTCATTGCAGGAGTATTGGACTAGACGAGCTTTAAAGGTCCCTTCCAACCCAAACTATTCTATGATTCTATGATTGAGCACCATTTTAGACTGAAATTGATGTAAGTCAGTATTTTTTATTTTCTGTTAATTAGTCTCTGAATATTTGTCAAATAATTACAAGTTCTTGGGTTTACTTCAGAGAGCTGTTGGTAAGTTTAATGCTCTTTTATTGCAAATATCAACAGTTATCTCCCATCGAACCCTCTGTAGCAATCTGTTAGCATTTTGTAATATCCGTCCATATGCAAAACCTTGTTCATTAATTTGATTTAAGAGTGCAGACTAATATCAATACATATAATGCTACAGAAAGTTAACTCCTCCAGCAATGACTATTTCTCCTAACTATGCTTTTACGATGTTCTTCTATCTGCTTCTCATATTTATGTCCTATGTACATCTTAACCATTTTGCAAACTGCTGGCAATGCCTCAACCTTCTTGGCTATACAAATTTGTGACTTCAAGTTACAGAAACTGAAGTCAGCACTGATTGCAACATTATGTTTTTGTATTATTAGCACAACTTTACTTTGCAGATGACTCATTAAAATGCCAGGTATCAAAACAATCTGTTACCCAGTTCATATATCCTGATCAAAATTTTCATCTCTTTTGCTCTGTTCTCCAAATCAATTCTATCTTCTTTTGAATAAAACTAATTTACTTATGCCAAGCTAATGTTATACTGAATTTTTCCCTGTGTCCTTTGTTGCAAGGCAGATACCTCAATAAATTCAGTAGAAGTAAGGGTGATACAATCTACGTGTAATTTTAAAAGCATGACCTTGGGCATAATCTGTAGTTACCTAATTATAACTTCACTGGGATGCTTCATAATTTCCTATTCTGGTGGGTTTTGTACCTCATCTGACAGACGGAAGTTTGCGTGCAATACACCTCAGATCTGCTTCAGTATCACTAATCCCATGTTCCCAAATAGTAGCTAGCATTACTGGAAGATCTAGCTGTGTGCACCTTTGCTAAACAGAAAGAATTGATTGTAGGTAACAGTACTGCTTCTTGTACTCCTGGAATATTACAAGTAGCAGAGAAGTCCCATTCCATTTTGATGGTGATTTTTTTCTCTTAGTAGTAGTTCAGATGTTTGCCAAAAAAAAACCAAAAACCAAAACCAACTAACCAACCAAAAAAAAAACCAAACAAACCGACAAACAAGCCCATACCCCAAAGAACCAAAACATCTCCTTTTTTTTCAAAACTCAAAATGATTGCACTTGTATTTTTTTTTTATTTCAAAGAACATTTTCAGTGAAGGGCAAATCATTTTTTTTGAAAGCTATTTTTCATTTTGCAGAGGTATTTTTGTTAGCTCCAGCTGAAAATGCACAGAAATGCTCCCTCAGCCCCTGGCTTTTTAGCATATTAGCCATAAAAGCATCACAGCAAGCTGTGTTAGTAGAAAAAAAATTGCTTTGACCAAGTACAGAGTCCTGTTTTCAAAAGACTATAACTCAAGCAAATCAAACCAATTTTTCACTCGATTTCAGCTTTTAACATCTCTCCATTACAGTTGTACAGATGTTCAAAATAACACTAGTGTCTTTTTTTATAATGAGAAATGTCTGTCTATTTTCCCACACTCACACTCTGAAATGAATTTCTGATCAAACATTTTAAAAATTCTTTTTGGGTAGAAACCAAGCAAGGAATACTCTAGCCAAAAGTTGATTTTTTTCTGAGTTTGAAAATAACTGAATAAAAAGGGAAATCATTATACTACCTCAACCAAAGCTTTAGTTGACAGTATAATCAAATAACAGGTTGGTATAAGAAAGTGAGATTATCTGAGGTATGTGCTCACTGGAAAGAGAGGTAGAATTAAATGTAAAGCTTTATCAAAGTATAATTGTAACCCAATGTTAAAAGTTACTAAATTCCTTCTCAGGGAGGGTTACCGATGCTGCAGATATCTATACAAAATGTTCCTGCAGTACGTGCCTATTCAATACTTACCTGCAGACACTGAGCTGAAGTGCACAAGAGCACATTCTCCTTCAGTTCTCATGAAAAATTTAACAAGACAAAATTAATTTGATATGTACCCAGTAGTATTTTATTTTCAAAACACATATTTTGTTATTATATTCCCTTTTCGAGGTTAAAGAGAAGGTGAAAGTTGAGAGATGATAGCTGGGGAAAGTACTGACTATAGTGGTGCTCATTAGTAGCTTTTGTACTGGTCTTTTCTTTGTATCACATTCATAAATCACCTGAAATAAAGTCTGCATCAAAGTCCAGCAATTTAAAAGACAAGTAAAACTAAAAAATTCTATATGAACTTCTATCCAGAAAGCACAAATATACTTCTCAACAGATCTACACAGTCATGCTGCTGACATGCACACCTACCCTTAGTGGGCACCCACTTCTGAAGTGGGGGACGTTATGCCAAAGTAAGGTTGGTGTTCAAGATTGTAAGAAAATAGACTATAAAGTTAAAAAAAATCCACAAAATACACCCAACAAACCAAAGCCCAAACCCCCCAACCTTAGTAGATAACGCTTGCATGCTTTCAGATGGTGATAAGGATTTTGAACACTTCTAGTCCCACTCGTACTACACTGCCAGGTAGCAGGCACTATATTGTGTCCAATGGGGACTAATGGAATATTTCTACTCCAAATTCAGACTAGGTTAAGGTTGGTATGTTGTGAGCTTGCTCACATCAGTGCTGAATTTAGCTTCTTGTGGCGTCAGAACCTGTGACTGGTTTCACCAGCTTTACTTTGAGTACATCCCTACTCACTGTGCATATTCCCATAGAGAAGAACTTTGTTTGAATCAGTTAAGGCTGAGTAAGTATGACATCCATGCAGAAAACTCTTGAAAGCAAGTAAATGTCAGATTACGGAACTCCTCTTAAAGGTACCTCAGTGCCCACACAACACATTTCCACTGACATGAGTAGACTTCACACCTCCCCACAGAACTTCCTTCTGCCTCCCAAATACAAGGGATCCCATCCAGCTCATTAATTTCACACTATAGAACCCCCACACTATAAGCCTAGCTCAACACTGATTATTTCATAAAGTTAGTAAGGTCAAGATGATGTGTATGTGTGAGATTTTGAAATAAAGAGGAGATGGGGGTGTTGAATTTTATTTATGCTTCAGATTTGTAGTTGAGAGCTGTCCAACTGACAGCAATTTTATTTCTTTATGTTTTTTTTTTAAATAGAATAACATGCATATTCTCTTTCTAATTCTATATTTCAGACGACCAGCTTGGAGAAAATGTTCTGCATTCATATAACGGGTGAGGTAACAGAGCAGTTGGTCCAAAGATTAAATGAGGACAGTAGTAACTGTGAAGAGTTATTAGGTTAAGAATATGAAATGAAACATGCTGGATAAGCACACAGGCAATTTTTAAATGGGGTAAAGATACTACTTGGTTTCTGCTGAGTTAATTTTGAAAATACCTGCTGCCTAATGAGGAAAAAAATTAGCATCATTTGCTAAGGCAGTCAGTTCCTGTGTCTTTCATACACTATCCTGTAGTACTACTACTTCTTCTTATTGCTATCATCTGATGTCTATATATGAAGCAATCCAGAATACATGCTTTATAACAGCACTTGCTCACATATATTCTGCCTAGAGTAGGTAGCTCACATTAAAGTTGAATGAAAATGTAAACTCAATGACAAATAAAGTAAGCAGTAATGAAATTTTAATCACACAGTCACCTGGTTATTGCTATTGCTTAATAGGCAAACTGGTTCCTTAGACTCAGATTAGCAAAGCTGTTTAGGGTCTTCTGGATACAGAGAGGCACTAGGGAAATCTGTAAGTTTGCATAATCACTCAGACACTTTTGTAAACCCCCCTCAACTGCATGCCTAAGTATCTTTGAAATTCTGGTTTCATCATTTTCCGGACTGGAATAGCATTTTTGGTTGATAAAGGCTGAAGGGGCAGAGAACTCCTAGTTAGGACTCTTTTAAAGCCTTTTTTTTTTGCTTGCTTGCTCTATCAATATCAGTTTGGAGAGTAGTTTCTGCATTGCTCTGAAGTGTACCTAATTTTGACATCAGCTGCCATTTGTTAGAGTACAGGTATTCTGGTCCAATCCCTACCAAATCAGATGGGTCTGAAAAGATGGGATTGTTGTGAAAGCATGATCCAGAAGGCTTCTGTAGCAGCTCCACACCACTTGAGTAATGCTTAGTAGTAGGAAAGGCTTGAACTCCTGATAAAGTAAGAATTTCATTTTTCCTTTTGTTATTGGAACTGTGTATATGGGACTCAAAATCGAGTTGAGCCTGAATTCACAACAGTTTTAAGATCCTATTGATTGATTCAAAGTACATTTGACTGTAGGTGAATAAGAGAGCATGGTATCAGAAAGATAGGAGGATGGCACAATAAGCATTAGCTTTGAGGAAAAGGAATAGAAATTAAGATAGCATAATGAGGGAACAATAAAAAGTATCAATGTACTTTCCACATTACTAGAAACAGTCACAATATTTTTCCTGTGGGAGAAGATGTGGAAAAAGATCTTTTCATCACTCGTTTTTCCTCCCGTTAAAACACATTCCTGTGATCCTCTTGAACACCCTTGATCACAAGGTAGCAGTATTTCATTCTCAGAAAACCATCATATTTCAGAGAATGCTGAAACTAGTTTGGGAAAAACAAATGTCTAGCCCTGTAACTGAATATTTTAATGTTAATGCCACATCTGAATCACTCTTTTTAAAAAGTAGTACATGAGCTTGGAGCATATAGGGTAGACAAAGTAGAGTTGAAATGGTGTTTCAAAGAGAAATTGCATACAGAGGTTGTTAAGCAGAAACAATAAGTCTTCTGCAAATGGATTTTCAGATATTTTTTCTTTTTGAAAATAGGGAATGTGATCCTCCCTCATAAAAGTATCAGTAACTAGGTAGCAGAAATTAATCCTAAAGGAGAGTTTTGGTAGTTCCGGGGCTTGGTTACCTCCAAATGAACATGGCTTACAGAATGAGAGAGAGATTTGCGACCAGAATCCTCTCTAAAATGCTAGACAAGCTAAAATGTTATGCAAAGGTACCACATTCCTCCACCCCCCAACCTTTTAAAACTTTTCTGAAATTACTAAATGCTTTTTGTATTTTATTTGAATGTATCTCCGTACATAGGTTATGACCATACTGACAGCAATTCTTTCCTTGCAGAAGTTTATAGTTCATTTTTTTCCTTTAATTGAGTCAGATTTTCCCTTGTTCTGACTTGAGTCCATTGTTTCTTGTCCTTCCACTGTGTACCTCCAAGAAGACTCAGCTTCTGGTTTTGGACAGCAGAAATGTCTCCCCTGAGCCTTCTCTTCTTGAGGCTGAACAAGTCCGGTTCTCTCAGCCTCTCCTTTGTACACCATGTGCTTCAGCCCCTTTATCATCCCGGCAGGCCTTTGTGGGATTGTTCCAATAGGTTGATGTGCTCCTTAGCTAGGTTAAGCTTGTTAGCTTGGGCATGGAACCACATGGATAAACCAACCTGAGACTGGTACATCCTAATAGCTGGGTGTTACTGGAGAAATGTTCTTGCTCAGGCATCTCTCCACTGAAGGTTACTTCTCCTATGGTCTCAGCCAGAGAGGAATCCACATCCTCCATGGTGATGAACTAATCATCTTTCCTCTGCTCAGACTGTTTAAATTTCTGGTTTCTTTCAAGAAATTAAATTTGAATAAGTTCCATGGATGGAAGTGTATGCAAGCCGATTAGATTTAGGCCTCAGAAGACAAAATGTGTTGTCTGACACTAAATTAGGACAAAGCTCTGTCTCAGAACCTGATGAGGAAATAACACATCTCTGCTATCCTCGTCAGTGCCACAGTGAGGTAGTCTGAGGCAATGCTCCCAGACATTAGGAAGAAAAACATGTTAGGGACAGCCTCAGGCATGGTTTATGAAAATCTGAGGTAAATATGAATGAGAATAGTTAAGGCAGAGCTTCTATTTAAAACTAAACAATATTTTTGTTTCAAAAACTTTCAGAAACTTTCACACCTTAATAACAGTAAACCTCTGCAGATTTTACTTTAAAAAATTAATCAGCATAGCAAACCAAGTATTGCTTGCAGAGCCCTGGAAGATATTTTCTTTAAGGAAGACCTGAGTGAAAGAAGAATGAGATCTGTTTAGCATTTATCATTTTACTCTGCATTTTTTCCACATCAATCTCTGGATAAGAAATGCAATTGTGAGATTTATCCCTTCACCAACCCAAAATTTGTTCCTTCTCAGTTTGCCTCCTTTAGCCCCAGACTAAGAATGCATAAGCTTGATATCTATAAGAAAAAAGAAGCTGCCCTGGTTTCAGCTTGGATAGAGTTAAGTGTCTTCCTAGTAGCTGGTACAGTGCTATGTTTTGAGTTCAGTAGGAGAAGAATGTTGATAACA
>JANZLQ010000086.1:33922950-33934112 GCA_026212715.1 Elanus axillaris | reverse complement strand
GTTGTCATTTTATTAGTGTTATCATTATCATTATTACTTTCTTCTTTTCTGTTCTATTAAACCGTTCTTATCTCAACTGACAAGTTTTACTTCTTTTCCTGATTTTTCTTCCCCACCCTGCTGGGGGGGGGGGGAAGGGGTGAGCGGCTGCGTGGTGTTTAGTTGCTGACTGGGGTTAAACCATGACAGTGACAGCACATCCCTTCCTCAGAAAGGAAGAGACCTCTAAACCAAAGGCATTAAAACCTGAAATATATGTTGCCAGATAAAGAACTGTAAACAACAGTGAAAAAGGACAGAGAATACATTATGTACATTTTATTCTGAGACCTGCTTTCTTGTAGAGGCAGACTCCTTCCATGCGTAGCTCAGCCATGGAGGAAGCACAATAGCGGCCAGCCCTAGTACTATCCATGGAGCACAGTGGAGCAGATTGCTTGTCCAGGCTGGAAACCAGAGGCCCTTCCTGAAGCGATCCCAGTGCCTACACAGCTGCCACAGGCATTCAGATAATGGGCTTTTCCATAACTGTCTTAAGCCTCTAGCAGAAATCCTTACGTAGGCTGGATTGGATTCAGCCATTGGTCACTACCTGGATCATCCTCTAGCAATAACTTTTTGAAAATACAGGTACTTTGTTTATGTATTTTTCTTACCAGACTTGACACGACTTTTATAAGTCTATGGAAACAATAGTTAAGGGAATTAAGATTGAAGTCTGGCATTAATTCTCCTCCTGAGAAAGTAATGTGCAACATCCATGCTACTATTGGCAGGTTTCTAAGGTTTGAAAAAAATGGTGAGTCAAGCCTGTTTGTTCACTACAGGTACAACTGAGACTGTTTTTAAGGAGTTCCTGTTTAAATATATATACCACACCCTCCATATCAAGGTGGAGGCCCTCCTCAACTGTGTTGGTTAATCCTTCTAATGTGTTAATAATTCTACTTGTTCCAAAGTACATAAGGTTTTCTAGTTTGCTCAGAACAATATATAGGTGTCATAGTACCTACAATATACACTGGACTATTCCATCACCACGTATGCACCCATTAACATCAATTCAAACATCTCTTTGTGAGGTGTTACATTTTCAGTCGTCTCAGCTCTGAAATGCCCACCTAGATAAAAACTACTCCTGTAGCTGCTGAGACTTCTGCTAAAATAAGAGTAGCAAAACTGGACAGACAGTCATTCTTACTACAGAATTAGTCTGGAGAATGACAAGGTTGATTTTCGAGATTAATAATAGAGTATTAGAGTGCTTAAATCTTAATATGCTACTGGTGGTGGTTGCTGATGGCTCTTGCATACTGTCTATTATCTTTATAGCCTCAAACACTTGAGGAGATGAAAGTAGTTACTGGCTTAGAGTGTTGCCAGAAAGGTACAAAGACATCAAGGAAGTTGTGCCTTTTTTCATTTGTGCAACTAGTGTATTGTGCTTGCCCTGGATATGAGTATCCACACAACTGCTCTTCCCCTTATCTGCAACATAGCAGTGACTTCCTTCCCCCCTTCTGGAAATTCATAGTTTTAGCATGAGTCTTCTAGTCTCTGGTGTTTCTTTTAAATCCAGTCAATGCGTATCTCTTTTTATTTTGACAAATGAAAATATATCTAGCCCTTGCATTTGAAAAGAAAAGAAAACAAAACACACCTCTTAAAGAATGACAAAAGCATACCTCAGGGTTCAAAATATAGATGGTGAGTACAAAGAATCAAATTTTTCCTCATCCATTCACAACGAGGTAGGGAAAGCTAATGTGTTGGAACTCTTTATCACAATACTGAATCATATGCTTAGCATTAAACACGGGTGTCATACACCCTTGAGTGCTTAAATTTAGGCCCATGCTTTTATATTTTGCTCAATAAACATCAGTATATTCATTTTATGAATGGACACTTACTTCCAAATAAAAAAAAATCAGTGAAGAAAATAATTGCTCCAGTATTCTGCTTTGCTACTTACCTGAAGGAGAACTAGTTCAGAGGGCTTAGTCTCTGGTTTTGAAAAAAGATGAAGAAACTGCCACACTGAACAGTGGTTTCTGTCAACAAGGAAGCCTCTTAGGCAATTTATATTTGCAGTGTTGTTTACATATGGGAATAATACTCCAGAGCACAGTATGTGAGCTAAGGAAAGTAAATACGCACCCAATTTGTAAACTTTGAATATGCTTGTTTTACCATAAAAATAGACTTGTAATTAGTTCCCAGGAGCTTTGGTACAATAAGATGAAGTCTAATTTCATACAAGATGAACAGAAGATTGTTGCTTTAGCTGAGACTCAGACAAGCATGCCAAAACCAATAAAATGAATGGGAGTCTTCCTACATGTTTAAATGCCTTTACATCAGAATAAATAGCATGAAATTGAGAGTGCTGACTGACAACCCTGAATGAGATATAGCACTATATCACTAGACCAGAAGATTTTCTTTCCCTATCTTCAGTGTCTGAGGTTGTTATGTAAACATAAACATACAGTTATGAGCAACTAAACAAGATAGGATAATTAACTGTTCTGAGAGGGAGAAGAGAAAGAAATCCTAAAATGTAATGATGTTCTAGATCCACAAAAGCATTATGGTATAAAATGCCCTTTGATTTCAGTTTTACTGGATTTAGACTAAAGATCCAATTCTGTAAAGATTTATTCATGCAAGTAATGAATTATAGTCATCCCCACATGACTACTAATATAAATAAAATACCAAAAAAGCAGGCTTACAAAATTAGGTCCAAATCATAACACAATATGGTGAGGCTCTGCACACATAAAATACATGTAACACATAAAATACATTTCAATGTTTGAAGCAATTTTAGCAACTCAAAAATTGAGGAAAAACCAGAAAGTGCAGCCTCTGTGAGCATATTCAGTATAAGAAAATCAAATATCTATGTGCAAAAGCTTGAAGGTTTTTCTGCGATAGTCATTAAAGACAGCTATAGTTTGGGGTTTTTTTCTTGCATGTTTAATTTAGGTGATCAGCATGGATATTTCAGAGCTAAATTATGGGTTTTGGCAGTATAGGCATAGTCTTATTACATCTTTTTCCTTCTCATCAACAATTTTGGAGACTCAGATGCAGTTTTCAGCAACTTGAAGAAAAGCTTAAATACTTTTTTTATTTTGTGGTATTTATAATGAGCTCCTAGAAGATGCTGCATGCCTAAGGCCACTTCAATAAACTCCTTTTGGAAAACACCCCAATGAGCCCTTTATATGCATGGATATGGTCAAAAAAGTAATAGCATGTTCCTATCTCAAAAGATATTAGATTCCTATTCCCACAATGTCTGATACAAAATCCTTGAAGACCCTCTCTATTCCCACAAAATATCATGCAAACTTTCTCTGTAATGAGTTGCTTTCAGTTTCTCTGTGCAAAGCAATTAATTTATTATCAGTGCTGTAATAAGTTCCTCTCTTCCTATTGCTTTCCTTTTAAAGAATTATTTTGGTGTATATTGCTATTCCCAAACCTGGCTTTCCAATTAATAACATGGGTATAAGCTCTAGAACTAATAATAATCTGATAATGGACTTCTCCCATGACACAGAGGGACAAGGGTTTCCCAAATGTGACCACAATACTCTTTATAACAAGGTCTCTAGCTCTATCATGTCTATCTATCTAGTTGGTGGTGTCTAATTTCAGAATGGTTGGGGTTTTTTCTTGCTTGTTATTTGGTTGGTGAGAAGAGAATGTCTTGTGCTAGTTTAATCAAGGAAGATTATTATATAACATCTGTCAGATTGACTTGTACCATATGGGCCCTGGACCATCTTCTATAAGAGAACTTACAGAGACATCTCAAAATGTCTGTGAAAATAGAACATATTTTTAGAATTGTAGAATATCCTCCTACACTGCCAAATGAACCTGTCAAAAGCGCATCTTGATTTCTTCAGCTCCTACAATTCATGCTTGTTTGCAGTAACGATATTTATTGACCAAAGGTGGGTGGAAGAAATTTTTCATATCTGCTTTTGCAGATGTGGAACTAACAGTATGGAAAGATTTTTAGGGTGGGTTTATTTTTGCAAAGTTTTCTAAAAAGTTCTGAAGCAATCTCTCTTTTAATTTCATATGAGAAGAAGAAAGATAAGAGACCAAATACTGAGAACAAAAGAGGAAAACAAAAAGTTACAAAATAAATGAATAGCATTTACATGGTCCAGTATTGTCATTATGATCCAAACACAAGATTACATGTACCTGACCCTAGTCATGATCCAAACCTCTAGATTTTCAGTAGCAGTAAGTAAAATTTTTAAATAATAATGCTTAGTTTGTGAGTGGTAAAATGGCTTCTTGGCATGGAGCTACGGGAGCTAGTTTGAGAAGAATGAGGGGAAATAGGCAGCAGGAGTACAACTCATCTAGCTGGGGTAGAAGGGCTTCAAGGGGCCAGAGGGGAACATGGGAAAGCATCTAGTGGCTCAGTGCGTGGCTTTTTGACTCTATGTATTTTATTTACTTGGCTAGTGGTCTTTAAAGCATAACACATTCCTAGCCTACTTACTACAGTAGAAAGAGAACCTGCTATTCCTCAACAGGCAGGTATTCTAACTAGTTCCTAAGAGGAAAGAATCAAGCAGTTGACTGCTGAAGTCATAGCTACTAGGATATGGGTTTCTAAACGGTGGTGTCTGACAAATGAAGAACCCTGAACATAACTAAGACTGAACAAAAACAAGGTTAAAAAGAAACATAAAGAAAAGGAAAGGTCCAGAAATTTTTCTTAAAATGTCCATTGTCCTGAGATCAACAGTAATATGGGTATTCCATTAAGACAGGTGTCAATGGAAGATCACATTGTCTAGATGTATACACTTACACCTTTCTATTGAGAGCAGCAATGTGAGCTGAGAAAGAATGATTCACATCTTGTAAAAGAATCTATAAGTGGCCCACAAAAATGTGTCTTGTACCAAATAAAGTGACCATTCCTGCAGTCATCAGGCTATTATCAGCTATCTATCAACTTTGGAAACTACGTACATCTAGGACCAGATTTTTAAAGACAGTAAAGGCAGGATCATAGATGCTTATCAGCATCATGCAAGTACTAGTGTCAAAAGCCACAGCTCAGTCACTACTTACCCTCCCAGCTATCTATAGTAGAGCTACAGTCCACAAGGAGAAGAGTGCATAGCCGTCTGAACTTCTGTCAAATGAGCTGGTAAGACAATATGGTGTAGCACATGTGCCAGCATGTTAGTTTAGCCTCAGGAAGCAGTCTGGCTGTGAAAGGAAGCCAATGTGCATGAACTAATGAGTTTTTCTTCTCAGCAAGCCTAATGAGCTGGTCTGACACTATGCTGATATGACTATAGTGTGGACCATGCTCCTTTTTGCACTACGGACTTATCCTTTTTCTCCATCTGCTGGCATCTGCTAGCAGCCTAAATGCTGCTTCCACCTCCCAGTTTGCAAGCTGCTCAGAGCCTTAGCTCAAGTCACAGCCCTGAAGATGCTAAAAGATTTTAAGTAAATAGAGAGTGGGTCAGAGCATTTTACAGGGCATCCCCGATATCTGCGTCATGTCCCATACCCTTGCATTTTGGCAGAAAGTCTCATTCTGAGGCCTGACACTTGGTACAAACATGACAGCTTTCTGGTGCCATGTAACTGAGTAGGAATATGGGCAAATGCCATTAATAAGCAGATGTACCAATACTTGCCCCAGGAATGCATGACTTGACATGTGGATACTGAAGGAGAAGGATAAGACTGTAATCTTGACAAGTGCAACTGGGAGATGTTTAGGTTTATGATGTTTACTGCCTCTTTGCTTACTGTTCCTCTCCATGTAGCTGCCCAAGTAATCGAGTCTGTTCAAGGCAAAGTCAGCTTCAGGGACTAGAAATACTTGCATTGTCTTTTATCAGTTCTCACCAGGAACCAGTAACTAACAGTTGAGCAACTTCTTGAATTGCCTCCTAATGCAACAGGCCATATTTGCTTGAGGGCTGTGCCCTCAAAGGTTGGCGTAAACTGGCACTTAGTATTGAAATGCAGTGAAGGAGAAACAGTCATAATTCAGGCAGCAGTCTCACCTGGGAGGCCACAACAAAAATGCTGAAGGGTAGTCCCTGCACCTTCCAGGAAATGTCTTTCTCTGCCTGTGGGAGTGCTTGCTGCCTTCTGTTCTAGGGCAAACTTGGAGGACCAACATGATCAAGTGCTTGCAGTAAGGAAGCAATTTCAGCTAAGGTTTTATGCAGCTAAGGCTACCAGTTGTTTGAGAATACGCTGGGCAGAAGCAGCAGCGAAAGACCATTGACACAGTCAAGAAGAGCTGAGAGTTAGTTTAGGATGCTACTGCATCAAAGCTGTTATTGCCTGAAAGCACAGGTTAGCTTAGCATATGCAAAATACATATTTGGCTGTGAATAACATTGGCATGACCTCTATATTACTAGGTAAGCTGGTATTTTAAGATGCTTATGGAAGAGGTCTGGATGCAGCTGCCAGAGGGTGGAAGGGCAGTATGGGTCTCATCAAAACACAGCTGAGAGGCACAGTTAGTGCAGCATACCTCTGTGAGGTATCACATGTAAGGCAAGAGGAATGCAGCTGCAAGTCACAGGCTAATAAGGGCTCAGAGACACCATCCAAATTTACCACAGCATAACAAATTACTCTGCTATAGCTGTTCCTGCATTTGCTCCTCGTGTGTGTTACTGTTCGGTTAAAATTCACTTCAACTTTATTCTTTGAGGCTTAGGCAGAGGGTCTTCACCTCTGTTTGTCACTGCTCTGACTTTGATGTATAACCCATCCCCTCTGAGTCAATGAGATTTATGAGTTCTGCATGTGTCCTAGCTTTCATGAAATTTACATAGTACAGATGTTTAGATTTGAGATCAGTAAGGAAGTACAGATCAATTAATATGTAATGCATGTAATGCAAACATGGCTCCTGACTTGGCAAATTAGGCAAGTAACCTCTCCTGTGCATTGCATGGGAGCCTAACCAGCATGGTACTTGCTAAAATCCATCAGAAATCAGCCACCTTAGTGGAGAAGTGTCACCCTACTCAAACAAGCAGTCTTTGAAAAATCTCCTAAAAATCTGACCCCATGTTTCCTGCCTCCTAAAGAACATATGCAGTAGTATAGGCAGCCAATTCTAAGACTTGTATTTTAAAGGCCCTTAAGATTTAAAGACCTGGCATAACTGGTTGCCTGTATCCAAGGGTGTAACATGCATGAGCTTCCACTGTAGATATTCTCAGGCACTACCCGGTGCAACAGTAGCTAGCTGATACTGCTGACATGAAACCTATTGTCAATATGGAGCAGTTAAGAAGAGAACCTGATGCCAATTTTCCATCTCATTTACCTTCAGAGAATGAAAAGAGATCAGTAGGAGGTCTACACTGCTCCCAGAAGGCTGCATGTGGATCAGATGCAGATCAGAAGCAGTATCACAATGTTAACATGCAACATGTGCTCAGGATAACATATGCTTCTTTTTAGCAGAGATTTGCAGCTTGGGTACAAAGTCACGCTAACATGGCTATGTGATTTCCAGAGAACTTGGAGTACAGGCAAAAGTCATCTGAGTACATCTATACCTGCCACATAGACACACAAACAAGAATGCATCTAAATTTACTTTTTAAATTTTCATAGCAGTTGCATGAAATTATGGTGCATCTGCATTGTTTCTTTAAAGTCAAAGACAGTGTCTGCTTCGAGCATAGCAGGAAGAAAGCACTGCTGGCTAGACCAACTCTAAAAAGCTGAAAGTGGCTTTTGAAGCCTGTTGTTGCCTTTGAGGTAGCCATATGCATTCCAAAATGCAGGTTATTGTCTGATAGGCAATTACAAGCTTTTGATTTATTCATTTTCAGAAGGGAGAAGATTTTAATACAAATATAAATATTGACAAAGCAGACTGCATAAATGGCAGACTTTTTATGTAACTCTAGATATGTGTCATAGCCAAGCAGTTACAGAAATTCAGCAAGTTTCCTTCATTAAGTACAGATTAATTCTAGCTGATCTTTAGCTTCAGCTGCTTCAGGTCCAACTGAAATGAGTCTGCAAAAATGTGTATTTTCTCATGTCAGTTTAAAAGCTTCTGAACCATTGATCAAACAAATTTGGAAGATTCTTGAAACATGCAGCAAAGGGAAAACAATCACATGTATTTCTTGAGCATAAATTGGCAAGAGGGAAAGGTCATTCTATTGACAGGCTGCAAATAAAGGGCACTTTTTGCTGGCAGCTGCAAACAAAAGTCACCATTCCCTCAGAAATGTAGTATTTGAGAGCTTGAAAGATATTTTCACAGCAGGCAAAAGTCAAGAAGTGCGTTAGCATGTCCAGTACATGTAGGATGTCCCCTGTGCCTACTGTCCCCACTCTTCCTGCCTCAACATGTCCCACAAGAATGGTACAGCACCTGCTAAGTAAAATTAAGAGAGGGAAAACACCAAATTGGGCAGCTGAATACCTTTAATATGTTGGCTTCCTCTGTCTACTGCTATGGTAACCAACCACATAAGGTAAGAATTGGAGTCTACTAACAAAATTGTCAATGTTAGTATTCTGAAATAATGGTATTTACAAATAAGACATAGTTTAGAGAAATGGAGCTAATAACATATTTTATAGCTATTGTTTTAGGCTAAAGCACTGATGAATGCAACACTATATCCATTGGCATTTAGACTACTTTCCTTACAGACACGCATGAAAAAAACTTATGACATCTTAAAATCTGCTCAAGACAAACGTTTTCGTCTTATAGTGAGAATGGGTTTGGTGCCTATAATCTGTGTGTCATAGGGATATAATGCTGGCTGATGTCTTTAGGGTTCTTATTAAGCTTGGCAATGGCCTATGGTGAGATTGTGCCTACATTTACTGAGATCAACTCAGCTTTTACATTGCATAAGTTAAAAACGCACTTAATATTTTCTGTGCAGTGGCATTTATAATAATTATTGGGAAGGCTTGGCTTTTGCTATTGTAGAGGTAAATTTAAGCATGTTTGCATTCTTTCTGGTAAGTGGAACAGACACTCAAAGTTTCAGGTTTAGCAACAGCCTAATACTAACACTTATTTTCTAGGTTCAGATTTTGGTTTTGCATTTAATGTGTTATTCTTCTCTATTCTGCTACATAACATGGGGCATCTATTCAGCTGTGTTCTCTGCTTTTAGTTAGCTGTATCACATCATTTTTCATACAATAAACATCTTATTTCTTAGTTTTGTCACAGATCCAACAAGACAATGGGAAAGTGATCCAGATTCTATACTGCCAATAATCAAAACACTTATTCTATCTTCCTTATATACTGTGTCATTAAAACAGTGTAATTAGATGCAAAACAACTATTTCTAATATGCTTAGGGTGCCAAAGGGGTGATCCATTATTATGATACATGAGTCAGTAAAACACGAGTCTTGGTTTTCACATCTCAGAAGTAGTATGCTTTGCTGCCAATTAGAAATATCTTTTTTATTTATAAACTTGGCAAATTTTAGCAAAAAGGCACAGTCAATAAACATGGAATTCTAATTTTCAGAACACAATCAACAAACTTGAAAACAAGCCTAACAAATGCAATATTTTAAAAATGTCTTTTATCGCATGAATATCAAGAGGCACCAGTTTTGTAAAGTTCATGTTGTCTGTTTAAGTGCATCCTCCTAATATTTCATGTAAGGAAAGGAAGTTTCCTTATGCAAACAAGTTTCTTTTTGATATTATTCTCAACTGCACATACCATGAAGTACAATTTACAGTGCAGAGACTGTAATGACTACTACATTGATCTCTTGGTATATTTAGGCAAGTAAAAGATATACACACAAATTTGGGAGGCTGAACAGCCCTCAGAATTAACTAGTTTCCTTACCAGGTGCAAGACCAAACTGAGGAAACTCTAAAGACTAAGTCTTCTTTTCATATTATGAGAAAGTTGGCTGTAAAATTGGTCCTACCCGTAAGATTCCTGAGATTCTTTCACTGGGCAGGTTATTAAAGACCCAGTCCAACTTAAAGTTAATACATCATTTGTCACACAGAGAACTTCTATTAAAAATTTCAGGCCTACATCATTATGCACCATCTCATCATTAAGTATGTTCTTCATGGCTGACTAAAGTTAGCAGAGACACACTAATAATCAGAGAGATATTACTGCTGAGAATTGTGGAAGTGAAATAATGGACTCAACGACATATCAATATGATCCTAGTTGAGCCGCTTTATTCTGCTTACAAGCTTTCTTATATAGTCTTAATGGTTATACACGTGCTTCTAGCTTTACTATGATTGGTTTTCATAACATGTTCACACGCACAAGCTCACTATACAGTTGGCTACTAGCTCCTGTCCACACTCCCTATCACAGGTTCTTAGATCATCCTCTTGTCATGTACTCAGCTTCTCCTGCCAACAAACATCTGGTTTCAAGTGGTTCTTATCTCTTCTGTGAAGCTTGTTTCAGCATTCAAGGTCCTTCAAGGG
This sequence comes from Elanus axillaris, assembly GCA_026212715.1. Lineage (NCBI taxonomy): Eukaryota > Metazoa > Chordata > Aves > Accipitriformes > Accipitridae > Elanus > Elanus axillaris. The sequence continues at coordinate 33,923,599 of JANZLQ010000086.1, read as the reverse complement.
CGTTAGTAATTTTTTCATGCTGTCCATCTGAAATGCACTCTCAACAATTCCCCCTTTTTGTTTTTGTGTTACAAAAATTGCCTGTGCTGTCTGCTGCAGGGCCCTTTCCAGCAGAGACACAAAACAGAGCATTAGTAACGCAAAATCAAAGATCCAGTTCTTATCAGAAAAAACAACCAACCTGACAGGTCCCATCCTTTTAACAAACTATTCAACCAGTCCCCTTCATCATTCACTTGTGATAACTTCATTCTATCTTTCAGTATCTGGAGACTTTTATGCATTGATTCTGAGTGATCTGATAAATTCATGTAACACATTCCCTCAAAGTCTTTGCGTCCATGTTCTTGAGCTAATAACAATAATCTACTGCAGCTCTATTTTGCAATGTAGCATATTTTACGCTATCATCATCAGTTAACAAGCCACTTAATGCAGTTGATGTAGCATTGGTCTGTTTACTCAACCAACATCCCAAATTTGTCAACTTTTTCAAGGCTGCTGCAGCAGCAACCCCAGGTGTTAATACTGAGGCAACTATAATTTCTCCAGGTCCCCAAAAGGTGACTGATTCCTCACAGTTAGCTTCAAATTGATGGATGTGTCTTTTAGTTCATTTTTTTGTTATGAATCATAGTAAGATTGGGTG
>JANZLQ010000086.1:33903543-33917138 GCA_026212715.1 Elanus axillaris | reverse complement strand
AGTGATAGAGTGGCTTTGGTGGGCACCTGGCATCCAGCCAGGGTCAACCCACCACAATACAAGATGTGACATCACGTGGTATGTAATACCACGTTGGCCACTTTGGGTCAGCTGCCCTGGCTGCCCTGGCTGTGTCCCATCCCAACTTTTTGTGTGCTTCCAGCTTTCTTGCTGGCTGGGCCTGAGAAGCTGAAAATTCCTTGACTTTAGACTAAACATTACTTAGCAACAGCTGAAAACATCAGTGTGTTATCAACATTCTTCTCATACCTAACTCAAAACATAGCACTGCACCAGCTACTAGGAAGACAATTAACTCTACCTCAGCCAAAACCAGGGCAGTATATCAATTCAGTTCCATTATTTTAATTTCTATTATGATTTTTGGTTTGGGTTTTTTTTTTCTACATTGTTTACTCTGGGAAGGAAAAGAAGTTCATACCTTGTGAGAAAAGTGGTAAATTATATATGCTATGAGACACAAAAACTATTTTTCCCCCCTTTTTAAGGCTAACTTAGGTTGCATGAAAGGAATAGGACTTTCTGAAAGGCTTACTCAGCCTTTTAAATTGATTTCAGAAACTTTACGTATATGCATGTAGGGCAGCATGGAAGAAAAGAGGAGAACCTCCCAAGAGAACAGTAAAAGTTAGGACTGAGTATCAGAAATTAATTGAGGTATGTAAGGAGGAACAGGGTCTTACAGAACTTGAAAACCCTGATAGAATGGTTGAAGTTGAGATAATAGCAGATGAAGAGTAAGTAGGGGTAAAAAGAAAGAATGATATATTGGTAAGTGATGGGTAAGGATGGTAACTTGTGTTGCCGTGTTTCATGGAAAAAATATGTGTGAAAAGATGTTTTTAAAGATGCCAGAGAGATGTTGCATTAGTTGTTATGGGATGAGGACCCGAGAAATGAACACACCCTTGAGGAGAAGAAATCTTTGTGACACTGAGAAAGAAGTAGAATTGGAGCTCATATGTCTGTGAAGAGGGAGTGGGGGACCATTCAAATACACTACTTTTAGTGCTGGTAGTGTGAGCTCACACTGTGAGCTGTGTCCTATGTATGAATAATATAATGTTCTGGGAGGAAGACCTAGGGATCTGATTCTCTGTGTGTTAACTGGAGGCAAAGAAGGGGATACCCAAGGCATAGTTAAGATATGGTCCATGTCTTTGGTGAAGGGCAACAGGCTTACAGGTCAGCATCAAAAACAGTAGCTATAACTCTGATAAGATAGCTCACAGGAAATGTTAATTTCAAAGTTCCCTCAGAATGTACCAGAATAAAGTATGAAGGACAACAAACCACATGGGGAGGTAGCCAGGATGGAGAAAAGCAGAGAGTACATAACATCTGACATTGCTCCTGATGATTATCTGACATCTGGTGGTATAGCAAGCAAATATTTTAGTATCTTTTGTTACCCTGTTACTGGAAAGTTCTCAAATTTTATGTAAATCTACACAATATATTATCTCAGTAAATCTTTTCTGGTTCAAACATTTTCATAAACCCAAAAGTAATTCTTAAATACTTTTCCCTTGGATTTCCAATACCTTTACATTAGAGCAATAAAAGGAACAGTTGAGGGGCATGAGTGTTGAGAAAAACAAGTCTAAGAGGAAAATGCATAAAAATAGGGGGGGGGAGGGGCGTTTACATTGTTCTTCACATTATTCTCACTCATGTAACACTGTGGCAGTTGAGGTCAGCTGAAGCACTCATACTCACAATTCCACATTCAATCAGGCAGGAGCTGAAGTAAGAGACCTCCACAAAGGATCTTCAATCTTGGGATGTGTTTCTCTGCTAATCCACTGGAGCTGGAAGTCACTGACCTCTGGGTCACACTATTTTTTACCCACTTCCACACTTTGTATCATAAAAAAGAAATGCCCGGCTTGTTCTCACTGGGGAGGTTGTAATATCTTAATACTGTTTCAAGTTGTATGCTTATTTCACAAACACTACACAATACACAATTACCTCAGAAATTAAATATTAGGCAGTGGTAGATTATGATCTTTTTCAAAAATTATGAAAAGCAAAGCAGAATCGTGCTTTTCCCTATTAATGCTCCTCCTTTAATTTGCTCAATTTTGCTATTTACCAGCATGAAAATACATAAGCACATTTTGCTCCTATTAAATTTAGGATGTTTTACTGCTACTGGGCATGAGTTTCACCGGTTGAACTATCCTACTGGTTTTGGGTAGCAAGAGCTCTGTGGGGAAATCTTGTTTAAAAAACATTCCCATTTTTTAATTATTTACTTAGTCTATTTATGTTCTTAGAAGAAATATTTCTCTCTGCTTTCACCTTTATGAAAGCATTTTCTTTATTGTTTAAAAAAACTTCTATTTTTTCACTAAATTTAATTTACAGTTTTGATGAAATATGGATTGTCACAAACATTATCATTTTCTGCTTGAAGTGTAAGGCACATTTCTTTGATCATACTCTCTCTTGCATAAAAATACAGCAGCAGGTATGTGCAACCAACTCTCCACCTCAAGAAAAGCTACCAAAGGGAAACATTGCAATGTTCACGTAAGTCTCCTTAGAGACTGAGAGAAAACAAGCTGCATGTGACAGATGAGAGTTACAATGCCAAATGCAGAACTGGTGTTCACTCAACAGCTACAACGGTGATAGTGGTAGTAAGAACCTATACAGAACAGAATAGGGAGGCAAGATAAACTTCGTATTTCACTTAATCGTTCGCTTAGCTCAAAGATACCATGCTTTCAAAAGATGTGAGGAAGAAAGCTTTATTCTTCAGCATTATGTGAACTGCTTCATGTATGTGTTTTTTTGGGGCAATGTTTGTTAATGTTTATATGTTGCATTTTGGAAAATGTAAAGTTTTATCATAGTATAACTCTAATATGCTTTTTTTTCTGGGAAGACAGCTTTTCAACACATCTGTCCACACCTGAAGGCTCCAAAGTCACAGGCATCATGAATCCAGCGTTACCAAATTTATGCTTAAATGAGAATAATTCCTTGAAAATACTATTCAATGGCCTAAATTCTTGGATCTAAAAAACTAAGTTTAGTGCAGGATCAGTGAGATAAACAAAGGTATGTCAAAGCACCTAACAAAAGATAGAGCAGCCTCTCAACTCTCCTGAGTATGTGGTGGCTTCTAGTAAGTGGTGGCTCTAGGGGATTCCTGAAATACAGTGTATCTATGAATGCCTCCAAACCTGAATGGAGCAGCCAGAAGAAAATCTGTAGACATGGATATAGCATCTAATATATGGATAATTCCTAAATACCTGGTTAGGAATTGAGAAACATGTTAATAATGCAAATGTAAGCAACCTGATGTCTAGCCTTGCCTAGCCATTGGTAATCCCTGATGGATCTGCTCACTTTCAAGGGAACAAACTATACTAAAAGCTAGTGCTAGAGACTACACACTATTTCTGATTAGAGTGGGGACAACAGAACAAGAACAGCAAAATGGATTTTGCAAATCTTTCATAATCACTGCCTAAAATGCAACATTTCTTTAATTTTAAGATACACACTGATAGCTCTCCAAATGCATGTTAGGCTTACAGTGCATAATAAATAGCAAATAAAAGCAAACTGCTTATGTGCACTTATTTATGATGATGAATTACAAGTCCTGTTTCCTTTCATTGCCACCTGTAAAGTCATTATGTAGTGCTGGAAATAAACAGAACTCTATTTTAGTGGCAAAAACTATGCAGTCGAATGAAAATACGCAACAAGTGAGACAGACAGCATGAGTGACACAGATCAGAGAAGCCCAGGTTTTGATTATTCTTAAATTAGCTCTCACAAAAATGATGGACTGTCTTGCTTGGGGAGTTCAAAGACTGAAAGTGATAAGATCTTTCCATTTACTTCTGTAGTAGGAAGTGAGTGACATTGCACAAAATAAATCTTAAACACATTTTCATATTAAGCAAAACAAAATAAACAGATTCAATAATATCACTCATATTACATAACTATTACCAGATTTTTCAATTTTAAATTTGAGAATGGAGCAACTTTATACTATTTTTCCCTCCAAAATCGTTCTAGGAATACGAATGCATGTCCACACTCAATATATATCAAGGGAATAACTCACATCTGATATAAGGATTATTTATGAGATATATTTTTCTCTTTTAAAAAGTTTGAATTGCTGAACTTCTACACAAAAATTGTCATGACATAGAAAAATATTTCCATGGGACATAAATTAAGACTGCCCTTCAGATATTAATTGCTACTTTAGATGTCAGCATGAAAATGTCAGGGACCTGGGGGCACCACCAGCCTTGACTGTCCCTGCCCGGCTCCTCAGGGCTCCCCCATGGCCCAGAACCCCACGTCAGCCACCGGGGCCGTCAGTCCCTGCCCCACTGATGCCGCAGCAGGGCCGGTCTCCAGCTCCCCACAGCCCTGCCTGGCCATGGGCCCCACCGAGCCAGGCCCACCTGCAGGCCCATGTCCTGTCCCCAGGGAGGTGCCCCAGGCTGGGGTGGTGGCACGGGCCCTGGCTGCCAGGCCCTGTCCCGATGGACCCCCACAGGCTGCCCCCAACGACCCAGGGACCACCAGCCCTCATAGTGCCCTGACAGAATATGTATCAAACCATCCTTACAACGAAACCTTCATGGTCCAGAGTTAGTGCAGATTAGTATTTATTAGTCAGGAGTGCTTTTCAAAAGCTTAGCCACTATTTTTGCCTTAAAAACTTCATGCTGTAACTAAGGGCTGCTCAGTCTCCAGAAGAGCAGCAGCTCAGTGCTGAGGGAGAAGGCAGAGGGAGCAGGGCTGCCCGAGGAACAGGAAGAAGAAAACAGGTCTCCTCAACATGGTAGGGAGGCAGAGCTGTGGGTACCCTCAAGCTGTGCCTGCAGCCTCCACCATACCTCTGGACACGCCTCAACATTGTTACAGGAAAGCTATTTGCTTTATGGGCAAGGGGAAAAATGCAAATCGAATGCAAATTAAACAGCTTCTGCTACAGACTGTAATTTAGGCGTAGCTGTATGAAGTACTACAAATCGTATCAGATACTTGCACAGCTAAACTAGCATGGCTTTACTTGTGCGTGTGTCTCAATTTCCAATTGCTAAAATGAAGATAATCCCTTTTTTCCCATTAAACTGTCTGTCTTGCCTAAGGAGGTGGGCCTCTGTGCCAATAGTCCTTCTCCCACTGATTCTCAGAAACCATCTTTTTGGCCTGAGCATCTACATGGTAATGCACTATAAAATATACATATAGTTAATAAATGTTGGCTATTCCTTGGCACAGTGACCCCTAACTGGGGTGCTACGGCAGAAGGGATGGTGACTCACAGGGAGATTTGAAGGAGCCGATATTAATGATTCCTTACACACCTTGCCTGAAGTAAAGCTCAAAACCATAATACATCGAGTTGCTGAACCTAATCCCAGCAGTAAGTCTAAATTCTGGTCAGGACAATGCCATGCACTACAGTGCTTGCTGAGCTGATCTAATTAAAGCTTACAATTTCCTCTAGGCTTTAATTCAATCAGCTACTGCATGCCAAAGTTCAATTGCCTCAATTAGGGTTAGATTAAGTAACCAATTGGACCTAAAGCCTACTCAAGAAGCTCACTGACTAGTGTCTTGGGACAGAATCTAAAAAAATGTAAAGAATGGGGGAAATGAGAATTGTCGGGCTTATTGACTTTAATAAATTGGAATCTATCCTGCATAGTCTAGGCTTCTACTCATTTGCCTTGTTACTCATTTACTTTGTCTGAAACAATTATTTGCCTTGTTAATTTCAAATTATTATGTTCTTCTTAAATTGGAGGGCACTAGCATTTTCTTTGGAAAGTCTCAGCTGTCCTTGAATTTCACCTCCTGTTTCACTCACTGGGAGGGAGGGGGGAAGGTGTGGAAAGAGGTTCTATTTGCCATGCTTGGAATGAAGTTAAAACCATACATACTCTTTTTTTTACTGAAAATATTTTAATTGTCTTGAAATCTGAAATTTTCTTACATAACTGAGCTAATCAGAAAATTTAAATATGTATCTGGTATTATGATTTCTGAACTGGTGTTACAAGAAAGGTTTATATTCACAGAAAAATGGTAACACAGAATGAAAGTAAATGTACTAAAAAAAGCGCCTAAAATTAAATGAAGCATAGATGCATTTTGAATCTTCCAGCTTCAACATCATTAAAGGGATTGTCTGCTTGCTTGCTTGCATGCTTTGCCTTGCAGTTTATGTAGTTCACTGCTCTTAAAGTAGGAAGAAAAAATATCAGCGAAATAGTAGCCATTTTTAACAAAGGCCTAATGTTTCTGTAGTTTAAATGAGTACTTGTCTAGATTGTTGAACTACTGTATAACAGGAATCCCCTTCCAGCTAATGCATTGTAATTACAGTGACAGTAATAAAATACATAAGCTTATTTTTTCTTGTAGTGGGCAGTCACTTAAAATAACTCACTGATGAAAGATCATGTCTGAAAGGCTACACTTCATGCAAAATACTGTATATAAACAGATCACTATATTTGAAAGACATTTTTTAAATTGCAGTACTATAAATCTAAGAACGGATAAATTAGTTTTGTCCATCATATTTTAGCTTTAATTCATTTAGTCCAAGAAAATCCTTCTTCACTTGGCAGACACTCATATTTTATCTTAATTTGGCTATTTTATAAAGCTTGTGTTGATTTCACTTGTAATATTTTGCTGCCTTTTAATGGAGACAGATTGTATTTCATATTTACTTCACTCTATTACACAGGTCTTAAAGTGGCACTGTAATAAGAAGCACTTGTATTATACTTGACCTAATACCATAAAATATGTGTGATAAATACATATGAAACATATTCATTATTCAGTAAAGTATCAGCCTGTATTTTTCTAGATGGTTAAAAGCCTTACCTTGTTTAAAACCTGTTCTGACTGTACTAGCATTGTATGTCTGAGGTTTTAAGCCTGGCTTAGGCCTACTATTAATGTAAAAGTGAGAAAACAGAACTACAGCACATGGGATGTGAAATCATAATTTTATTTTGTAATAATGCAAAAAACAGAGGTTACAGAATTTCCATGTTTAGAGATATGCAAAATTTTGACATGACCTGAGCAACATGATCTGACTTTCAAGTTGGATCCAGTTTATGACTGAGTGGACCACTGGACGCCACGACCACCAGAGATCCCTTCTCACCTCAGTTATTCTGTGCTTATATGATTCTGCATTAATATATTTCAAGTATCCATTATAATAGATCAAATTGCAGAAGCAAGACAATATAAGTCATGTGATGATGCAAGTCTTGTACTGATGACAAGTATGTCATACTATCTGTTGAGTAAATCATGTCTTCTCCTGATGCAGCTTAAGCTTATACATAGTGTTAAGAAGGTGCATGATTGCATTGAGAGAAACATAAGGTTAATTACATGTTGAATTGAGGGCATAGATCAGGTTACAATCAGAAATTCCTCAGTACCGTTATTTTTAATTTTGCTTTGGCATCTAATGAACAACTACAACATATTAAGTGAACTTAAATGTTGATTGTATGTATTACATGCTCCTCCTGTAAATTGTGACAATCCACTAGCAGTATCTGAGTAATGATTTTCTTATAAATATATGGAGATTGAAAAGCCCAAAACACTTCCTTCTGTTCAAGTGAGAGATAAACATTATGAGATTAATTTATACACAAGAAAGTATCCATAAAAATATAATTAGTTAAGAATAGAAGAAACTGACAAAGGATCAGTACTGCAGTATAACAGACAGATTTTAGGAGCCTAAGCACAACACTGCATTTCAAAACCGCTCATTCTTCGGCTACCTAGCCCCAGTGGTGCTTATTTGTGACAAGAAAATGAGAATTTTAATTCAGACACCCCACCTTCCACCTAATGAGTAGACACAATCCAGAGGAAAATGTCATGGAGAGAGAACCTAACCTTTACTTACTGATTTTTTTTCCAAAAAGAAAGTAGGTGACAGGAGATGATCTCTGCAGTTTACAGAGTATCCGCTTGGAAGGGAGGCATCCTCAATTGTGAACCCTGCTCCCAGGACTGTTTATGCACTATACCCTAGAAAATCATGAACAAAAAAGAAGAAATACTCTGCCACCAAAACTGCCTGTTTTGATTGCGCAAGTGATTAATTAAAAGGGTACAGGGCAACAAGGGTACAACAGGAAGCTGTTATAACTAAAAGCATGAAGCAGGAGAGTAGAGTAGATGCTAGGTTTGAAATACCTCTATTCTTAACACAGAGCTGGCCCCAGCTCAAGTAAAATGTGATACAGAAAGCAGAAGAAATCAACAGACTGCATGAACAAAAGAGAACTGTGCATATTTAGTACAACCTAAGAACAAAATTAATTAAATGCCTGCACTGGCCACAGAAGATTTGGATAAGCAGAAAAATAAATTACTCCTTAAGACAGTGATAAAAGGAAAGGATTGGCTGGAGCCAAATCAGTCTGACTATGCTGCTAGGATGACCTAACCTTAGGTACTGAAGACACAGCTGAAAAAAAATGAAAGTAAATTTGAAAACAAAAATGTAGTGTTAACATCCTCCTTAAATATTGCTTTAGTGTTATTTATTTTTTAATTAAAGAGCCTCTATCTCATGGAAAGAGACGGATGCTTAAATACAACATTTTTTGAAAGGACTGTGTATCAGTGAATGAGAATAATATGTAAATAGGTCAATAGATAATAAGCAATAAACATGTTTTCATTAGATACAGTAAATTTCTGTGTATAGTTTAACAGCTGACACCGCCTTTGTCTGGTCCAAGATGACAGTGGTGGGACAAAGGTGCAAATAAGCATGAATTACTAAGGAGGACTGTACAACCTCTTTCACAATTCTCACGTTTCCATTGCATAGTGCTGCTGTCATCCATTCCTTTTGCCTTATGTACTCTCCCTTGCTAGGACATTGCAGCTATTCACCTCATCACACACCACCAGTAGCGGCCAAGCATTCAGAGACCAACAGTGGTCAACTGGTAATAATTCCTTAAATTCTTCCTAAGACAACCATGCCTCTTTCTTTTGCCATGCTCTAGCTCAACACACAACAGCTATGTGGGCACTTGTGTATTACTATTTGTACTAGTTGGGTAGATCAATGCCACAGAGCCCTTCCAGTTCATACTTCAACAACCAATGTATGCACTTGTCATTATGCTTGCTGACCTGAGCTGAACGTGCAGGAATCATGGTGCAGTCTCTGCAGCAGTAGGATGTGCCCTCTCTCTGCCATGCACATCCATACAGCCTAATGGCACCCATACATTGGGTGTTAGTAACGTTGTACCATACGTCTTTAATAAAAGATGCCCATGATCTGTGAGCCTGCCAAAGACCACACAGGCTTCCAGACACAGGATTTCATCATGTCAGTACAGGCCTCGTCAGTCAGGATGTTTCTGAAATGGGTGAATTTACAAACAGTAGAAAGTTCATCTCCAGCTGAGGTTATGGCAAGTACCAGCATCGCTTTTTTTTCCAGGAGCTGACCAACTAATTGACACATGCTCTTCATTTCCGTCTTGTTTATGGCTTATTCAAATTAAGCTGCAGAAGTATCAAAAAGTTCACCTATAGCTGGAAGTCCTCCTTAGGATTTGTCACCAATGCAGATTATTGGGAAAAAAAAAAAAATCATAGATGTTTGTTTGGCAACAGCTCTGAGTCTAGAAAGCTTGAGCAGTTTCCCAGCAGCCAGGAAAGATTCCAAAACTCACTTGGAGCTGTAGTTACACTGCTCTGTCCAATACATTTGAGTAGAACAACCTGAATAGGATTAGTTCAGAAATGTTTCCCAGCTTCTTTCTATTTATGGCAAGGAAATGTTTGGCTAGGGCTCAGTTGATCCTGACTCTGCAGTGTGAGTGACTAAGCACCATTAAGAAGTTCTCAGGAAAGCTAAGCATCTTTAGTTAGTCTTCGAAGTCTGGATTGACTAACTGTCAAAAGCTTTAGTGCAGTTAGAGGCCAAGCAGAGATCTTGAGGTCACTTCTGATGGTCCTTTTCTCATCCCTGCTGCATAGTGCAGTAATTACTATGGTGTGCAAATCACCTGGACTACACTGCCTTCTCTGGACACAACTGGTAACACTTTTGGGGCTTACATATAAAATAGTGACAAACACTGTGAGTGGACCTGTCACTTCACTACCTATCCGCTGCTCTGGTATTATTCCACTAAATCTTAGCACACATTATAACTGGATGGGCTTTTACTTATTCTGGCTCGTGCAGGACTACCATCATTCTCTTTCTTCTTCATGCTAACACTGGTGGTATACTACCCCACAAAAAAAAAAAGAAAAAAGAAAAGCCCATAAGTACAGAGATGGCTGTACTCTGCAGTTATCTGTAAAGTTATTGTGATTATCTTGAGGCAGAAGACCCAACAAGTCTAACCTGTACCAATCAATGGTCTGTGGGATCACACTGGTAGGGAGGCCAACACTACATGCCCCATTGCCTCAAACACCTGTTAGGAATAGTGGTTGCTTATGTGGCACCTGTAGAATACTGACCAAGAAATGAGCAGGTGATCCTCTCTTTCCTTTTCTAGGAGCAGTAAATAACAGGATCAGCAAGAAAAGGTGGGCAAAGAAGACAAAAGCCAAGTGGATTTATTTGGTGGCAGGCATTTGTGTGGCCAATGAAGATGCACTGCTAAGGCCAAGTGACTCATGAACATTTAACAGTGGCTCTGTCGCAGCTGGACTCTGTCACAGCTGAGTACAAAGATGTTGCAAACTAGCTGGGTCTGCTTGCTTCTTCCCCAGCTGTGCAAGACACTCAGGCTTTGGACTGGGGTATGAAACACTGGCAAGAGATTTCAGACATCAGAGGCTGGAAGGTCTGAGTGGGCAACATGAAGTAAGGAGGTTAAGCAGAATTGGTCTCGTTTGTAAACAGGATGTGGTTATTGGGTAAGAGCTGGAGGCCCCGAAGAAGCTCTGAAATACAGCAGCTAAATCCTGAGAGATAACGGGGATGTTCACTGAACTATAAAATGAAATGGCTTATTGAAGTCCCAGTGAGAAGGAAGGTTGCCACTAATTTTTTAAAGGAAGATCTGAAGTCCCAAGAAAGCATTGATTTGGTGAATAGCATCAACTAGAAAGTATGAGGGAAGAGAACTGCTTTAGTCTCAACCTTGTGTATATCATTTGCCTAAATATTTCCAAGTATTGGTACAATGTTGTAATAATGAATGAGGTTATTCCTGTGTTAGGTGCAAAAGTAAACAGAAAATGAAATCCAATCTCTCCTCTAAAAATGCATAGTCCAGTTAAAGAATGGATTCAAGGGCCAAGTACATAGAAGGTACAAATAGGAAAGTGACTGTAGTATGCAAAAAGAGTGCTTTTAAAGTCCTTTAATTCTTCATTCAATTTTGAGGTCTGGTTTGGTTGGGTTTTTTTTTGTGTGATTAATGTTACTATAAATAACGAGGGTAGTTGTGCTATGAAAGTTGTAACTAGGAGCGTTTGCAGGGCCTGGCCTAACATTTACTGAGAATAGAACTCAAATGGAATATAACTTACATTCTTAAAGTTATACTGCACACGCCTTTACCTGTAGCAATCTGTGTTTTCCATTTAGTCAAACATGACCAAGTTCTGCACATTTTCTTCCCAGTTTAGTATGTTATAATAAGCATGTGTGAACAGATGGACAAATTGGACATTATTTCTGTAACTTATGAACCATTAGCTAAAATATGTAATGGATAATTAAAGACATATTGAACATGCACACACTGCTCTTAAAATTAATTTTTATATCAAATATTTACTGATCCTTATTTAAGCTTACTTTTATTTCTAGGACTTTTGCCATCTCTGGAAGCATTCTTTCACATTTTACCATGATGATTTGAGGAAGTGTCCAACAGTCCTGGTAACACAGGGGAACAGCTATGCAAGTGTATGACTCAAGTCACTTTGTAAGAATATGTAAACTGTCTCGGTTTATTTCAAATGCTTATATACCATATACCTGCTGGCAGTATTGCTGTAAATTGACATGGGGTTACAGGTCTAAGAAGAACTTGTGGAGTTTTTACTTCTGAAGTTATGATGATGACTGCACCTTGAACTATTTTGCTGCATTCTGATTATGCTTATCCCTCTGTGCACTATTACATTTACTGTGCTAATAAAGCATGACTGGCTATCAGGCTGAAAACACCTCTTAAAGGGACTTTACTGTCTGCGGAGGCTTTTCCTGCTAAGGCATTCACGCTGTAGCTGGGGGAGGTGAGCCAATGTCTTGAATCACATGTCGGCAAGTTTTCCCTCCAAAAGTGGCGACTGATCTTCCAGCTCATTTTAGTTGAAAAGAAAGCTCAGGAAAGAGTCACAAATAATAACTACTTTCAGCAATATAACGACGATTGAGACAAGAGCAATTACCTATTACCTGACTACTCACTAGAGAATCCAAAAATACCATCCAGTACGAAAAGGAAAACAAAAGCAGAACACAGAATACTATACAGCAGCGGTTGGCAGAAAGAAGCGTTTAACTCTGTGCCACCCGCTGACATTACTGTTGCTGCCGTGGGAACGAAGGGGAGCGCGGCGGTAAGCCCAGCGGCTCGCCTCGCCGCACGGGGGCTGGCGGCGGCCTCTTCGGACGGCGCTGGCCCGCTCCGCACTAGCCCTCGGGCCAGGCGCTTTGGGCTACGAACGGCTAACGCTCCCAGGCCGGGGCCGCGCCACTTGCGCGGCTCTCACCAGCACGGCAGTTAGGGCGAGGGGTACGGGAGGATCACACCTCTCCGTTAACCGTTACTGCCGTCGGAAAAGCTCCTCTACGCCTCGCCCCTCACCCCCGCCGGGTGCCGCCACCACCTGTTACCTGCTCCCGCCTCCGCCTGGCCAGAGGCCGACACCCAGCTCACGCCCGGCACGGGACTCTCGTCGCCGGGCCGGGCCAGGCCGCTCCCCGCTACCCTCCCGCCGCCGCGCCCCGCCCGCACCCCTCACACCGCGGCGCGGCGGGGGGGCAGGCGACGCCGCCACATCCGGGTGCCGGCGCTCTTAACGCGCATGCGCGGCCACCCGGCCGCTGCGAGGCAGGGCGTCGCGGCAGTCACCGCCGCTCCTCCCCGGGGCTGCGCTTCCGCGTTGTCAGGCAAGGGGGAGCGACCGTGAGGCGGGGGAGGCGCCCTCCGCGGCGGCGGCAGGAGGAGGAGGAGGAGGAGGAGGAGGATGGTTGTGGGGGCGGGCGGCGGCAGCGGCCGCTGGCAGCAGCCGGGAGAAGCCCCGCTGGTGACTGGCTGGCGGCACACGCAGCTCTGAGGAGGCGGAGGGTGCCTGAGCCGCGGGGCGGGCGCCTGCGAAGGGGGGAGAGACTGCGGCGGCGGGAGGGGACCGGCACACGCACGCACACACGCACGCAGAGACGGATGACAGCGGCGGCCGCGGCTGCCACGATGTGAGGCGGGCTGCGCGGGGGGAAGCGGGGGCTCGGCGGAGAGGAGAGGAGAGGCAGCCCGCACACCCCCGGCGGCGGCGGCGGGAGGGGCGGCCGGGGC
>JANZLQ010000086.1:33856078-33872787 GCA_026212715.1 Elanus axillaris | reverse complement strand
TAACCTCTGTCTTTTTAAGAGCTGTAAACTCAGTGGAATACAGATGGTTTCTTTGTACAGGAAACACTGATAAGAATTTAAAATACAAAGAAAAAAACAAGTGAGGCAAGCTGGCTCTTTAAGCCCTTTCCATATCAGAAACAAAATTAAATTGCTAATTCTGTTTGAGGAAGAAAGCTGGTATTAAGTTTGCTGGCTTATTCAACATCTGTTTAGTATATATCTGTTTAGTATACATCTCATCACTTAGCTGGATGTTATGCAGATTTGTTAGTCTAGGAAAAGAACATGATTGAAGTTTAAAAGTTAAAATATTGTGGTGTGTTGAAGCAGACTTGTTTGCATTGTATTTCTACTTACATTTTATCTTGCCAGCTTAGAGGTTGAGTAGGAGATGTGTTTGAGTATTGATTTTCATGTAGTCTAAGAGTCTCTTCAGCCTTTCAACTGTCTCTAGTGTGAATACGTAAATTTAAGAGTATTTGTATCCATTTTGGTTTTGATCAACAATTTCTCAGTAAATGGAAAACTTGCAGAATGGGTGAGAATTGTAGTTTTATTAATTTCTAGTGTATACTGAGAGAGCAAATTGTACTCTGTATTCCCCGTTTTGCATGTATGCTTGGAATTATTTCCTTTCTTCCAAAAAGTAAGGTGCCTCTTTAAAACAAGAGATGTTCAGCTCTTTGACAAAGTATATTCCAGAAACCCTGGGCATACTACAATGATGAAATAGTGACCATTTTGCATAATTCACCTGGACTTGTGTTATTTCTGCTCTGTCTCGTAGTGGTTGGAGAATTTCCTTAATTTCATATCAGAAGAAAGGGGATAACCACATTTGAAATACAGAATCTTTGCAACTAATATGGAGAACTGAAAGAATCTGTGTTGCTGCTGCTTCTCTTTGATATTCATTATGGATGTACAGGACTGATATGTGTGAGGGGGAAAATGAACAAGCTTTTGTTATCTCATAGTTGGTGTGAATCTAGGAAGTCTTGATACAGAGATCCTGGAAATTTACATTATACGTAATTTCCCATTGAGTCCTCCATATTTTGGCCGCTAATCTTTTTATCTCTGTCACAGCAGATTTTTTTAACATGCCTTGCTTTATTCAGGTCTTCGTTCATCTGTAAGTAGTGTTTAAAAAGGAGAAAAAGCTCCTCTAGCACTTGAAAAACGTGGTAACTTGATTATGATGCTTGTTTAGATTAACTTCCCTTTATACTAGTCCTGATATTTAACACTACTAAAATAACTGTTTCATCATTCTCCATTATGTTCTCATTGATGAAGAATCCCTTAAATAACTAAGTTAAGCAGTTACACACAATTTTCATATTCCATGGGGAAAAATAACATGGGCCTTTTAACTTCTTTGTGTTACTATGTGGAATTTATAAATGACTTTTTTTGGTGATCAATCAGATCTATGTGGTTAAATAAGTTGAATGCACTAGCTAGAAGCAGGATGTTAACCTCTTTGAATGTGGTATTAGTTATAGTCGCAATGTTGGTTATGGTGTTAGGTGGCTGGGTTTTTTCCTATGTTACATACAATTATTCCTTAATGGTACCAATTCCAGCTTTGGTCGGCCCGGAGTTGAGTGCTACTGCCAACATGACAGTGGAGCTGCAGTAATCCAGCTTCAGTTCCTGATTAATGAGGTTAGTAAAATGATGTACATATTCCATAATTCAGAGAAGATACAGAGTATATTTTCTTCAGTTTCTCATTAAGCAAGCATCAAAATCAGCTAACACAAGTGACTCTTAGCATGAATGGTGCACAATAATAACAATTCTAAATTAACTTTTTTAATTTTAGAAAATGCTTGACTAACTGCTGAACGTATGTATCTCTGTCTCTAGAGTACTCCTTTGCTATAAGCAAGAACTTTTTTCCTTGGAATATTTATTCATGTCATTGAACATTGTAAGTTATCTCTTGAAGTAGTAAAGTATGTTTTCAATAGTACTAACAGTTTCAGTAGGTAGTTAATTTTATTTTGATAAAGTTACTGGTTTAGATGTGAGCGGAGCAATGATCTCTAATCTTATTCTTCAGTAACTTCAGGGTGTTTTTTCTAGGGGTGTAGCAGCTAAGACCTGACAGCAGTGCTGTTTTTGAGCTAGCTGGGGTCAGATTTGTAGAGGGACTTAGAGCTCAGAGGAGTGGTGAAGTCAAACTTCACTAGTTTTGTCAGCACTTAGATATTAGTAGTTGAGTTCACTGCTTAATTTCTCTACAGAGGTGGGCGTGAGGGGAGCTTAATGTGTACACACTCGGAAAAGCTGCTTCTTCCCCATCACCCCACAGTATAGCACTGAACTGAATGTGGGTGAGCTGAATGACATGTGATCACATCACTTAACTCATTACTACTACTTTAGAACTTACCTTTGCTATGGTGTTGATGTGCATGCTTATAAATATTGTTTTTCATCCTGGTAGAAATATGTAATATCTTGCCATTGTGATGATGATATGCTGTTACTAGGGTTATGAAAATAAGTTGACTAAAACTTTTTCTTTCTTATAGGGAGCTCTCGTGAGTGCCTTGGCTGATGATACCTTACACCTCTGGAACTTGCGTCAGAAGAGACCTGCTATACTTCATTCACTCAAATTTAACCGAGAACGGTAGGGATTGGATTATTATTGCTTTGCCCCTTACCATTACACTATGTGCTATTGTAAGATCAGATTTATTAATGCAGTCCAATTCATAACTTGTTAAATAATTGAAACTGGATTTACATTGGACTTGAGTTGCAGGCTGTTAGGGCCCAAAGTCCTTGTAAGCAGACACACTAGTGACTTAAACTCAAATGACTTTTCTGTCACTTTGCATATTGCATTGCTGAACATCAATTTTCCCATCTTTAAAATGTGGAGGGATAGAAGACCTTCAGTGTATGGGTCCAAAGGAATTTTGGAATAGAAGAAAGCATATGTGTGTACACCAACAAGACTACAGGAAAACTAGTAAACTAGTTCAGTTTTTTAATTGAAAGGTTTTTTCCCCTTGATGACAAATTAGAATTTTGCAGTGTCTCAGCTCCAGCGTGTATCAGAAGCAGAAAAAAATATGCATTTTGACTAACAATTTTGAGACTCAAGAGCATTGTAAGCAAGCTAGGGAGATGTTTTAGGTTAAATTTCTAAAAGTCAGCTGATTAAATTTCTGCAAAAAAGTGTCTTTTTTTTTTTTATTTGTTTTGGTTTTTTTAAAATAACAAGTAGTCCTTCCCATTTGGGAGGTAGCCCTTCTTTTCCAGTATGGGTGAAGTCTCAACTGGAATGCTATGTCTACTTTAGACGTTTCAGAAATGGACTGCTTGGGGAGCTCAAAGGATACTACAAAAACACAGAATAATCTGTGACTTGCACCCCTGAATAGGGCAGGAAGTAATAAGCTTAAGTAATGGGTAGCAATAGAAAGAGGTAAGTTAAATATTTACATAAAATAATCTAATGTAATGTCATACAAAGTGCTAAACAGACTGTTGGGTGTGTTATGGTTTAACCTTGTGGTTTTAAAGAGCAGGTTATAAACAAAGTTGTCAGGAATAACATAAATGCAGATTACTGTTTTTGGGGGTCAGGGAGAGAACTAAGTGATTCTGAGTCCCTTTTGAGGCTGTTTCTATGATTGCTGTGCACGAACTTTTTACCAGGGCCTGTAGGGATAGGACAAGGGGTGGTGGTTTTAAACTGAAAGAGGGTAGGTTTAGATTAGATAGAAGGAAGAAATTCTTCACTATGAGGGTGGTGAGACACTGGAACAGATTGTCCAGTGGTTGTGGATGCCCTATCCCTGGAAGTGTTCAAGGCCAGGTTGGATAAGGCTTTGAGCAACCTGATGTAGTGAAAGATCTCCCTGCCCACAGCAGGTGGGTTCAACTAGATGGTCTTTAAAGGCCCCTTCAGAAGCAAACCATTCTGTGATTCTAAACTTTTATGCAGAAAACGGAAAGCTCTGACAGAGCAAAGTTCTCTGCCACAAGGGAGTGATGGTGTTCCTTTATGCAGCATAAAACTCAAATGGAGAGAAATGCAATTCACAAGCTCTAGTTCAGCAAGGATTGTCCAACTATAGAATGCAGTGGTATATCCAAACCGAATTTTCTCCCTCTCTCTTCCCCCTTCTTTCTTAAATGACTTTTGTTTTACCTCAGCACCTATTTAAGTGTCAAAATAAAATTCAGATTTGCAGCCTGAAACCACACTTGGACATTGGCTTCTAGCTAATGCTTTAAATAGGTATCTGAGGTGGTGATTCAGATTGTTTGCAAATCTGTTGGAAGCTGGCTTAGAGTCTTAGATGTATAGATATCTTTGGTTAAACAGAGTAGAAGTTTTAAACCATGCTTTTCTTCTAAATGTGGTGTTCTCTATAGGAAAACCAGTCACAGGGAGTTCAGTGTGTGTACTTTTACCAGAAAGAGGGGTGGAGGTGGAAAGGAGTCGAGTTCACTCATGTCACTTCAGCAGTTGTATTTGTTATGAATTTTGGACAGAGTACTGATTTTTCCAGGAAAATCTGTGCTGCGCTGAAATAGGTAATGAGTAACCAATGAGTAACCAATGTCGTACTAAGCTTGGCCACTATTCCTTGACTGTGGGAAGCAGTGTGTAGGGGCCAGGAAAAAAATGCATGATGTTTACATGGGAGGGGTTGCTTGCATGACTTGTCATGCAAGTTAAAAGTGTAGTATCTCTTTGCAGAACACACAATTCGGTGTGCTCACATAGTTACTATCCTAGGTTCTGTATTTCTCTAAGTCGTCTTCAGTGAATCACAATGTAGTTTCTCTGTCATCTACATACCTGTTAAATATCTTACACATAATAAAATTGTTGTGTGCTCACATGTAATGCAAGCCTCATGTCAAATGTGTTTTGACTTGATAGCGAGGCTAGATTAACTCTGAAATAAGCATAGTTAACACTCCTTACTGAAAGCACATTGTGAGATGGATATCCACTCTGGCTTTAGTTTCCTTGCCATGCAAGAACTATTAAACTTTATGCTGATCCAAGGTCAGGTGTGAAAGGTCAAACACATATCACTTATGAGCCAGGGACTTTCACAGAACCACTTTGAGAGGGTCAAGTGACAGACTAATATAATTAAAAAAAAAAAAGTGGTTTGGGATGACAAATTTGTCTCCTTTGCTGCAAACCAAACCCCAAACCAATCAGCTTTATGTACAAGTATGAAAAAATTTGTTTAGTTATCTAAGACTTGCATCCTTCCTGACCTAAGATTCTCTGTTCTAATGCCAAAAGAACTAGTTTGCTTGCTTTGTGACTTCACATAAAGACAAGAACCAGAATCATAGCATAAAAATAGAACTGAGTGTTTAGTATGTGTGTGCTTTGCATATCGATCACTGAATGAATTGATAGCAGTTTAATTTTTAATATGTCAAATTTTGTGCGGTGGTGTTTAAATAGTTTGCCTTGGTGTGAAACTGCATAATCCAAAGTTAGAAAATTATGCTTTAAGTATTGCTGGTTTTGTGCCCTGCTGTAAACAGCAACTGTAGCATTGTGTTTAAAACACAAACTCTGTCTATAGTGAGTGAAAAATCCCACTTTATTTACTGCTAATTAATAAACAAGACTTTTACCTTTTATGACACATACCTTACCTTGTTAGATACTGTAACTTTGTACCCAGCCTGTGCATTAGCAGACATTGGTTGTGAGACAATTTTTCTTTCTACCTCACTGAATTTATAAACTGACCAATTCTGCCACTTTGTGGATAGCAGAAGGACATACAGGTTTATTTGTCTGAGAGAAGGGGATGACAGACATTGTTCATGTTTTTTTTCCTCCACTTTTTGTGTATCAATATTACTGTTTCACTGCTAGCATTTGTTTGAGAGTCGCCTTTATCCCCTTTGCCCTGTGCATTTTGGGGTAGGTTTATAGTATAACTAACAGAAGGATTACAGATACATATCAAACAATACTTCTGAGAAGTTAAATATTCGGACTCTTTGTAGTGTCAGTGATACACCAAGTACACGTTTAATATATGGCATGACTAAGTTTTTCACACATAACTAAGTTGGGGGGGGGTTTACACTTTTTAAACTGGCTTTCGTCTTGAGAGTAAAAGGAAATGATCGCTGGGTCTGCTTGCTTTTATGGCGTCATATAAAGCCTTCTTTTACCTGGTGGGCTTAAAAACATTACTTGGTGGTGATCCACTAGATGATGTAATTAGAAGGAGTTTTATCTTGTTTCAAGAAGTTAGCAGGAGAAAATGAACTTCTTGACTGTCTGGGTTTGCTGCAGGTGTGAACATCTTTCATGCAAGGTCAGATTCCTCTGAAAAACATTTTCTTGAGGCCATGCATGCACGCGAAGTCCCACATGTCAGTGTGGTGGAACTGCAGTTGCATCAGTTGCCTTCTGCTGCCTTTGGCACTGAGGCAGAACTGAAATACTGAGTCCTATTACTCTGAGGTTTCTGGTTTCTAAGAAACAGCCTTTAAAAAACCTGTCTCTGTTCTCCTGTTAGCCATGTTCCTTGCACACTGATGACTTCTGCAGTGGTATGAGGCCATGTTCCTAGGCAGAATTTGACCTCTAGTCTTTAAGCCCAGCCTGACAGACTTTTCTCCAACAGTGATGGGCATAATTCTTCCATCTCCTGTGGGAAAGCTGCATCTCTCACATGGCTGGTTTTTTTTAAACTGTGGTATGGGACTTCACAGGTGAAATGTTCAGCCTGAGCTGTGTGTGTTAGAGAAAACTACCCAAGTTTCTTCTGATGCCAAAAGTCTGGTTACTTTTTGAGTCATGTCAGATACCAGATACCAACAGGAACTCATAAATAAGTAGTGCAGAGGATTTTCAGTGGTAAGAGATCCTCAAATCTTTAGGGTATTTGGTAGGAATTTCTTCAGTATTGAAAAATTTTCTTAGTTTTCAAATCAACTCAAAAGGCACGTGTGCATTGGTCTTTTGTCATCACTATAAGCACTGAAGCAGCCCTTTTCTGTTTGTGTGTAAATAAAAATGTGGAGGCCCCTTCTAAGCAAAGTACAACTGAAGCTTGAAAAGTCATCTTAAAACAGAGGTGAAATGTGACTCCATAAAGGAAAGAAACATATTAGCGGTGAAATACATTGGGAACATGTAAAAATACAAATACCTGCAGCAACCTAAGAAACCTCTAAAACGGAGCCTTCTTCTGGAAAATGATCTAAATGGCCCTAGTATTGATCACATCAGTGGTGACAATTTTATTTCTGTTCTTGGCTCTTGCTTCCCCCTTACTCCATCTTGACACCACTAGTGTACACCACAACTCAGATACTGAACATATGTACTACTCAGCTGCCTTTAGGGGCAGCCCTTCAAGTGATTGTATTTGGAGAAACATTATTTGGAGTGCTGTTATGGTATCTAAATGGAATTGAAGTACCTGATCCAGTTTCTATGATATACTGCATTTATCCATATAGTCTTTTGGGGGGACAATTTTGGGATGCATTGAAGAGGAATTCTTCCTCTGCATGTGCCTTCTGCTCCTTCAGGCCTTTTTCACACAGGTGGGTATTTTAAGCTTATTGCAGTTACCAGACCTGGAAATAGACCCCTTACAGCAGTCTGGTAAAATCATAGCCACTGATTGCTTCCATCAGTATGTGATTCTGACACTGGCTCTTGACTTTTTATGCCCATTGAAGACTTGATAAGAGACCGTGGACATGGAGTCTAGGCTAACATAAAAATTAAGCTTTTCAGCCACCACATAAAATTCAGAAGCTCTCTCTTGCATGAAAGCTTGAAGGTAGAGGTAGGCAGAATACAACTTTGGTAGCTTAACACTTTTCTCTTAAGTAAACTTTTATTTTGTCTGTACAATAATGATCTGAGCAGCTAGTGTAATTACTGTAACTGCAGACCTATAATGATAGCCTGAGGTTCTAGAAATAGTTTCAGTGACTTAAAAATAAAATCAGTGTTTGTCATTCATCAAAGTAGTTGTCACTGTGCTTTGTTAAAACAATGGAAAATTGTGAAGAACATAGAATACTTCACAATGCAGTAGACTAAGGAAAGGTAAAGATTAATTTAGAAGGATTTCTGTTGTCATAACAATACACTCAGGATAACAGCCTGTCATTTTTACTTAATATTTCCCTTAAAAGCCAAATTCTTTGACTTACATTAATTTAATAAATTATATTATTTGATATTTCTATAGTGAAATTCCCTTAAGGAATACTATCACTTGCTATAATAACTATTTTGATATATGTTGTGAAACAACCACAATTAAGATTTTCTGATAATCTGTCAAAGTTATTTAAGAAGAAACATGTTCTGTTGTTAAGAAAGGAAATCCTTTCTGTAGGTTTACAAATGACTTATTAAAGACTTTTCTGTCACTGCTAATACTCTCCAATAAGCAACAGCACAAATTGTATTTTAAGTACAGTAAGAACAAGAAATATTTTGTGAGGCTTTTCTTATCAATGTTTTCCACTGCTAGTGTACCACTGGGTTTTCTGTATATAATTTTGTTTTCTTGAACTATTGGTTCAATTCTTACAAATTTATTTCACAGAAAATTGAGATTTCTTTCTTCTTTTTTTTTTTTTTTTTTTTTGAAGAGGGCAACAGGGGAAGGAGTGGCTTTGCAAATATGTATGCAGCGAGGAGGAAGATTTTACACTTAGGGAAAAGAACAACTACAGTAGAGTTTGGAAATACCCTGACTCTTTTGGGGTTGCATAACAGTATCTCATTTAGGAGTGATGTTAGCATATATTAAAATCATACTGTAGATTTCAGATTTAAAAAAAACAAACCAAAACAACTCCTTAAAGCATTGCTTTTTTCCTATAAAGGGATTTTTTTCTTTTGACAGGTATAGAGAATTGAAATACTTGGAATAAAGTGCTGTGCATAATACTTGCATTATGCTAAAAGTTCAATCTGTTTCACAAAATGTACTGTACTTACTGAGGTAGCTGAAATTTTCTCAGAGGTAATGTGAGGAATCTGTTGTGCCATGAAAGAGCTACCTGCAAAAGTCTGCTTCCTGTGATCACTGACTGTCTCCTTAGATGCACAAAACTGGTCTATTTTTTTTATAGATGCTTCTGTTCTAGTATTTTTTACAAGAATGGCTTGATACAGGAGAGGAAGATTATGGCACTCTGCTTTTGACTGATATATTGTTTTCAGGCAGTTGGGGGTTTGTGCACAAGACAGACTTACACTGAACCTAAGTAAAAAATGTTTGCATCTGTAGTGCTATTCCTCTGTTCCTAACAGTTGACTGTATTTTCCACGTTTATGTATGTATTCATTTGTGGGCAGGGAGAGAGGGGGAAGAATGCTTGAGTTGTAGAAATGGCCAGAGCATTACATGGCAACTTCCACTTCTGTTGATCTTAAAGTATGTTACAGATGGACTATATTATTCTAATCTTGTGGTGACAGAAAGGTAGGTTTCTGAAAGGAAAATCTGTTTTTTTCAGAAAAATATATATGCTGTCCTTGGCAAAGTGTCAAATCAGCAATTATTGCCTCACCACCAAGAAGACCCTGACCTTTTGTTTCCATCCTCCAGAACAAGTTTGAATTCCTTTAATTCTCAGTCCAATTTTCAATGGAGCAAGGGAGGCCACTGAATGTAGCCTGCATGTTGACATGCTAGTATGTTGTCATTGGTCCTTCAGATGGTCATAGCTTCACTGAATTTTAGTTTTTAGGAGGGCTGTAACATTTCCAATGTTGTTTAAAAACTGCATAGTTTAAGGTGAAGCCTTAATGACTGAAGAGAGAGAAGCTCAGTACATGGACTTCAATGTTGGAAATGTTATTCTGTAAATTGCTAAAATAAATGCAGTTATCTAAATTAATCACTTCAGACAAAAATATAATTGAATTTCTGAAAGTTGGAAGACATACTTTTTTTTAAGAAAATAAAGAAATAGGAAATAAAATTGTTTGCAAATGGAGTAACATTTGCCACATTCAAGGTGAAATAGGGCTTCTTTCATTATAGCAGGATCAGCATGACAATTTCTTTTTGAATTTAAGTAATCATCAGTTCTGTGAAACAAAAGTTCTAAGAATAGTTTTTAGGTTATATAAAAGTCATACAAGACTTTTTTCTAATTGTTGAAGTCTGGTAAAAGCACACTTTGAAGGATAAGGTTGAGAAACCTGTTTTATATGTGCCTACTCATAACAATTTTGAAGTCTCTTCAACCTCCTGCCTTTTGAGAGTTTGTAAACATTTTGTGATGTTACTAGTTGAACTCAATTTACTCCTGGTGTGGAATCATTTTATTGCTTGCTAACACTTGACAAAATTAATCTCTCTTGCACAGAGGAGACAAATTGAATATGGCTACATATTCAAGTAGTGTATCAAGAGTATTGAGGAGTTGGACACTTCTTTAAGTGTTGCCTTTTTGGTATAGCAGTCAAAGTTGCAGCCCCAACTTATATTTTTGCCTACCTTTAAATGACATGAAATAGATTGGGTTTTGTAATGAAAGTGTTGGACAACTGTAATTGACAATATTAACTCTCAGATCAAAACAGGCCCATGACCCTGCTCCTGAATATTATTTCTGGCTGCTAAGCCATGTTTTTAGATCCAACTGATCTGGCTGCCAGCTGCTTTTGGCACATGGAGCCCTGGCACAAAAAGAAGCTGTGGTATTGCAGGGTGCTGAGGGTTTTATGTTTTCATGCTGCATCTCTTTTCCCTTTCCCATGACCTGCTTATAGTGGGAGAGCTCTGTTACTGGGCAATAAGGTTTTGGGGCCTGCCTAGGAAGCACGTGTACAGATGTATGTGATTTAGTTTCCAATAGAATATTTTTTTCAAGGACACTGGGGGAACTCAAATCTTTAACCTGTGGTGTTTGCAGATTACTGTGCTTAGTAAAAATGCTATGACCTCTGTAAGTTCAATGAGTTGTAAAAGCATTTTATATCTTGTATATAGTCCTTTTCCTCTGAAACATCAGTAAAGTAAGCTAGTGCAGCCTTTTGGCTTAAATATTTAAACACAAGAAATCAAGGAAGTTAGAAAATGGATAAATTAAAGATTTGCTTGAGCAAGCTGCATGCCCTAACTGGAAGGAAATTAGTGATATAAAAAGTAGAGAGGTACACTTTTGATCCAGGTAGTATTACTACGGAAGCTTTAGCTTTAGAAACCTGTAATACAAATTAATATTTCTTCAGCCTTTAGCAATTTTTTTTCATTGCTGCTGTTACCCTTGCTTTTGTGCTGAAGTTTAAGTGTGTGTATACAGCATCTAATGCAAAGGATCTAAAGTTGTTCTTTGCATAAATACTTATTAACAGGTTTGTGAAGTGATGCATGGATGTGGCAAGAAGGGAATCCAACTGGGAGAAAACAAGAACAAAAAATCTGTAAAGCTAAGGATTAGAGCTGACAGAACAAATTTCCATTGAATAATTATTTTACCTTATCAGTGAAACATTTCTGAAAGCCCAAGTTTGATAGTCCAAGTAGCTTGGCAATTTCTTTCAATATTGGACCCTGTCAGATTAAAATGACTTAGAGTTTACAGTTTCCAGAAAGTTTCTAGATTCTAATTTCAAGTTACTATTTCTGTTGTATAGAAAAATCAGACTTCAGAAGCTTCAGCTCCTACAGATGTTATTTCCTTATCAATTTTGAAGAAACAGTAAACAATAAGCAGGACCCAAGAGGACAGAAATAACCAAGCTTTCAAATACTAATATTTGCACTGGAGCTATGGTCAAAGAAGAGTTCTCTGCTGGTACAAACCTCATTAGCTTTTGGGTTTTGTTCAGATTTTTTCTTCTGCTAGAAGGAAGTACTATAAGGCAGAAAATTAAAATGTGGTTTAAGTAAAATAATAGCCCCAAATTTAAACTACATTTAAAATTACTTTTACAATTGTTTAGGACTGGGTTTAGGTTTGCTCTTTAGGGGATACTTTGGGTACATGTAAACTTACATTTCTTATGCTTTATTTTCTGCCTTTGTCTCCTTACTTGAAACCAACATAATCTGCATAAGGCTATTTCTAAAAATCATTTGTTCATTAAAACTTGAAATTAGATAGATTTCAAAGGGAGATTTGTATATTATAACACAGGAGTATTGGATTTTAAGTTTAAAATGACAGCAATCTTGAGAAAATACATTCAGAATGATAATTTTCAAAGGTGGCTGTGTGATTTTAATCTGAATGAGAATAGTTCTAGAATACCTTGTTTTCTATTTTTTTTGTTTAAGTTTTTACATTGTGGATCTCTTTTGCTTTTGTCATGTACTGGCTTTGCTGCTTTTCTCTACCTGTAACTTCTCTTATTTCTTCCTATTTGCCTATTGTTTTTCTTCTACCTTTTGACAATGTATACCTTGAAGTGTAGGATATCTGAAAGAGTTTAATTCCTTTTTTGGTGGCTTTGTCTTTCAGGATAACATTTTGTCATCTGCCTTTCCAAAGTAAATGGCTGTATGTGGGCACCGAAAGAGGAAACATTCATATTGTCAATGTGGAATCATTTACTCTCTCAGGCTACGTCATCATGTGGAATAAAGCCATTGAACTGTGAGTTTAAGCAAGTATTGTCTGTTGATGGGAGGGAACGGAAGTGTCCCGGATGTTATTAACATCAGTTGCAGAAATGTTATTGTTACCTAGAGTAGCCTCCGTATTGGTTTCATTACACCAAATACATGATCAAAATATGTAAATAGTCATGTAAATACTTCTTATTCTCATAAATGTGAAGTGTGAATGTTAATATATATTTCTCCCTATAACACTATTTTATCATAGTGCCTGGGATAGACTTAAAAATAGACAAAACAGACAATATAAAAATAGACATAAAAAGCATTATCTATGGTGATAAAGAACTAGAAAAATAATACATGTTAAAATATGATGTGGCTGGTACTTGGGCAGGTCGGTCACTTCTATAGTTTTGGGGTTAAAGCCAAAGTATAAAGATATGCATTGTAAGAGGGCTGATGCATGCTGAGTATAAAATTGCTGGCTGACAATGTAAATTTAAATAAGCCTATTCTGAGAGCAAAGTATATTTTACAGCTATTGTGATTGCTCCTCCTTTTTAAATAATAAATTTGTGTATGCAAATATAGGGGTTTGTGGGTGAAAACATATACTTTTTTGCTGCTGTTCCTGTGCTGTTGTTTTGTTCCCAGAATCCTATGTAGATCTTCAGAACATACATAAAGTCCATCACTTGCTGAAGGCTGTTGAAAAAAACCACAGCTCTTCATTAGTCCATCTTCTTCAATAGCAAGAAGTGAACAGAAAGTCTTAAAACTGTGTTGTTTCAACAATGCCCAGCTTGGGCAGTTTATGAACAATGGCAAGACCTCTTTTTCCAGTATAAAAATAAACATTTTATCCAACTGTGTCAATTCTGTAAAAACAAACATTAAGTCAGATATTGTAAATCTACTGGCAATTTTTTTGTGATGCAAATAAGAAGCAAATAAGTCTTTACTTCTTATTAAAAGGCAGAAACTAAGTGCCTTAAAATAGATGGAAAGTATTTATGGTCTTGAAGATAGAAGTAAAAGTGACTCCATGCTGAAATGTCAATAGCGTGCTTACATGAAGTCTGCATCTGCAGAATCGGTATTACTTGCAATCATTTTGAGATGCAGTTCTGGCCAGGGGAATTATTTTTTTTTTTAATTAAATGGAAATATTTTTTGTTTAGGTCATCCAAATCTCACCCAGGACCTATTGTCCACATTAGTGACAATCCAATGGATGAAGGAAAGGTAGGATATGTTTAAAGACCATTCAATACATTATTTTTAAAGCACGACTTTTTTAAAGTAAGATGCCACTGCTTTTTAAGGAAGGATCAAGTAGATGAGGACAACATTGAAAGCATAAAGGAAGGCTAAATCAAGGTTTTAGGCTCTGAAAATAATATGAAGCAAGGTACAAACATGTCTGTAGGACACATTACTGGAATAATTGAATGCATCTTGTAGTCAGAAACATTTGAAAACACAGCTGAAAGTGTTTAATTGCAAAAATTCTTGAGAACAAAACCAAAGTACTTTACTTATGGTCATAAAAATTAAGATGTAACTGAAAAAAACAATTATAACCTGAGCGCAGAAATAGTGGGGTGGAAATTAAATAAACTTTACAAAGCTCTTTGGTGTTGCTGTTTCACAACTTTAAAATGTGTATTTGTATAGCATATTTATATAGAATACTGTGTCTTTAGTTTAGCTAATCCAAGGCAGCAGTTTTTATGGGATTTGAGGTCTTACCAACATACTCTTTCATTTAGCAGACAGCATGTAGTGATTATAAAAAAGTTCTTAAAACCTAACTGGACTGTAGTGCAACTAGATACTTCAGAAAAGTCAGCTCAACTAAAACATGTAAGAGCGAGCTATGGATTACACTTGTCTTTTCCTTCTTTTGAGACAGTATTAACATAATCATCTCTTTACCTTGACAAAAAGTTTTACAGTACACGTTCTTGAAGCCCTTGCAAGACAGTAATTTTTGTCCTGTGACACAGCAGCCACAAAGGAGAACTTAAGCTATGAACTCAATGGTCATGAGTTCCTTCTCTATTATTAAATTAAATCTACAGTTATTACCCTTTGCTTTGGAATATCTGTTATGAGGCTCATGCAAAAACAATGTAGAACACAACTTCAGATCATAGTGAAGTTTTCATGAATTAAAAGATAAAGCAAGGAGTTAAAATGTTAATATGCCTTCTCTAGGTGACAGCAATTACTGTAATATGAAATCATACATTCCCCACTTAAGTCATGGTTGCAAGACTAAGTCTGTAACAGGCCTCTTCAAGTCTTGGGATGGGATCACATGACTCATCTACTCCATGAAGGATCTTCAGCCTCTGTATCTTGTGTGCCTCATAGTTATTTAGAAAATCGTAGTGGTCTGCAGCAACTATTGTTCAGAACCCTTGGTCCACACTGAAGAGTAAGCAGGTGGGGTTTTCCTTAATTTTGACAATAGGAATAAAGCAAAATAGGAAGGAAGGATTTGAAAACAGCAGTCTTGCATGTATCTTTTCCAAAAGTGTGTAGACCCCTGATAGAAGTATGGTTATAACTTAGCCAGAGACACCTTGATGCCACTTTAAACACATTTTTGTTAACAGCTCTGCTCTAGATTAATTAGGCATAAGTGATTGAGTAATTGATGAATTAAACTTTGAATTATTATTTTTGTCAGTGTAATGTCTCAAATATCCTAGAGCTTTGACCTTCCATTTGTAAAGAATCTTGAAGGAGAGAGAAAATAATTTTTTGTACTACTGTTCCACGTATGCAGAAGAAATATTATCTTTTGGCTTACTTGTTTTCCATTTGACATGTTAGTGGTGGATAAAACTGGAGAGAGGGAATGATACTATTGTCTCAGCAGTGGTTTGAATGCTTTAATAGCATGCTAGTTGTAAGCTTATATCCTAGATACCTGAGGTGTCAGTCCATCAAGGAGAATTTCATGTGTGGAATTTTTTTTTCATTGGGATGAAGCTTACTGCCAAAGTGCGTAGTTAATGAGTTTCTCTGTAGAATTAAGTTTGAATTGTGTTCCAGAATCATTGACCCTAGAATATGAATGCAATTAAGCTATGGTAACTTCAGGAAAGACAAATATCTATTTATTCTGGTGTATTCACTCCCACCCCACATTTAATTATTGTCCATTAAAGTTTAAGAATTACTGGTTTTATCAATCAGGCTATCAGTCAGTGTTTAGAATCTGATCTTACACTCCTCTTCTTTCTCATACAAAAATTATTGCTGAAAAAAAAACGTGTAGTTGCAAGAACCTCCTGTGTACTCACCTTTAAAATTTGTTCATGCTATTAGCATTCTAATTGCTGTGATTTTTCTAATGTTTAAAGTTAAAATAGAAAAACTATAAAATATGGCTTATGATAAGCAAGATAACTTAAAATAATAGTATACATGACACTAGTGAAAAAAATTTCTAATATTCATTTTTACTAGATCAAATGCTCTAAAATTTTTAGGGTATTTTTGTGCTGTATAGCATTGAAATAGATCAAATATTTTATCTGTAAGCTGGTAGGAGATCCTCTATTGTTTTTCATACTGTACACCTTGAAAATCTTAAGCTCAAAATTCTGTCTAGGCAAAACCTCTAGGTATGGCAATAGGCCATATTGATTTAGATCTCTATCCTTGGCTACAATGGCATGTGTGTGAAGGCAGTGTTTTCTAACTTGTAATATGAGGGATTGTCGTGGTTTAACGCCAGCGAGCAACTAAATACCACGCAACCGCTCACCCCTTCCCCCCCAGCGGGATGGGGGACAAAATCGGGAAAAGAAGTAAAACTCATGGGTTGAGATAAAAAACGTTTAATAAAACAGAAAAGAAGAAAGTAATAATGATAACACTAATAAAATGACAACAGTAATAGTAGAAGGATTGGAATGTACAAAAGGTGCACAGAGTAATTGCTCACCACCTGCCAATCGACACCCAGTTAGTTCCCGAGCGGTGATCCCAACTCCCACCCCACCCAGTTATTTCCTGAATGTGACGTCCTATGGTATGGAATACCTCGTTGGCCAGTTTGGGTCAGGTGCCCTGGCTGTGTTCCCTCCCAACTTCTTGTGCCCCTCC
>JANZLQ010000086.1:33770153-33847927 GCA_026212715.1 Elanus axillaris | reverse complement strand
CTGTCCAGCTGAGGAGGGGGAGTGATAGAGCGGCTTTGGTGGGCACCTGGTGTCCAGCCAGGGTCAACCCATCACAGTAGGGTAGGCAACGCCACCACCCCTAAAACCTTTGTAATCACATTTCTTCTTAACCATGGCTGGGGGAGGCAGCTCTAGGTCATGATTAGTATTAGTGCTGATTGCTGGTATATTCTTTCCTCCACAATGTTCTCAACAGGCAATTTAGTTAGAATTTGTTCTTGGTCTTTCTATGTTACAAATGACTTCCCAAACTTCCAGTACTTTATACTTTTTATTAGTACAGTAGTATGTTGAATGTTTAGAGTTAGTTAGAAGAATGCACAAATGTAAAATTCTTTTTCAGAGAATTTGGAGGAAATTATCTTTGACATAATGGAACTGCAGTTATGAATGAACTTTTCTTTAGAAAGTTTCTTTTAAACCCTCTCCTCAAAACATCCTTTTTGTCTTGGGCAGGCTCAGCAGAAAAATAAGTCTGTAAATTATTTTTGCATCATTCTTAAGCATTTTATGCTCAAACAGTGGGGATTTAAAAAAGAAAAGTTATGCATTTCTTATGTGGAATACAGTTTATACTGCAAATGTTTCCCATACTATGTTTTCATCTGTGAAAGAAATAAAACAAGTTTCTGAACTATTAGTTGTATTTCTTAAAAAAATGAAGTGCAACTTCTGAAAACTAAAGCTAGTTTTTTTACTAAAGTCCATTCTTCAAGTAGTATTTTTTTTGTTCTGATTTAAAGTAAGCTTTTATAGCATTAACTCAGCAAATGTATTACAGACTACTATTTTTAGGCTCAATGTTCTGGTACATGGCTGAGTGCAAGAGATTATTTTACAGCATTTAAAAACATGTCAAAGTAGCCTGTGGGATTAAGAGGAGGGAAAAAAAGGCAACCCTGATATGTGACTTGCCAGAAACCAAAGTATGTCAATGCAGTTGTCCCACAAGTGGGGTTCTTTACCTGGTGTGTGAAATGCCAATATATACATGGAGCAGAGATATTTTATGCCAGTTCATGTTTGTACAAAGATGGGGGCTAGGTGGTAATCCACAAAGCTAGCACACCTCATGCCTAAACAGGCAAGCAGTGTTCACAGTTCAGTTATATATATTCAATTTCCAAAGTTCTTCCCCAAAACTATTACTGGTAGTCGCTTATTTAGCAGTTTCTATTGAGTTAAAGTTTCCCTGCTTTGAATTAAAGGTTCAGTGTTCTTTTATCTACAGTGCATGTTCAAGGAGAGTGGGGAGTGTAAGTCTTTTGATTTTGAATTGAATCGGTGATCAGGATCTCCCCCTGCCGCCTTTACCTTTCCTCCAGTTATCAAAGATTCCTCAAACTTCATGCTTATTAGCAATTATTCAACTTTTCAGTGCCTTCTGGGGTAGGATGTTCCCTTCGTTTTATTTCTTCTTCAGGGGCACAGTCTTTAGCAAGGCATGCCTTGTGCATACAAAAGGTATCACATTTCACAAGACCTCTGTGGTCCTCTTAAGTACATCATTTCTTGAGTACATCACAGTCATTAGGCACTTGCGCGTTTCATTGCATCAAAAAAATCTTTGTGATATATTGCCATTTAAATCTCAGTAGCTACGTTCTTTCTTTTTTTTTTTCTTTTGCAGCATTTTTTCCGTTTCTTAGGCTGTTGACAAGAGAGTTAGCATAGGTACTCCTAAGTTACTGTGCTTGCTTTGAATATTTTGGAAAACCTGTGGAAAAGGAGTCAGTGTCATCATCCGTTCAAGTTGTCCATGGACATTATTTTCTGGTAATGGAGAACTATCATAATAGGACAGTGAAATCTGAATAGGCTATGGTAAACAGTGGTTTACAGAATAACTAACGTCATGTCATGGACCTTTACAAGTCATGCATAGTATGATGGCTCAATTAATGGCACAAAAGAGTAATGGATCATGGTCAAATCCAAAGAATGATGAAAGGAATTCCTCGTGATTCTGGTGCATTCCTGTGGGAAAGTGTGCAGAAATATTTTGCCAAAGATTGTTATACTTGAAGAGCAAGGAAGGAGGTGCATACTGTTTTAAAAAAAAGCCAGTTTACTCTAGATTTTTTTCTTTTCTGAGTTGCAGCAACTGTATTTGCAGTAGTCTAAACTTGGTATTAGAATAATGGGGTTTAAAAAGGCTTAGAAACAGGGTAAACTGCTTAAATTAATAGTTTTTGTGTTCACATCAAAGTATCAGTAAAATTCTGCATATATCTTGTCTTGCAGGAAGATAGGATACAAAGAGCAGTCTCGAACTGTTCTGAAATGGTATTCATATAATGAGCTGTAGGGTTAAAATAAGTCTGTAGGGATCGAAAAGAAAGGGATTTTTTTGTATATGTATTTTATGAATTGAAACAGTTAAATCCCTTGGTGGAAAAATACAATCAGAACTTGGGTCCTTATTGATGAACTTGTCTCTTATATTGTAAGGCTGTATTTGGAATTACTAATTTTTCTACCTCTTTAAAGAACCAAGAAGTAATAGTGGTTTCTAGGGATACCAACAAGCTATTGCAGCAGTAAAATTGAATTTAATAAAATGGTTTTAAATATGCATTAATCTCTTTAAAAAGCTAGCAATTTACTTAAGATATTTCTGTAGGAGACTTGCATATAAATGCTTTTAATTTTGTTCCTTGGAATTTTCCAGTTTCTTATTTGTGATTGCACTTCACAGTCCTACAGTCTCCCTCAGGTAACTGTTGCAGTCACTGCAGGAATGTTTCCTTCTGAAAATCAGATACGTTCACCTTCTTTGCAGGTGGCATAGGAGTCATTTTTCCACATGGGATAATTCTTCTGGAACAGATGGTGAAAGTGAGACATCCTTTGTGCACAGCCTGTCTCCACATAATAATTTAGGATGGTTAATTTCTATGTTTCTGGTTAAGTTTTGGCATATGTAGGACAGCGCAGTCAATCATGCTGTGTTTGTTATTCAAAACAGTAAGTTTTGAACCCCCTCACCCCTGCCAAAAAAATCCCAATGTGTAATTGTCTCAGAAGTTCAGAATTTTTGAAACAAACTTCCATATAGTCCAGAAGAGCTACCTTAACTTCAAATCAAGTGAAGGGGGTAGTAAGAATAATTTTAATAAGAAACTGTTAATTAGAATTAAGTAAATAATTATTTAGGTAAAGTTTGGGGTTTTTTATGGAGCATTCTCTGTGTAAGTTCCTGTAAAGATCCCTTGTATTCAGTGCATTTTTGTAAATAGAAGGATTCAGAATGTTAGTGAGGTCAGGACTTGAGTTACCTGTGCAGACAGCTCCTCTTAAGGATACAAACACCTTGTGCCTTAAATATAGTAACAGTCCTCTGTGGTACTAATGCATGATCTTGTCATAAGGGATTACTGTCTGTTTGGGATCCATATGACCGGTGATACATTCCACAAAAATATCTGAGACAGTTGAATTGGCACCAGCTGATTAAGCACATTGCTGCATTATGGTATGAAAAGAGTACCAGGTGAAGTTTTAAATCAAAATGAGAATTATGATTAAAACTGCGAGTTTTAGTCTAGATCAGTAAGTTTTGTGTAAAATAATTGGAAAAATATACTACTCCTAGGGGTTTTTCAGTGACTAAGAATCTATGTATAGATTTGCAGCTTCAGTGGTTTCTGACTGATTTTTTTCTACCTTGGATGTTATGCTTTCCTTCTAGCACTAATATTAACCCTAGAAAAAAATGTCAGAACTTTTGCTCTTGAGTATTGGGGTGATTTTTTCAGTTATCAGTTTTGTTTTGGTGATTGAGGCTATTGATATCAACCAACTAGTGCCACCTAAAGTTATTGTACTTTTTTCATTGTAACTGACTTGTCACTGTAGATATGCTAGCCTGTTGCATACCTAGAGATTATGCTACAGCTACTTAAAGGTCTAGTTTTATTTTTCAGGCTTACAAAAAGTTTTAAATTGTGTAACAGCAAAGGATAGTGTTCTGTACCAGAGTTTATTGTACTCAACCCACAGAATTGTCAGTTGGATTATTTTAAAACTACATAAAATATGTATTTTTGTTATGCTTTATGTGATATTTAGCTGCGTTGCTAAAAGTAACTAGGTGCTCTATAAAAGTAGACAATAAATAGCCGTAAAGCCAAAAGCCTCATTATTTTCTTTGAGTGTTCTTTCCATCACATCAGGTTCATTGCAGAGATTGAGATAGCAGTCACCTTTCTCCTTTGTGCTCAGTTTATCAGATCTTTTTATGTTCTTAAGCATTAATGCAGTTTCAGCAGTAATGGGGTGTTGCATTTCCTTCATCTTGACCTTCTTCTTCAAGAAAAGGGAAAAATGTTAATTTCTTAGATTTATCCTTCTATAAAGCTTGCTTTCTTACTGGTTCTTAAGACCTATTTCTACATAAATGTGTATCAAAAACTGTTCTGTTTATTTATACTATGGGCGGCCTACTGTTGTCAGGGTTAGACTCCATATGGGAGAGTATTTAAAATGTACATATTGCATTGTATTGCTAATCACAGTACAGATAACTTCTTTTCTTAGCGAAAAGAGCTTTTTGAAATGCAATCTTTGCTTTACTGAGTCTGCACTTTAAAACTTGCTGATCTCTGACTTTGGTACTATGTTGGTAAATAAAAACAAATTTTCAATATTTATGGAAAATTTGTTTTATAATACCTGCTTTTATTTGCTAAATAAAAAATTATTTTACAGCTAGAATGAGCAAGACTATTTCACTTTGACTCCAGCAGACTTCATGTGAGATGTCTAGATTTCTGAGCTACATAGGTATAGATGTGATACTGGTGCACTGAATCAGTCTTCTAACAATCTATAGTGATTGCACACTACATAGGGAACAACATTAAAGTTCATTGAGAAATACTAAACTTAGATAAACTTAGATAATCTGTAGTTTACGGATATCCAGATCTTCTACTGCTTTAAGTTGGAAAAGTTATTACTGGAGACTCTACACTCATGTGGTATAGTAATTTTCCTTGGTCTGTCGTTTAATCTCTGGATTCTCCCAATCATATTGCTGGAAATTGTCTTGGTTTTCTGTATAATTTCATGAAATGTGAAGGCAAAGCTAGCTTAGAACTGTTTTATGTGATTTGCTCTTCACCTAGTAATTTACTGCCTAAGCTTTCACTGTAGTTAGGGTTCCCTACTACTCATGCATCTGGGTTTCCTCAGAGAGGAAATCACTATGTACCTGAGGAGTTGGGGTGAGTGTAAGCTCTGCTTACAGACAAAATCTCTGAGTGTGTCCACTCAAAAGATGGTATTGTATGGCCCATCAGCTTTAACATATTCAGGTCCTGCTTTCAGTTTTCCTGGAGTAATGTCTTTAACCATAACTATCAATCAAATCTACCTTCTCAGTAATATCAAAGTTCTGTAATTCTATCAGGTAATAAATACTTCCTTCTGCACCTTTTGGGTAGTAGAGAAATACTTTGAGTTTTCATTGTTTATTGATATTTTCATGCTATAACTAAAATTCCCTCACACATCACCTAATGGTTTCATAATGTCTCCATGTACTAATAGGGATACTGGAAACAAAAATGCCACCAATCTTTTAGTAGTTAATCTCTTTGCCTTATTTGTACTCTCTGCTTCATTGTTTACTCTTCTCTTACCTTAAGGCAGTAACTAGATTTCATTCAGTCAGCTTTTTTTCTGCAGTAAGATTTTGTGGCATGGCTTAATAATTCCATTCCTAATTTTATGAACATAAAGATGTTTCTGTATTCATGGAAAGATTTACTAGTAGATTTCTATACTTTCCTGTACCTCAGTACTGCTATTGCAACATTAGAATGCTTATTCAAGCTAATATTTTGTTTTTATCATTATTCCTCATCATTTCCAAAACATCTTATTACTTCAGTTGTTGTTTTACTTAGGTTCTCAGCCTATGCTTGCCTCTTGTGCATATCCACATAGACATCTCAAAATGCCATTTAAAACTTTGACCTAATAATCCCATGAAGTAGATTTTTTTTTTTTGTATGGACAGTGTATTTTTCCTGATAAAAAAAGATTTTGGTTAGCAAAGCTCAAATAAGTGCTTGCAGTTATTCTATGCATGGTACCCATTGAAAAATATGTTAATATTATACTCTAAGGAGGATTTTGTTCCCCTTACAAAATACTGTCTTCATTGTAGTGACATGTTTATGGATAAGCTATGTCTGAAAGAAGTACTTACGAACATAAAACTTACCATGGGTAAATTAAGATGTACTAAGAGCAGTATGATTTAATTAGTACTTTCTCTAATTTCATTTTGCTGTCTAATGTAATTGAGGAAGGAGTAAGGATAAAATGATACTAAGATACTCAGCTTACACTGTTCTGTGTTTTCTCTTTTCTTGCATAGGCTATCCACTCCGTGGCTTGGCATCATGAAGGAAAACAATTTATTTGTAGCCATTCAGATGGTACCTTGACCATATGGAATGTAAAATCTCCTACCAAACCTTTCCAGACAATCACTCCACATGGTAAGATGAAAGTGGATACCCACTGTGTTTGACAGCTCTTAAAGCACAGAGAGCTTATTTTTAATAGAAGTGTGTTTCGCAAGACCAAGTATTAAAAATACACTTGCAGTGCAAGTAAAAAACCTGTCATACCAAATTGAAAGATTACATTTTTTAAAAGTCTTTATGAAATAAGAATCCAAATCAGTGCAGTTCTGTCTAAATCTCTGAACTTTAAGCTTGCCTTTCACACAGTGGCATTGATCTCAAAATTAACTAATGTAGATTTTGCAGGGCTTGCTTTTTGCTTGACATTACAGTACCATATGTTGTTTAAAATACATATAAGCAAGCATCTGTTTCATGTATAAATGTGTAGATTACCATATAAATTCTTGGAAAGATTTGTAACAGAGTAAGATTAGCATCTGGTAAGATGTTCCCACTTCTGAGAAGTCTTGCATTAGTGTTAATCTAGGAAATTAACATTGCGCGTTGTTCTTCTGTGAAATATGCTGCTGCTCTTCAAAAAAAGTTCTATATAAATGCCAGGTTTTCATGGTGTCTAAGTCATGTCTTAGGAACTTATTTACCTTGGATTCTTAAATGTGAGTGTAATAGGATAATCTGTGAGGTTGCAGTCGTAGTACAAGATGCTATAGTTGAGCATCCTGGTTTGCATCTTTGAGCCTCTGCAAGTCCACAGGCTCACCTTTCTATCAATGTGCAGATAGAAAAGATGCATATTTAGACCATACTTTTAATTTCTACTGACTCCATGAGAAGTTGTATCTGTAGAAACTTTAGTTGCTAATAGTGCAATAGTTGCTGAGAGAGCAGGCCTTCATATTCGAATTCAGGTCTTAGCCTTTAAGGATAACACTCAGAATAAACCTCTTTTTACTTGTAAGCTGACCAATTTTCATTGCACAATGGTAGACATGAGATAAATCTTAAATCTTAGTGCTACTTATAATCCTCCCCTAAAAAAGTTGTTTTGGTTTTGAAAACACATATTCTACAACACTTAAATAAACCAAACCAAAACAAACCCTCAAACAAACAAAAAAAGAAAAAAACCTGAACCCAAATAAACAAAAAAACCACCAATGAAAAAAAGCCCTAAACCTGAATATTCTAGGTTGTTGTATTGAGAGTTTTAACAAATCTTTAATGATATTGTTCCAAGGCATACTCCATAATTGTCAGAGGTGTTGAAAATATGTTTGTATGAATGTTTTACTCTGCAAGTTGCATAGTGAATTTCATGATTTGTCATGATGTTATGGAACTGTAAGACTAATATAAGAAAATAAATCACTTTAGGAAAGCAGCTGAAGGATGGAAAGAAGCCAGAACCCTGCAAACCTATTCTTAAGGTGGAATATAAAACAACTAGAGCTGGGTAAGACTTGTTGTGTATGCAAAATTAACATGTGTAAAATAAATGCAGGTCTCTGGGAAGGTACGTTGTTTCCCAGTTGTTTGGATACATATCCTGATGGTGCTAAGCTGTGGTAAAACAGCTGAAATAGTTTTGGTAAATCGGGTAAATTGCTGAATACTACAAAAACATGTGTGAACAAACTACTATATACAAACCTTAACTAAGGTAAAGATACTGCTAATGCATTATCTATGTGCTGCTTCCATGCTACTAAACTCATGTATTTTTGCTCAGTCTCTTGAGAATATTAAAGAAAAAAAGGCTGATGAAGCACAGAAGACACTAAAGCACAGACCTGAAAAACTGAACTTGACAAATAGTAGTCTGATGCAAATATTCTAAATTCTGAATATGTGTTCCTCCCCTAAAAATGTTACTGACAGAAGCTTTTCTGGTAGAGTGCTGTAATTTATGCAGTGAATTGTGCCTGATTATGCACATTGAGAATGTAACAAAGCAGTAATTGCAACAAGAGGCTCAGATGGAGATAGAGTCTCTTGAGTAGCATGTTTTGTTACCAACATTGCCATTAGGATTGAAGAATTTCATGAACTGTGTGGAATTTTTTATTTATGGTTCTGAAATGCTTTAAGGCATTTGAGTAAAAAGTGCAATATAAAGATAAAATATTTATGGAAACCTGCTCTGCTATTTGCAAAGGTTGATTTTTAGTTTATCCATCCATACAGTATCAGTGGCTTTGTGTACTTTTATTGGCTGCTAAAAGTGAGGTAAACAGACGTTTAAGACTGTGACTAACTCCCAGATGTATGAACATCTATGATCAGTTGGAAAGCCATATTTTACTTGCAGCAGTCTACATCTGCCTCCGTATTCCTTTCCAACTGAAATTTCAAAAGCTGATTTAAAGAAAGATACAGATAAGCAAAAGTAGTCTCAGCTTCAGCAAGTTACAATTTCTGCAATCAAAAGCTTTCTGTTATGAATAGTCATTCTGAAGGAAAAGATTAGTTTGAAGCTTGTTCTATGTAATTATAATATTACAATGTGAAAACTAGTTGATTTTTCACACAGTTTAAAGAGGAGCTTATTCTAGTATAATTTCTAAGAATACATAGCTCTTTGGGGAGACTACTTTTTCCTAGTGTGGGCTTTTGTTACACCTCTCATTTTCCAGTGTTCATCCAAACTGAATGTTTTGATGCATTTCAGTTTAGTATTTTCTCTCTAATATTTTCTTCATCTTCAGTGTACTTATAAATCTGTAACTGTTGTGATACTCTTCCAGAACTTTAATTGAAAAGAAGAAAAAAAAAAAAACCCACAAAAAACGCAATCTCCACTGGTGGTGAAGCAGTATACTGAAAATCTCCATTTGTTAATTTCTACATGTACTTCAGTTCATACTTCAATTTTCAGTTTCATTTGTAGTCGTACAAGAATTTTAAGGCAAGGCAGAACTACCTTTCAATGCTTAAAATTTTGATGTTTTTCTCTTTACCAATTGAAATTGGTTAGGTATGAATGTGATACAATTTTGAATTTTAGGTAAAGCATTATAATTTCTTGTTCATGGTTTAATATCTGTAGTGCAGAGAATAATTTCTGGACAGGACCAAATTTTTTTTAGCTACTGAAAGAATGTAAGAAACAAATCAAAATTGCTTCTGTAGCAGTCTGCTGTAACGGTTCTTCAAAAACAAACCAAAAAAACTCACAAAAGAAAACAAAAAAAGATTACATCATCTTTAAAAGGTACTGTTGAATGTATATTTAAGTTATTTCACTTAACTTCTTTATTGTGAAAAACAGTGAATAACCATACCATGTTCACTTTTTTCATGCTCTGTACGGAACTCTAACATCTTTGTCACCTGTTCTTTCTTGCTCCTTCCTCATCCAGAGTAGTCTAGGATTTAGGTTTGTTTCAGTATCTCCTTATGCAGAAAACACTTTGTTGATGTGATCTTACTTATTTTCTTTACTAGTTCTAATTCTAATAAATTGTTCTTTTGTGTCCAGAACCACAAGAAGAAAGGAACATCACTGACTGCAATCTGTAGTAGGGGCTACAGACACTATTCTTTTTACTGTTGCAGCTCTTATTAATCCTTTCTCACTTTTTTCCTCCATTAAGTTCTCCATATTATGAAGCTGGAGTCAGGGAAACAGGATGATGTGAAGATTTTTCCGGTTCTTACAGGCTACCTATTTATCTTTGAAGTCTGTGGTTTTTCTGTTGCTGGGTTTTGGGTTTTTTTTAAGTCTACTGCATATAGGGCCTGTGAAGTCTCCAAAGCCAACGTTGTTTACACTACAACAATAGTATGTTTGTAACTTTATTTCTGGGAGAATATATGTAGAAGGGTTACTATTGACAGTCCTGTACATGGGCTATGGAGTAGAAAAGGCAAGTTCTTGGTATATTCCTTGAGCAAACTGGCATAATTTTCCAGTCCCACAGCATAGTGTCATTATTCTCCCAGCTGTTTAAGTTCATCTAATACTCCATCCCTTTATGAAGCAATGAGTTCCAGAAGTAATTTACCTTTTGAGCTTCCTGATATGGTTTCCATGTTGCCTTTTATGAATACTTTTCCATCTAAAGTGAAACTAGAGAAGCTCTTGAGCTTTCTAATGCTATTTCCCACCCTTGCAGATTCTGTCCCTTACAGTATTTACTCAGGCTGATATTAGGATTATGGTAAAATTGCCCAAGCTTCTTCTTTGCTACTAGAGCTCTATGTAGAAATTACAGTTCAAAAGTGTCCCTGTAAAACATTTTTAAAAAGGGTATTGTCTTGGTAGCTAATGTAGCTGTCATGGACTAATTGTAGAGCAGTACCTCTTAGCAAGATGGATGTGTATAATTGGGACCCAGAGGTTACAATAACAACAACAATGAGGTCTCCAGATAAGTAAAAGTTCTTGATCTGTTAATTTAGTTTGAACAGCACTATTTTTTTGTGTGAGCTTGTTGGTTCAAAAGCATAATTTCCAAAATGTATTTGTAATTTGTCTTCACTACTACTTCAAGATTTCCAGTCTTAAGCTAAACAAACTCTTGAAGTCTTTTCTATTTTTATTACTAGGGATTAACTTGACAAATTCACCCATAGTTTGAAAAGTAAGCCAACTGGTACCAATGGCCTGGCTTCTGTACATACTGTTCTGTCTCACATCCAGATTGCCAGAAACTGCCCAACGTTTAGCAGTTTACTTCTAAAACTGAGCAGAAACCTCCTCCAGGCTTGTGAGCCACTCAGCTCTCAGTTATATTTTGTTTTCATACACTGCAAGACCTAATAAAGTTTTCTGAAATTTTTTTCAATGAAACATTGCCTCCCTTGTAATGAGTTTTTTACTATTCCCCAAGTGATTTTATAGATTTAACTGATGAGGAAATTAAT
Organism: Elanus axillaris; assembly: GCA_026212715.1. Classification (NCBI taxonomy): domain Eukaryota; kingdom Metazoa; phylum Chordata; class Aves; order Accipitriformes; family Accipitridae; genus Elanus; species Elanus axillaris. The sequence continues at coordinate 33,836,597 of JANZLQ010000086.1, read as the reverse complement.
GTAAAGGGATTGCTTCCAAACCTGCTGAAGCAGAACTGTTTCAAAGGACAATCTCTGTATTAGCAGCTGCAAAAAAATGCTATATAGGAGTTATCTAAGAGCTGAACACTGCTTTTTGTTAAATGTTATCCACTGTTTCACATAGGTAAAATGTGACTATCAAAGTTGGATCAATCTCATCTATTATGTACAGTACAATTTTTTTTATTTTTCTTTTAAATTACGTCTTTCTCTTTAACATTAATGTGCACTAATCTTTTAATGTGTATCACAGCTGAAGGACAACACTAAGTATTTAATTAGAAAACACACAGCTTGTGTTTGTGGTAAATTCATGGTTTCATAAAAAAATTTCATAAACATTCATAAAAATTCATAAACAACAGGTTTCATACACAAACCTGTATTAGTTTTTCTGGCAGTCTAAAGTCAACTTTAATCTTTGATTCATCTGTGGAAAAACCCATGTGACAGATCTGTGTAATCTGTTTTCAGCTCTTCCATTCTTTGCTTCATAAGGGTACAAGCCTGCCCAAAGCAATGTGATTACCTTGAGAAATAAAACCAGGAGAAACCACCATGCAGTTTTCACTGTGATGTATGAAACTTAGAAACTGAAATTTGTCACTTTGCTGTTGTCAGTTGATCTTGGTGAACCTGCAAATCTAATAATTACTACAAATTGTCCTGACAGCATTGTTGTTTAAAAAAACCTAATGATTTTGTGTAGACAAAAAATACTGCAATAAATCATTCCAGCACAATGAGATACTGCAAGTACATCACACCAGTATTTTCTTCATTGACATCCTGAAAAATAGCAGCTTGAATTCAAGTTTGTCCTCTTCCTGAAATTACTTCATGGACCTGACCATAAAAAATGGTGTGAAGTTCCAGTATGAAGAATTGAGATTAAATGAAAACTTGGAGAAAACTTACTCCTTTTCTAGAAATAAACACTGGGCTACTGTTGGAGGCAGGATATTGAGCTCAGTAGACCCATGGTCTAATTTATGGCCATTCCTTTGAGGTCTCTTCCTCAGCCAGCAGAAGAACTCTTTGATGCTATCAACTTTTCAGTCATAGGGCTTTCTGAAGGATCAGGAAGATTGTGCAGTAATTGTAGAAATTGAAAGCTTATCTCAGTCTGCTTTGCCTTCAATGCTACAAACACAGAGCACATTTCAGCCAAGCCTTAAACTCGTGAAGGGCAGCATGTGCATAAAGTAAACCCTTCATACATAGTTTTCAAGAAGAAAGATGTAACTAATGTCACATTTGTTTCAATTGCTAGCTAGTGAAGGCCATTTAGACAGTATGGGAAATATGGCATTATAGGAAAAGACAAAAAATAAAAGATCTCTTTAGCTTCTTTTTTCACAATGTGTCAGGAAGGCTTTTTTTCCCCTACAAATTTTCTCCAGATATTGTGATACTAGCTGCTTCCAAGGTAAACATAAGCAAAGGGGTAAGATTCTTACCTAAAGTAAGTATAGAAGTAGATCAGAGGAATTTCACACTCAAAGTGCCTATTTTTCCTCCAGAAATATAACCTGGAATTTGAGGCAATAGTCAATAATGGGTGGAATTTCTTGAGCTATATACTTACAAACAGTCAGTCTGCCTTTTAAAATAGGGCATAATACCTTTTAACATAAACAGTATTAAAATGAGTGATGACTTTTGATAATCAGGAAAGAAGAAAATACCTAGCAAAACAAATGTATTTACTTCATCTTGTTTTTCAATAAATGAAGTACTAAACCATATATTACGTACATATTGGAGAAAATGTGGATGTATTTAAAAGTGTGTTTCTTTAAAGACTTAAAAAAAATTTTAAGAGAAGCTTCTAACCTCTTTTTTCAAGACTAGAAGAAATATTTTTGCTTTGCTATACTCAGCCATTTAATTATGGAAGAGGAGTGGTCTATGACAGAGTAGTTTCTTGAATTTTGGGCACGATGTTGGGGGCAGGGGAATGGATAAAATGTTTAAAGAGTGTAATGAGAGAACTATTGGCATTTATTTATGTCTTTGCTTCTTGAAAGATGTTAGGTCTTTAAAGCTTATCAAGCAGCTGGTTGCTTTTCCAAGACAGTCATATTATTGTGACTGCAAAATTACTTTATGCTGTTTGCAAAATTGTTCATCCTTCAAAATTTAGGATGATTCTTTACAGGAAGAAAATGGGACTATTTCTTCCTGATCCTGCTAGAATGTTTTATATTATGGATAAACGGGGCTGTTGGCAAATCTGAATCTGCAGTTCAGTAGAAAAGAAACAATTCTAAAGTTTAACTAAATAAAAAAAAAAATCTCATTTTTGGAAGCAGTTGCAAAGATTGGTTAAATAAGCAATATAGAACAAAAGGTCTGGAAGAGATGTTTGATGAGTTATAGTCTTCTAACTCTTGGGTTTTAGCTTTTGAAACACATATCCAAGCTACAAATTGCATGGAGAGCTGGTTTGCATTATTCTTAATCTATTTCTGCTTAATGATATCTCATTGAACCTTATAATAAGGTTAAAAAACCTGCCCAGTCTCTTTTAATGTATTATCTTGGTGTGATCCTAAATTCCTCTGCTTTATTCCAGGGAGCCTTTCATCATTCTCTCAGGAGGCTTGTCATATGACACTGTAGGAAGACGACCCTGTTTAACAGTTATGCATGGGAAAAGTACTGCTGTGCTAGAAATGGATTATTCTATTGTTGATTTTCTAACCCTCTGTGAAACACCATATCCTAATGGTAGGCTCTGTAAAGATTTTTTTCTCAGTACTTTGACCTCTTCTCTTTGGAGTTTTATCCCATCATTACCTTTCTGTTTTATCTCTGGGGATCAGACTGCAGCATCATCTGTTATCCCCATTGTCTGAAGTATGTCACGAAGCATCATAATAGAATAGTTTATAATAAAACCTATTTTGCTTCTAGAAGAATGCCAATTACTGGTTCCACAGTTTTTCCTTTTTTTAATCCCAAAAGCATGTGCAGACAAAAAGTAGCATTACAATTTTAAGCTGTAGTTACTGCGGCAGATGTGTTCATTAATATTTATTTAAGCATATAAGACCTTTCCAGTCAATGCTAAATCTTGGTTAGCATTTGTGTAGTACTCAACTTTTAGTAACTTTATTCATTCCAGTACTCACATGAAGTTCAGGACTAACCTGCGATCTCTCTCCTGTAGAAAATGATTTTTTTTATCACAGTTTAGGTAGTTGTCCCAGTTTAATAGTGCCAATGACTTCAATGTTCTTAGCTGTCAACTTTCAGCAGAGTATATAAAACTGCTTAGCTCAGAATTGAGGTCTGCTGAAAGAGGGCAAGATAAACTTTGGAAACTCTTTTAATTTTCGTATTTTAGTGTCAAGTCTGCTGTCTTTCAATCCATTTTGTAAGCAATTAGAATTTAAACCTCACTGAATATAAGGAAAAGCAGTTTGGGGGTGGGAGGGGTGTTATTGTTCAGTAATTGGCTCTTTCTCAAGAATACTGCTTATACAAGTTCCTCTGCATGTTCCTTTTCCTGTTATTTGAGCTGTTTACATGGTTCTAGCAAACTGGAAGGGAGTTGAAAATATTGAATTAAAGGGAAAGTATAGCTTTTCCAAACTTAACTTGGAGTGTTCAGGGAGGTGAGTGTATCAAATATCTCCAGAAACTATAGTCATCTAAGTGGCTTTTCTACTCCTGAGTGATAGAATGCAAGGACTGATCACATTCATGGGACTGTGCATGTACCAATAAGTAACTTTTTTCTTTCTTGTTTTCAGACTTTCAGGAACCATATGCTGTAGTTGTTCTCCTAGAAAAGGACTTAGTACTGATTGACCTTGCACAAAATGGGTAAGAATCTTGTGTAATCTTTTTAATGGTTGCCTGCAGTGATCAGCCTATTGTTCTCTGTTGTTCTCCTCTATAGCTTTTTAATCTACTGTAATACCTCTGTCCAGAACATTAAATTTTGAATATTAAGTATAACATTTATTCAGCAGAACTAAGTATCTTTATAGATCAACTTTTCTCAGGTTAATTTGTAGTAGATGAGTAGAATATTATGTGGCTTTTTCCAGGCTTGATTGACTGACGGAAATTACTGATCACTGCTGCTTTTTAATTATCACAGTTTTATTGAAGTTGATTCCTTAGTGCTATGAGGAGAGCTCAGAATTTTTGGGAAGGGAGCAGGGGGAACAGCTGTTCAGATAAGCCAGGTAATTTTGGCTGACACTGAGCGTTGTTACAACATAAATACTTGCTGATTTTGTTGCCATCATGCTATCTGTATTTCTTAAAGTTACTCCATACTGTTACAATAAATATCATATATGTAAAAGAAGAATGGTAACATCTGCTCCCTGGTTTACTACTGTGGTAAGAGGTCGCTTAAAAGTGGTATCACTATTACAGTATTCGCAACTAATACTTGTCTAACCTTTTTTGAGTCTCCTATTACTTTGTCCATGGAACAGTCCTTATACTCTATTAAGTGGTGGTTAAAAATTCTGTATCCTAGAAATTTTTCTATCAAGGGTTTTGAAATTAGTATAGGCAGTAACAATTAACTATTAAGGGATTAGTAGCAGAGGAACCAGATGGATAAGATCATTGTAGTGTTCCTGATTAAAAGTCACCAGTGGTCAATGAATTAAAAAAAATCCTTGTGAAGAACATCCTTCTAGGCCAAAAAAAAAAAACCTGTAAATATGTATCTTCAGAGTCAATGGTGATACCTTAGATAATGAAGACTCTATTGAATTTGGAAGATGGTCAAGTTTAGTCCTAATATCTCTGCAGCTACTGAGCAATTTGATTTAGATTTTCCCAATGTTACATGGCCATATGCTGTATCCAAAAGTTGTTTCTGATATATCAATGGCATTAAGCTTCCAACATTCATATGTTAAAAGATGAATAAAACACGTTCTAATGAGTTTGAAATAAAAAGGTTTGTACAAGGCTCTTTTTTTTAAGTGAAAGTTTTGCAGTGCCTGAAATTTGAAGTTATGTTAAGGCTTGTTCCATTTCATGTTAAAAAATCTTCAGCAGTTATGTTTTTAGAAGACTTATGATGGTCTTTGTTACAACTGACTTGCAAAGTATTAATTGTTTCACACCTGAAAAGCAATTAATAGGTTTGGTTTTTTTTCCTACAGGAGGTTTCCTTTTGCCCTGTGTCTTATAGATTTATCGTTTTGTTAAAATTAAGCCTCTTTTTCATTTGATTTTTAGAATATTGTTGTAGCTTTCCAGATAGCTGTGTATAAAGTTAGTTATGCAGAATATTTTCATCTGGTGTTTATAATTTTTCCTTTAGATGAATTAAGAGGCTGTGTCCCATTTTGCTCCTCTCAAAAAAAAAAAAAAAATGATGGGGACAAAGCATATGCATAGTATGCGTTTCTCTGGAGATAAATGTTCTTGGAACACAGATATAATTACCTCTATTATTATATTGGCTTTTTTCCTTATTAAGGCTCTGTGACTTTTCTGATGGAGGTGGTGGTGGGCAGTAGATGCGTGTGTGTGTGTTTGCTTCTAATTGGTAACCAAGTGTTCTATCTGTAACTTTCAGAAAGTGATCTTGGAGTTACAAGTAGGTTACGGAAAGTGCTTTCTCCCTAGAAGAATAGATTGAAGAGTTAGAAGTAAATTTGTAGCTCCACATTACTACGACTAGGACTTGGTAACTTCTGTTTTTCCACAGGTCATTAAGATAGTAAGCTGTTAAAAATATGAAACTATAGGGTATAGCAGTGTTCTAGAAATACTCTAGAAACAGTACAAACTTTAGGTTCTGTCTAGAGTACTACAGTATCTTGATAGCATACTGGATGAGCAGTAAAGCTGCATAGTATATTTGTTCATAATCTAATTTGATATGCATTTATTTTCTTCTATATGAAAAGAACGCAAACTTAGTCTTTAGTGTTTTACTTGTGTTCTTCATTTTAAAAAAATAAGTTTTTCTTAGATTAAAAGTCTTCCCCTTTCATCCATTAAAGGTACCCTATATTTGAAAATCCCTATCCTTTGACTATACACGAATCTCCGGTTACCTGTTGTGAATATTTTGCTGATTGTCCTGTGGACCTCATACCTGCACTGTATTCAGTTGGTGCTCGACAGAAACGTCAAGGTTACAGTAAGAAGGTACAACATCTACTACATACATATGTATTTGAAAATACTGAAAATCAACAGCTCTAAACAACATAAGAGTAGCCATACTAAGACCAAAGATCCATCTGACTCGTTATCCTGTCTTTGATAGTGGCTAATAGCAGATGTCTAGGGAGGATATAGCATATGTCAAGCCTATAGTCATGCTTTCCTGATGTGCTCCCAATGATTGCCGTATCACTGGAAGCTAAGGGACCTCCTGGAGCACGGGTGGTGTTTATAGCCCTTGATTTTTATTTTTTTTCCTGCATTCAGTATGTCAATTACTTTTTGAAGTCTTATAAAATACTGGAATCTGCAGTATCTGCAGTAATTTCAATGGCTTAACTTTGCGCTGTATGGTATTTTCTTCCTCAGTGTATTTGTTAATCTTCCAGGAATGGCCTATCAGTGGAGGCAACTGGGGTTTGATCACTCAGAGTTATCCAGAGATAATTATTACAGGGTAAGTGACACCATAGTGTAGTAATAACTTTCTTAGCTGATCAAGAAGTGAGAATATGTTGTGCCTCTTATAGAAAAGAGTGTTCTAAGAGTGGTTTGAATGATTGAAAAAATTATGTTCAGCAGACAAGTCATTTGCCTAATCTTCCTGAGGTGTTAACAGGAAAGTAAAGCAAAATGGGGAGGAGAAGGTAGGAACAAAATGATAGCAGGTGTTTTACAGGGATTATTATTATGATGTGATATGGTGATTATGTCTGCTTGCTATCAATATATGCTGGATGAAATTTACCTTTTATTCTTTAACTTCTGGAAAAGAGTTGAGTAGTGTTCTAAAGCACAGGAAGTCCATTAAATAGTTATTGAGTTCGGTTCTCAAAGGGAAGCCAATTTTTCTATTTCAAAAAGCACAACCAAATACTTAAATCTGTTTCTTTTGATTTATTTTTGAGACTGATCCTTCTAATACTGCTCTAAGGAGCATAAACAAAATATATTTTGTAACCATGCAGTATATCACTGAAAGTGAGAACACTACTAAAGTTGTTTTTTTTTAGAACAGCCCATTAACCCTAATGAGGATTACTGTCACTTTATGCTACACAGTGCAGAAACGTTGAGAGACAGTCCTGAAAAAAAAATATATCTAGTCATCTGATTCTCAGTTTCAAGGATAACTAAACAAGTTAGGTGACTCATTTACACTGAAATACAGTACATTTAGGCATCTTCTTTACAAGTGTCGCTCCAAATAAATGGCATCTTTTAAGAAACAACACATGGTAAGGTATGCCAAACTGCTTATGGGATATGCAGGTATCTGAAATCAATATTTTAAATGGTAGTTAGTATTAGTACAGTGGAATTTCAGGGATTTAGCCTCCAAAGGTTTTTTTAATCCCTTCTGCCCAAAGTAATTGAGGTGCATGTTTGCAAAATATCTGATTCCAATAAATTGTGAAAATAAAAGTATCACTAAGAATACTAAAGAAACCAGAATGCTAGCCATATATTTTCTAATCAGTAGCAAAGAGGTCTAACACTCCAACTAACCATTTTACCATCTTATTAATTTTTTAATATTTCATAGGCATGCTGATGGGTCAATCAAGTTTTGGGATGCCTCAGCAAGTAAGTGTTTTCAGTAGAGATTTTTTTTCCTGTGCAGTAGGAGTTTTCTAAACTTACTGATTTCTCGAATGGAATGTAATTGCAGATTAGTCATTCTTATTTCCTGCCTCATGTAAAGTCAGTAACTCCATAGGAAACTGATTTAAAATTAAATAAATTTCACATTATTTCTTAGTTAATTGTTTCACTGTTTTTACCACCTCAATGAAAATGCACTGGTAGTCCAAGGACCCGCTAGAATGGAAGAGTTCTACAATTTTTTAGAAGCACATTACTGAGCATAGAGATGCATGATGGGCAAATGCATTCCTTCTTAGTACAATTGAATTTCAGTAAGTTATTTCTGTCTTTTTAGACAGGAGAGAGGCATATGTTTATAAGACATCAGCTCCCCATAAATTACAATATCTAAAAATGAGAATTGGAACCAGTAGTAGTTTTTGCTAATAAAATGATATAGGCATTTGTGAAGAAAGGCAGGAGAACAGTAAAGGGAAGACACTTTTTGGTGGAATGCTGAACAGGTCTGAAGAGTCTGATACTATTTTACATTTCTCTTCAATTAAAGGGTCAATTGCATCTGATGGTCTACACAGCTAACAGTGAGAAATTCAGTAAGAATTTAAATTAGAATGGATTGCAGAGAGTTAGATGTTTTAATTAATCTAGTTCTGACTAACCTTACTCTTGGTACTTAAAGCTGTCTGAAGCAATCTTGGAATCATTATCAGTTGTCTTTGAAAACTTGTGGAAGACTGGTGAGATTCCAAAATGCTAAGGCGTGTGTGGGTGTGGGAGGGAACAGATGCAGTGTATATGTTTAAAAACTGGGAGGAGGAGTATTTGAAGTGTTATAGATTTTTAATTTCACTTTAAGGTGGTTTGGAACCTGGGGTGGTGGGGTGAACAATCCTGATTGATTCTGTGTGCTTAAAAATTCTATTCAGCATAGATCTATCAAAAAGAGATCCTGTTAAAGGCATTTAGTTTCTTTCTAAGAAACTACAAGTATCCTGTATCTTGATTTTAAAACTTTTAAATCTCAGTAGCACAGTCTTACAGATGAGCTAAGGAAGTGTGATTCTGGCAAAAACACTGAAATATGGAAGAGGAGAAAGAATGCTATAAGTAAAGTTTTCTTAATGATATGATTAGTATGTGTAGCAGTGATTTGGGCCATTGACTAGAGAATATGCCTGTGAAGTCTGAAAGCAACATCAGGGCAGCTGAAAGAAAATGTAAGAAAGAATTAGAATTACAATTGAGAATGATATTGCTCATCATTGAATAGCATCCAAGACAATTTATTTGAGTATAGGATCAATGATTTATGCTCAGAACTACTTCTGGGGGAAAAAAATAAAATTGGAGATCTAATGGATTGTAGTCTGTGTTGCACAAAAAAATAATCACTGGGATAAATAAGTGGGAATATCTGCAAAACCACCATGGAGTTATTCTTTCACAATTTTAAACTGTGGCAAGACCTCACTAGAACAGTCCTAAGAAACACGCTATCAAGAAAAATATGGACTCATCAGAGGGCAGCCTTTTTGAATGATCAGACTGGACAAAATAAAAATTGCAGGAGCTTGGGCTGTTAAGTCTGAGAAGACAGGTGAGAGGCCATGGATTTGAAATTCTGTAAGGAGAAAGGAAAGGAGCATCACTTTTTCTGCCATAGATAAGCTTAAGCTGTGGGTATGGCACATGTAACTGTATGTTATTGTTATAAAGAAATCCTTAAGTATAATTAAGCCTTGAGAAGCCGTGAGGGTGTAGTTTATAAATGAAGCTTAGTACATGTCTATCAGGAAAAGTAGTGGTGTAGTGGAGTTTTATACTAACTGATCCTGCATCAGGCAAGTGGCGCACTGCATGGGCAGAGTCAACACAGGTATTCAGATGCTTCTACTCTGCCCTCTTTTGTTGAATATAGTGGCTTTATCTATGAAGAGAAGTTTCTAAATTAAAAAGAAATTAACAAGAAAAATAAGAATACCTTTTTAGATCAAAACTAATTTTTTTTCTCTTCTGGTTTGTTCGTAGTAACGCTGCAAGTACTCTATAAGCTAAAAACAGCCAAAGTATTTGAAAAATCCCGGAATAAAGATGACAGGCCAAACACAGATATAGTAGATGAAGATCCATATGCTATTCAGATCATCTCATGGTGTCCAGAAAGTAGAATGCTGTGCATAGCTGGAGTTTCTGCACATGTCATTATTTACAGGTTCAGCAAGCAGGAAGTGACAACAGAAGTCATTCCGGTAACTAGTATAACCTTTTCTTAACTTTGTAGGATTTAGATATAAGAATACTGTTGTAGCAATTTACTACTTCATTGTCTTTCATTTTATTAGTGAAATGGACAAACACAGTTGCCTCAAAGTGAGATGTATTTTTGTGGAGGAAAAATAATAAATCATGAAATTTGGCAAAAGTGAAAATTGCACACCAAGATTTTGGTTTTCATTAGCTTTTTCAGGTTTTGCAGCCAATAATAGTTCTTTGTTCTATTTATCAAAGCAAATAGTGAATCAAAACTTGGCTGTATCCAAAGTAAAATGAAAACAAGTGAATGAGATGTGGAGTTAGAGAATTTTCAAAGATTTTAGGGAGTTGATTCCTTTTTTTTCCTTGATTCATAGTCATTACCACTTGTCTTGGCAAAATTTCTGCAGTATGCAGAGCTGGAAGAGCAAAAGCATGCCAGACATGCCCTAAGGTCTCTTAAAGACTTTGTGGTGTCACTGTTTTATTCTGTAGAAGATACAGTGATGAGTTCTGTTACAAGAGTTTGAGAAATCCTTTGTTAAATGAGACACACACATGCAACTTTACTTACCTGAATGTTTAAGCTGAAAGCTAACTTGAAGCCATTTAACTATAAAATGTTGTATGTTCTTAGTAAAGTATTAATCATAATGTAGTTGGGTCCCATCCCCCGCCCATTATTTTGCCCCCTTCAGATAAGTCTCAGTTGAAGGAGATGAGGCATATTTTTCTTCCTTCTGGTGTTTACTTCTGTACAAGTACATTCCCTTCCGAGGGAATAGGTTTTTCTAAATGATTTTTACAAATCAGTCCCTGGCGAACCGTTCTTCAGTACTAGGAATGCTTTAGAAAAAATACTTTGTAGTTCTATTTTTTTCAGTCCATGAGTTAAGTTATACTTTCCAGATAATGAGAATAAAACAGTGGAAAACTTTCTTTACACTGCACTACAATTAATACTAATATTGTTATAGATCCAGCAGAAGGAAATCTGAAGTCACGATGAACTTACAGTTCTTTCAAATGTAAGGTTTAGTTCAGTGCAGCATCAAACATTGAACTAAGTCCAGGTGTACAGTGCTACAACAGTATAAAGTGTAGCTGTCTGTAATGCCTTCAGCTCATCTTACGTTTAGCATTCCTGAACTATATAAAACAAGTCCTTTTTGTAACTGAGAATTTATTACATGCATAGATGATAATTAAATGGGTCTCATATCCAATATTTAATTTCTTTCCAACATTAAGCATCAAACTTTTAAATAGTGGGAAATAGGTTAGATTTTTCAAATTTTACCAATTTTTGGATATTCAGTCTATAGTAGTTAGTATGACTCTGTATTTCCAAAGACTACACGTGTGTGTTTAGGTTGCAGCGTTTATTAAACTACTGTTACTTTTAAAAGATGGAAAAGTCCTGGATATCACTTTCGTCACTAGTATCTTCAGTTGCACTTCATATATTTCATATATAGTTTTTTGAAAGGCAAAGTTTATTGATAATTTTTTTTTGCTTTAATTTACAGATGCTGGAAGTACGTCTGTTATATGAAATAAATGATGTTGAATCTCCAGATGGTGAGCAGGTGCCACCTTTAGCAACTCCAGGCACAGGTTCCAATCCTCAGTCCATTGTTCCCCAGTCGCATCCATCTACTAGTAGCAGTTCCTCTGATGGACTTCGTGATAATGTCCCATGTTTAAAGTAAGTATATTCTCTTATACTTTTGTTGAGTGTAAAACTTTACAAGATGATGCGATGAGATTGTATGTATTTTGATATTACAGAAATGTCATTGCTGGCAAAAATGTTTTACTTCTTTGAGCAATGTTTTCCAAATATTTGAAAGTTGAGATCTGTTTTAAGAAATTGTTGCACTTTTAGTTTCTTTAAATTTCATAAGTTGATTTTTTTTTTAAAGAATCTGAAAACTCTTACCTTATGACTGTTGCCTGCTTTAGGAAACTTTGGCATAGATATTAGTATAATTAGAGATTCTCATGCTTTAGAGCAAACATTTTCAATAGCAGCAACGTATAGTGACTTTGAAATTTTGTTGTCCATTGAACTGAATAGGCAACTTAATGTTTTGTGGCTCTCCTTAACTTTAGGCCAATTATGTCTGAAGAGATTTACCTGTTAGTTTTCCAGAGCCTTAGGTTTTTAGAGCCAAATCAAAAGCAATGAAAATGCTTACAAATAACTAACTTAAAGGTAACCCTTTTTATGATTATAAATATATTTTTTTCATAACTCTCCAAGGGAACTACTTTGTATTTTGGGAACAGAAAACAATTAAATAAATGTCCCATTCTCACGGATCTTCATTTTGCATGATGCTTTGTAGTGCTCACAGTGTAAGTCTTTGATCAATTTTCAGATTTTTTTAAATTGGGAGTTTTTTCCTTAAGGTTCTTTGTGTGTGAACTTTTACTCATTTGAGAAATGAAAGTTAAAAGACAATTTTTTTTACTTTTGTAGAAGAGTGCATTTTAAGGCTTCTGGACCATCACCTTTTCCTTACAGAATATACATTGAACCTAATTTTCAGATATAAAATGAAGAAATGTGTGTACTTTTTGTTTTCTGAAGTTTTAAGGTCCCAACTTGGATTTTAATTCTTTGAGTGCATCCATCTAGAAAATAACCAATTCTGATGGGATTATTTTCTCGGAGTGGGTGTTTTCATATATTATTGGTTGTATAGAGTTCCAGAAGTGTCTTTCTAAAGGAAACTGGACAGAGTACAGAAATTGGAAAATTCTGAATTTTTGTAAAATATTGGCAAACCAAAATATGCATTAAATAGAATGAATGGGTTAAAATAAGAGGAATTCAGGAACCAGGGGAGCTTATGTTCTGTGTAACTTTTTTTTCACCTTAAAAGATGAGATAAACCTAATCCTTTCTGCAGGACATTCATAAGTTTGTTCATCAGCATGCAAACAAAATCTTTCCAGGAGTTTCAGTTCCCAGGTTCATTCCATACAACTGGTCTACCATTATAATAATTTGCCTTGCTTTCACTTTTTTTCTGTGTATCATCAGCTTTTTATTTGCATTTGTCTCAGTACATTGTGCTTTTGTTTCCTTTTTCAGTACACTTCATCCACATGCACCCCTCACCCCCTTCCATTCTCTAAATCAGAGTTCTTTTGCAAACTCTGAAAAGAATGGGTAACACCTTCCTTTCAGACACTGAACGACTTTAGCTGTTCAAGTCAATATAGCATGCTAACACTGTTACGCCTTGCTCTGAAGAGGAGAGACATGAAGTATTTGTGATCATTGCTCAATTAAGTTTCAATTAGGTAACAAATAAAAAGGACCCTTAAAGAAGTGAACGACCAGTTCCAGTGTGGGTTTTTTCTGGTTACTTGTGTTGATTTTTTGCAATTTCCAGCTTTCTGAACTCCAGTGTGGTGCAGAACTTAATAAAATCTGAGCCCATAAGGAAAAAATGGAGACTATGGCGACTTGTAAAAAGATACCATGTTTTGTTTACTTTGCAGAGTTAAAAATTCTCCTCTCAAGCAGTCTCCAGGCTACCAGATTGAGCTAGTTATCCAGCTAGTATGGGTGAGTGGAGAACCTCCTCAACAGATAACCAGCTTAGCAGTCAACTCTGCATACGGCCTGTAAGTATATTCAACAAAGTTTTTTCATTATTCTGTTAAAGAGGTTTAAAATTATCTATTAAAAATTAGGTCTCCATGTGTGCTCACATGAGCTGCACAGCAGCGCAAGAGAGGCAGTCAGTCTTCTGTGCTTAAAAGATAATTCCTTTTGGGTCATGGCAGATCCTGATGATGTTATCAGAAACAAATCAGTATCACTCTTCCCCACCTGGCACTGTACAGCCAAGTGTAAGTGTCATTTAAGGCTCCATCAGATAGGTTGGCAAGTACAATGATGGTGATCTGTTCTACTCCATGTTGTGTTTTTTTTACAAGACAACAATTAAACAATACTGCATTCTAAAATAGTAATGTATAAATATGTGTAATTTAGTGTAATTCATAAAAATTAGAAGTCTTAAAATGCTGAACAGCAACAAAGACCGATATAAAGCTACCAGTATTGATTAGCACTATCTTTCCTCCCACTTCTCTTTTTCCAGAGTAGTTTTTGGAAACTGTAACGGTATTGCAATGGTTGATTACCTCCAGAAGACAGTGCTCTTGAATCTAGGCACTATTGAACTGTATGGCTCAAATGATCCTTATCGCAGGGAGCCACGATCTCCCCGAAAAACTCGGCAACCATCTGGAGGTGAGTAACCCAAAACTTGTTTTACCATCTGTGCCTTTTTTCTGAGCTTATCTGGACTATTACTGTATATTCTCTGAATACAAGCATACTTTTCTCCATTTTTTTGTTTCATCCTTTCTTCTTGATGTGTCCCTTATGTCACTATTGCAGGTTTGTTACTTAATGTTTCTTTCAAAACTGTTTGCTTAGTGGAATCTAATTACGCTTGATATCATTACTTATTTTTCAATGTAATGTATGTTTTAAGAAAAAGCAGCTGGGAAAACATTATCAGTGTGAATGATATAAGTATAAATGTACAATGGATTTACGCAGTTTACAAGATTTTAACTTAATAACACAGCATGAAGTAGTAGAAGTATCCTGGTATTTCTGATAAACCTAGTACCCATATCACATGCTTGTATAAACCCATTAATGTTTGCAGATAGCCAGTGTATCTGCTGGGATCTTCTTGCTTCCTGTTTTAAATTTTGACTAGAAATGTCCCTGATAAACTAAAACATGATGTTGCGTATGCTGTTATGTTATGCTTGAGAGGAAGCCTTTGATTTCAATGAACAAAATAAATTTCCAAATACAAAATGGTAAATTAAATCTTTTTTGAAAAAAAGACTTTGGTTTAAAAATATACTCAGCTGAGGAGGAAAGTGACTTTTCATTCAAAATGCCAAGCTTCTTATTGCCAAAAGGAAAATTTAGTTTTTTTAAATTATTTTCTTCTCCTTGTTATGTAGTGGATAGTTTTAAGTTAGTTTGGAAAACAGCTGAACACAGAATGATAAAAAATGTCACTGCTGCCCCAAATGATTATTTTTCAATAGGAAATAAACTGTTCAAAAAACTTCTTCATGCTCTAGTGTTGGTTGCTTTATTTTAAGAGATCCAGAATAAAGTCCAGGTAAGTTCTTTAGGAAATATTTTGTTCAAATTGAAGTGGATGCTGTAAGATGTATTTTAGTAAATCATGGCTTTGACAGAATGCAGTTAACACCAGTCAGCTGAGGAAACTGGTCTAAAAATCATTAATGTAGAGCAGAACATACACAGTTGGTAACCTGTCAGGTAAAATATTTTCTTCTAATATTTAAAAACTTTATTTTAAAAATTTACTTTTTAAGAGAGAAAGAAATAACTTTACTGGTTGACTCTGTTAATTCATCTTGGGAGTAAAGGGCTTAAATTCCACTTCATGCATTTAGACTATAAACTGCCTTTTTGGAGTGTTGAACATTACTTGCTTTTTCTTGGCTTTTGTTATTTTAATGCATTGGATCTGCATAACTCTGACTTACAACTGTGTCTCTTCATGAATATAACTGTTACATGAAGTCATGTATTTTCATCTTACATTTTAATACTAACAATCTGCATGGCAAGAGCATTTTATAAACGTGGTGATATATTCTGCTGGCTTTTCTGTCTCAAATGTACTGTTAGTGTCTCCGTCTTTCCTTTTCTCATTGCTTCATAAAGGTATGCTGACTGTGGCTTCTTGCATGTGCGGCCTTTCTAACTTATATTCAGAGTCTGTGAAAAAGCTTCGCACCTCTTATTTAAGTAAGTCATCTCATGGCAATAAAATATTTTTTAACATCTGAATTTGATTTTTTTCGACTTGTTCACTCACCATAAATATTTTTGTTAGTTCATTTTAAGTAATTGTTTTACTTCTAGAAACCAATATTAATCCATCACGCATCTATTGTGTTTCTTGTTCATGGCATCTTTAAAAGAAACTTGAAGGGAAAAAAACAACCATAATAGTCTCTGTATTTTCCATTTTTTGAATAAATAAATATCAAAAGCAAAAGCAGATGCTGACTCAGAAGTTACTGATGTCTACAGACCCGAGATCTTACTCACCAAAATTAGTGTTCTTTTAAGATCTGAGGCTAGATGCTTACCTTGCTTGGTCCCTTTTCTGGCAGAAGAAGCTTCAAAACTCTAGTGTTACATTATTATTGTTAATAATATTAATAGTTAACAACATAAAAACTGATTTGTCTATTACATATGAAAATTTACTTCTACAAAGATGATGTTCATAGGGATCAAGAGTGGAGGTGTTTGTGTATTGGACAGCCCTGTGGGGTGCCTATGTGAGGGAGGTAGCCCATCAGAACCATGATGAACCTGAGGGCTTCTCTGACTTATTCCATCATTCACAGCATCCAATTCGAAGAACATAACATAAAGCTGATTTTTAAAAGTGTAACATTGTTCCTTTCCCTAGGATGCCACTTTTCTCGAGCCCTTGGGCAGAGGTAGGTAATCTCATCCCATTTTTTAATGAAGGAGAGTGGAATAAAACTAAGCTAAGGGAAGAATGACCTGAAGTTAAATATTTTAAAAAAACAAACCAAAACAAAAAAATCCAAACCAAAACAACCAACCACACACACACCTCAAAACTAAAAACACCCCTTGAGATTGTGGTCCAATTCTCTTAGTACTGGGATTTTTCTTTCTCTAACAAGAAGAAAAAAAAACACCTTTCAGAGAGGGTAGGCTCAATAGCCAAATACTGCTTTCTGTGTAGTCTTCCATCCTTTGCTGCCAAGGGACAAAGGGAGCTAGGCATAAAAGAAGTGCCTCCACCTTAAGATGATACAGAACTGAAAACCAGGATCTGCCACTGATTTCTTACTGTTAAGGGAAGTAAAAGATGGGCAGAAGTCCCAAAACTGGTTTCTGAAGCTAACTGTTGTAAAGGTGAATTTACCTGGACTATTCAGTTTAGGAATATGTTAAAGCAGGTTTTGTACAAAAGAATTAATTTCTTAACCATGTAGGTAGTTCTCTTACCCTCTACTGTACTGCCAGTATCTTGGTCAGCTGGAGATACAGTCTTTCTATATACTAAAAATAATATCTCTAGAGTCATCATTTACTATTTCTCATTATTTGTACTTCTTTCAATGTATGTTGCCCAGACTTCAGTAGCTTAAATAATAAAGCATTATTGCTATGTAATTTTTCATGAATAAGTCTGTTACATTAAAGAACTATCCTTTCCTATATTTATAGAATTGGAACTATAATATTTGCATTTTTCATTCTCCCTTTCTTGAACATTAATATCTGCATTTAGTGTCTTCAACAATGCAAGGAACTAATGCTTCCTTGGTTTTGTTTTGAAAGGTATGCCTTCGTTGAATTCTTTATTGTTAAAACATTTGTATCTTAATACTTCTAAATTTATTTTTCTATGAATAAAGACATTTTCAACTACTGTACAGTTCTAATAACCTTCAGGGAGTACTAGTACTTAATTTCTAAATTTTCCTAGAAGTGCTTATGTATTTAATGTGGTTGTTTTAGATAAACAGTATATTTCCCATTCTCTTTGAGACAACCACAACGTATTTAAAAAATAAATAAATAATCATACTAACCTGTGCATGCATTTAGACAAGTTCTTAATTAGTTACATTAAGTTCAGGTTCAGATAGCATGCAGCAGAGCATCATATTGTTACTGTACATTGTAGCCCAAGATTGACAGAACCAAAAATTAAATTCTTTCAGTATAGAAAGGAGTAGGAAAACATTATTCTCTTACTCAACCACTTCCATAGGTTTGCCCAAAAAAGGCAGCAAGAATTGGTCCTTCCTCATTAAGAACCCTACTATTCTGTATGTTCCAGCATAAAATGTCTATTTAATAGATCATCAGTATCTGCGTACATATCTGTAATTTAGTAAATGGCATGTCCTGAGTAAACCAATTGAAAATTTAAAAATACTTTTAAAAAAAAAATTCATAAAGTAAGAGTTACATATCTTCTAAATATGAATGGAAATGCAAGATTTTTCCCTTCAGTTCTGTTGCAAGAATATGATGTATGTTTCTGTCATCTTATTTTTTTCTACTCAGAAAAGAAATTCAGATTCCCGTCTTAAAGCAGCATCTATTTAGAGACAAGGCTCTCTACACTAGCTAGACTGTAAACTGTCTTTTCAGGCTAGCTCAACAGATACAAGCTCCCAGTTGGGATCGTGTTTTGGAATTTGTCAGTGATTCATAACCAGGTATATTACTCACATGTTTTGGGTGGCAATTTATAGTTTGTGAAGCATGCAGTATATGTGTTTTGTGAAGGCCTGCTAGACAGTGTCATCAGGTACTTGTCAAGGAAAAAAACAAAGTCAACCTTTGCCTTGAGGTCATAGTAGTGGGGGGAGGGGACACCAACTGGCCATGTGCTGGATAACATAAAATGTGTAAGTAAAAGCTTTATAGTGTGATGAAAACTGTCCACAGTGAGGCTTGTACTGTTTAGAGACATTTGCTTGATATACTGTTTGCTAAATATGACAGTAGCCATTAAGAAAGTCAATATGGGTACCAAATTATTAAACAATTGGTAATTTAATGACTAAACACCAAATCTTATGGACAGCTGTCATTTTTCCATGCTAAGTTACATAATTAAGTTCACATAGGACACCAATCTTGACTTGTAACTCCCACCAATAGTAAGTTAAAAGATTTTGTGATTTCTCAACTAGTACAATATAATACAACTTTTTATAAGTTAGTATTTCTTAGCTATACCAGAGACAGTTTAGGATTCTGACAAAATAGAAGCAGTTCTTTGTATGCATGTGACTTTTAAAAATTTTTATTATACATCAAAAAGCCTTTTTTTGAATGTAATCTACAAGGGATTCAGAACTGTGGTCGAGTCAAACCTGAAGAACCTGAACGTGCCTAGAACTCTTCTAGAGTTGCTTGTTCTAATTGTTTTACCTATTCCCTTTCTCCTTGAACTGGATCTGGACGTGAGCTATATGAATTTTTAACCTGAACATCAACTAAACCAAATCAACATCAGCTGTGGCTAAGCCAAGTCCAGAACTTAATCAGAAAGTTTGTTGGGTTTGGTGATTTTATGACTCTGTTTTTCACGTTAATTTTTTTTAATTCTAAGTTTTACATCTTCATATCAAGCTAGTTCTGGTTGTAATCCTTAATTAGGCTGGTTTCCAGTCAAGTTGTAGTTTCTTCAGAGATATATCTGCCTAAAGCTTATGTGAAAAACTGGCAAATGTGTCATGAAACTTACTTTATACATCAGTTAATTTCAGCTGTAATTCTAGGGAGTTCTTAATACTGCATAGTAGTTTTTATCTCTTTAATGAATTACATTATTTGATATATTTTTTTGTCATTCATTTTGGGGGTTTTCAAATTTCTTGCTACTAGAGTTCAGAGAGAGATAAGCTAAAAGGTCACTTTTCCATATATTTGTGTTCTAGCAGCTTGTGATCTTTGCAGTTCTGAAATGGAAACTCTTGGATCAATTTGCTTTTGTAATCCATAGCAATTTGCACACATGCTGTAAACCTGAAACCGGAGAACTTTTCCAGGATACCTGTCTTACTGCCAGCATGTACACTGTTTCTATCAGGGTACCTGGGGTTTTAAGATGAACAACAATAGCGATTGTTACACCAGTTTCTTCTCTGGTCATGGACAAACCCTCATAGTTCACAGACTTAACTCGGATCATTCTTTTTATTCTCTGCTTAGTTTAAGTGCTAATACAGTCATAGGTAAAATTAATTTTTATCTATTTCTGTCCCTTCTTCTCTGTCTTAAATAATAGCCATGATGGCTATGCTTAGATTTCCAAGGTTTATGTGCTGTAATGATTGTCATTATGCTCACTCTTTAGTGGAATAAATCCTACCTAATGCATACAATTAGTGCATAGGTTAATGATGAGAGAATGGGGGGGTTTCTGTTGGATCAATTGATCTGAGTTACTAAGATGCATATTACTCAAATCATAGCCTCAAGTCTTCTTACAAAAAAATCAAGTGTGCAGGTGTGTGACTTCATTCTTGGCTAGAGACTACTCCTGTCAATGCAGGAATTGTCAAAGGAAAACTAGTGTGAGAAGTTAAACCCTTCCAATGAAGATCCCAAAGTGCATGTTTGGATTTGTTCAGTTTGGTTCCTGAAAGAGCATGATCTAGAAAAACAACTACTTCTAAAAGCACAGTACAGGTTTGTCCTCCCAGCATTGCTACTATCTAAAACTTGTATTGCTTGTTGGGAGAGCGGCACCTGGGTTTTTGAAAAAGTCTTTTACGCAACCCTGTCTAGTATAAAACATTTAGACCCTCGTATGTTTAAAACTCTGGTGCTTTGAGTTGTCAAATTATACTTTGTTAGGGAATATGTACCACAATTATCCCAGAGTGTTCATCGATTTACTGACAGATAAATAAATGAATTGCTTTATTATTCTGTCTTCTGTGTAGTGGAAAGTTATAGCTTCCACTTGGGATTTCACCATACATTTTAGAATTTAAATCAGTTCCTGGACTGTTGTTCAGTGTAGGCTTAACCAAGCCTGAAGATCATTTGACAGTTTCACATCAGTCCTAGCCATTGAGTTTTGAGGTTCAAGCTGTACATGCTGTTAGTAATCTTAAAAAAGACTGTTTTGCATAAATGAAACTTTATGTGAGGGCAACATACTTTTAATGTGTTCCACATGGATATGATGTTTCAGGAGAACCTTTTTTTTTCCCTCAAATGATTAACTTCTGGTTTAGTATTTGGAAATTTTAAAGCTTTGATAGAGGAGTAGTGCTGTTCCCATTTCTTTTTATTGTTGTCTAACAGGTATGTACAGATGCATTACTGAATGTGTCGTATACAGCTGTATAGACAGGCTTTGCATGTGCAAGCCTATGTTACCTTAGCCATTACCATTACACTTCTCAAGCTTTTTGACTATTTGAAATATTTGTGTGCATACAAAAAACCTTTCATTTTAACAAATATTTAACTATTAGTGTTAAGTTACATGTTTTTTTGTATTAATATCACATCATGACATTTCTGAAGGAGAACTTTAATATATAAACCTAAAGATGCTTTACTAGCCTTAAAATATCAACAAAATTAACTTTTCTTAATCATGGGAAATCTTGACAGCAAGTTCTTGTCAAAAAGGAAAATAGAAAAATACTTTGTATACTTCTAGTTAATCCTAGGGAATAATATTTAGGACCCTTATGAGGCAACTTCTATCTTTAGCATCTGATTGTGGACTGCTATGCTTTATTTCCTTCACTGGAATGGAAAGAGTGAGCTTTTAGATGTTAACATATTACAGTTATTCAAATGATCAGATTTGATTATGTGAGAATTTAGTGGATTTCCTCCATACAAGGAAGAACATTTTCATAAGCACCCTAGAACCTAAAGTCTGTAAGTGACATCAATAGGGAGTTTTGCTGGAAAACAAACTTGGCAATGCAACAGCAAATACAAAGCATATCACTAACAGTGGGAACATAATTTGAAAAAATGCACTGTAGTTTCACACATCATACTGCACACATGGTTGTAATCTTCAAGCTCTTCTTTCATCTGACTTTCTTTTGCAATTACATTTTTAATATAACTAGGATTTTTTCAAAACAAATATTTGTACTTAATATATATCTATAGTGTGTAAATAACTGTTCTGGTAAGTCTTGACTTGCTGACAATATGGTGGTTTTCACTGAAATTTAATGAGGAAGTGTATTTTGTAAAGAAAGCTTTAGTAGGAAGAAGTAACTACAGTCACTGTGGGTAATGTTCAAATTTAAAAAAAAAAGTAATATATAACAAATTCTATCACGACTGGCTGGATTGTAGCTAATAAGAAATGAAGTTCCTAACTGTAGTGGAAGAAGGTATAAAATAGCAGTTGTATTTATTATATACTGGTTTTGTGTTCCAGCAGGTCTTTGTGATATTAATGAAGGTACAGTGGTGCCAGAAGACCGCTGCAAATCGCCCACTTCAGGTAATCATAGCTTTCTCTGATCTTCATCTTCTGATTTGCCCAGAAGATGCTATGCTTTAAGTCAACACTTTCTAGTTAAGTAATTATATAAAACCAAACCTGTTGTGTTCTCACAAACTGAGCTGTCATAAATTTTGCTGTGTTGCACAGCTGCATTTTTAAAACAAGGATGATTTAAGAGATGCAATAGGAAGATGTCATAAAGATGAGTGAAGAGAGACATAATCTGAAATACTTATGCTTCAGGGAACATACTGCACAATGGAATTTTGAAACATTGATAAGAGATGCACAAATTCCTATAATTGTTCATATGATTGTGTTTCAGTCCTTAAAAGTGGTAAAGATTATTTCTGTAAAAAGAGCTAGTTTACTTCTGCTTCCTCATAAGTGGTAAATTACTATTTTTCTTTGGAATCAGAGGTCTTCAGAAACTGGCATCCTTACAAACGAGGAGTTCCCCTACTTCACACTCACCCCTCCCCCCCTTTTTTTTTCTCAGTTGCCAATACTGTAGGAATATTTTAAATGTCAGCTTCAGCAATATGTAATACTATTTTGTTTAATATTGCCTAGTTGAGGTTATAGCCATGTAAATGCTTGATAGTACATGTCAATATATAGTATTCAAGATTAATGTTTCATGTAGAGCTAAAAATTTGTTGCTTATCTTCACTATTACTCTGAGAACTTTTAAAGTAATATGTCACTTTATCTGTTTCATTCAAAGTTAGAGTAAAGGACAAAACTGCAGGTTTTGCAAATTGCAGTAACTACTGTGTGCACTCTTTGCAATGTAGTACAAAATGGTAATCAATATAAGAATCTAAAGATAGATTCCTTTTCTATTGTAGCCTGTACCTTTCAAAGCCAAGTTGAAAGCATAGGAAAACAAAATATCCTCTTTGTACCTCTAGTAGAAATTTTAACATAAATTTTAATTTCAGATTTGACAACTGCTGTCTTTTGATGTCAGTTTTAAATTGTGCAAAACTCATCTAGATCAGTCAATGTAATTTTTTTTGCTAAACCTTTCTTAGAGTAACAGATTTATTTACAATTAAAGTAAAATTTGGCTGGAAACTTAAAAAGTCTTAACTAAAGATGTGATTTCTGTGTAATGCTGCTTTAGTATGCTGAAGTAGTCAACTTCAGCATCATTTTTAATGGTGGTATTTAGAATAAAGCGTATCTTTCCTATTTCATTTTTAAATATCAAGACCAATGTCTGCAAATACCTTGCTGCACAGCGCTGCAGTTGCAGTAAATCACTTTCTCTCTCAAGATTGAGGGGAATTATCATTCTTAGTAAGGTATTTGAATTTGGCCCACTTAAAAAGTCCAATCTACTTTCTGATAGACTGCTATAATATGTGTGCAATGAACAGCTAATGAGTTGTAACCCTTAATCTGTATCCTTTTTTTCCCTTATTCCAGCATCACTCAAATGTCAGCCCAAACCGCTTCCAACTGGCACTGCTAAAACTTAAAACACTACTTAATTTGAATTAGAGGGTTTCTTTCCTAATTTAGAGTTGAAGTAGTGTAAAACCTAATTCACCATTTCTACTAACAGTGCAGTGAAAGCAAGCCCAAATCAAGGTCTATATGGAAAAAAACTAAATTTAACAATTTACCTCCCCTCTCTCTGTGTTTACCTACCTTACTCCTGTCTGAGTTGTGTTTGCTGAAGTACATTAAAAACTAATGCAATCTGGATATTTCTTTAAGAGAATCAGAAAAGGAGACCACTTAGAACAGATGGATTCAAATGAATTCCTGAAAGGAAACAGAATTAGGAGTAAATTCCTAATCCTGCAGAGGTAGAAATCAATCTCCAAATTGAGTTGACTATCTGAGAAGACTATTTTGGAGTTAGTTCATATTAGAATAAAATCTAGAAGTTTGGAGAACTGACTATACTGTGAAAAGAGTATATAATATCTTAGGTATGCACATAATACTGAAGAGAAATAAGTCTAAAGTACCAAAAATAGTGAATGAACAAAAAATGGAGGGGGGAAGCCACTGCTGCATTCCCCTGTGAAACAGAATCTCTAAGTAGCAAGGTTGGACTGTGCCCTGCTTCTCTCAGTTCTGTCCTCTCCTCCCAGCTCATGGTAAATGAGATAAGGTTCATGTCAGGCTTCTACAGTTTTCCTTTGAGAAAGGTACTTGGAGGGAGGCACCTCCCTGATAGGGAAATAATTTGGTGATATTTGTGAAGAAAGAAGAGCTGCAGTTCCTTAGGTTTGGCTTAAGTTTTATATTTTTTCTGGGCAAAGGCCCAAGACTAGAAGGAAGCTTAAAAATGGTATACAGTTTTCAGAGAGGTAAGAGGACATTTTGGAGAAATCAGCTGCACAGAATTGCTGAGCTGGAGATGCAGGACAGAGGCCAGATATTTAAAAGAACTTTTCCCAGTCTAGAGGCTCTGTAGGTAAGAGGAAAATACACTAGCACAAAAAGTTAGCTTGTTACTATCTTTAAGCTTGGAGGATGGGATTTGCAATTAAGTGCATTGTTGGCTTTGACTGTTACAATATGATCTTTAAAACAGACCAGTCACTGTTTGGGCTGAAGTCTTGCATTTACTCAGGTGATCTAAATCCTCCACCTCTTCCACCTTTCCACGCCTAGGTGAGGAGAAGAGGAAGCTAACTTCTATTAGACTTCCTCCAGTGGGTGGTTATACATTTCAGAGGACTCTGAAAGGAGACTACCTGCCTATGCAAGTTAGGAGAGTATCCTGCAGTTTTAATAACATAGTACTATGGAAATACTGGGAAAATGCAAGAGAAATAATAACTTTATCTCCTGCTTTTTCCTACAGAAGTTAAACTGTAATAAGCTTAGGCTCCAGGGGCTTCTCTCTGAGCCATAAAACATTGCATAGTGTTATAAACTGTCAAGTTTTTTGCATTCATGAGTGTCAAAATTTTCCATTATATTCTGAAAGTTTAAAATAAGAATAGAAAATCCAATTACATTTGGCATTTTTTAGTTGAACTGTGCTTTAATTTCATGACAATCGTAAGCCTCAAGTTTTGGTCTATAGCCACCACTGGTTTTTCAGTACTACGGATTTGGAAAAATCCCAGGTGGTAGCATTGGGTCTGAGTTGGCTGCAGAACAGTTGAAGAACTGTGACCCAAAAGTGAATTACTACATTGGTGTCACCATGACAATTGGGAAAAAAAACAAACAAAAAAAAACCCCAAAAAAACCCAAAAAAACCCCTAGATTTTCAAACTTCAGCTTACTGTTATGGCAGTGTTCTGTGAATCATAATTTAGGTTAATCTTTGTGTCTGGAACCATGATTAGAACAGCAATCTAGTTATTAAATGTAAACATTTTATTCAATGAGGGAAATATTTCTAGCAATAAATTTGCACTGTGCAACATTTTACCTTGCTTTATAATTTTTGTGGTTAATACTGCAGAATTCCTGTCATACCAAAATAATTTGGACTTTATAGTGTCTAGTACAGCTACAGAGAATACCAGTATCAGTATTTGATATTTTAATACATCCTTGTATCTTCCTTAAACTCAAAGCTGGTATTACATTGGTTTTGTGTCAAACATATGTTTGTGTATCCATTTCATTCTGTCTTCACTCATAGGTTCTGGTTCACCAAACAATTCTGATGATGATCAAAAAATGAATAATTTTATAGAAAAGGGTACAGTATTTTTCTTTTCTATAATCTTATTTTTTCTTCAGTTCATTCTTTGATACACTTAGATTGATCTTTTTTATTAAAATATTATTTACAGTGAAGACCAAAAGCAGAAAGTTTTCCAAGATGGTAGCCAATGATATAGGTAGGAACTAGAAAAAATTCTACTCTTGTTCCTAATCCAGTGCCTTATCTATGCAACACTAACCCAGCAGCAAAAAAACCAAAATAAAAGTCAAATTTCAATGCATTAAGTTATTAATTTTTCATCCTTTATGCTAACTGGTAATTCTGTGGGCTGCTTCTGTACTAAATACACTGGGCACAATAATTTCTAAGAAATCAAGGATATTGGTGGTTTAAATTCTGACTTTACAATTGCACATCTCTATTTTCTGGATGGGTGAAATTCTAATCTGTTCTAAGAGTTCAGTCTATGCAAGTCACAACATTATTCCACTACTTTTACAAAGGCACACTCTCTTTGAGAACATGTGGCTGATTTAGTTTCTTTTTATGTGTTGCATTCATAGCCATATGGTCAGATTTCCATATGACTATGGTCAAGATAGAGGTAGTATCATGTTTTCATTTAATTGTTTGGAAGAGGACTTAATCATATCTAAGTAGCCCCATTACTGTTCCAGAACGGCATTTACTTTTCTGCATCCAACAATGACACAATACTCTACCAGCTCCAGACTTGTGTCGAAACAATTTGGTGACAAAATTGCATTGGAATATGTTGTATGAAGGTAGATTGAACCCTTTTATGATTGGAATGGAAATTAACTCTGCTTCTGACAACTGGGCCATTACATAAATGAAGGCGAGAGGCTGTGTATGATTTAATTTTGGGAAAGGGACTCTTCTTCCTTAACAGGGATATGGTTATTTTCATTTCAGAATCAGTGTTAATGGTTCATTTTGGTTTTGTTTAGTATGTTAGTATATCGTTGTAGGAGGATTTCACTTCATCTCTTTAGTCAGATCAAAATATTGAAACTACTTTCTATAGCAAAAATGTTTGCTAAATTACTATTTCATAGGTTTTGTGGAACCATAGGTTAAGAATAGGGAGGGAGAGATTTTTTTTTCTGGTAGTCTGCCTTGGATTTGCTGTTTGGGAATTTAACTTTTATCCTAAACCATTAATCTCCTTCATCACAATTCAGTAATTGAGAATTAGAATAATTTAAAATTCAGTGAGATAAATATGAGTATGATGAAGTTCTTTTTGGAATCTGAGGTACAGAATGAGGAAGAGTAAGAATATGCCCTTTTTTAGTACTACGTTGAGCCCTCCTTGCAGTGGTAACAAATGTTATGGAAGATGAGTTCTGAGACAGTGGAAACCTGAATATAATTCCAGAAAGCAAATGGCTGTCAATAATATTTCAAGTCATCTCTAATTATTAAAAACTGAGTATCATTTACATAAGTATTGATTAATATGTTCTCCTAAAGGAAATTCAGCCTAACTGGAAACTTACGTTCAGTTGTTCTAACAAGAAAAACAACACTTAATCTTGTACATGCTTTATCGATGCCTGTTGATGACATAATGTTTCCCCTTTGTCCTAAAGCAGTCTCTTCTGAACTTAAGACAACCTATCTTGTGCAAAAAACATAGTATGTTTGAGTGTGACTTCATTATTTTTTTTACTTTTTTTGGAGTAAAGTTACAGTATTAAGAAAGCATGCTAATGAATTCTGTAGAACTGTTAACATCTGTTTCAGCTTGAAGCATTTCAGCTGAAAGTATTGTGAATGTTTTTCACAGCTAAAAAAGCAAAACATTTATTTACAGGTAATGCATTCTTCAGGGTATAAGTTAAACCCAGACTTAATTGAGACAATAATGCATTTGACGTAATTCATAAGCATCTCTGTCAGCTCATACTGTGATTTGTGTAACTTGCACAGTTTATTGGAAGTTTGAAGAAACTTATTTCATCTGCATTCTGTTAGTTCTGAGAGGTTCGATGTGCACTGAATGGTTTTTTTTCACTGCCATGTTTTCTATACCTTATCTGGCATGTTTACTCTGCATGGCTCTTTCTTAACTTACATTCTAAGCTCGTCCACATAAGTAAAACACCTCTTCTTCGGTGTTAATAGTTGCATGGTTTTGCATTTCATTGTTTTAATCTGAATTGCCAACTGAATGTGAATGGACAATGAGTTTTGTAAAATGTGTGTGTCACTCACTGTTGTTAACTTCACCATGTTGTATGAAATACTGTTTACGATCAACTGTGTTCACATGGATGAATTTGTATGTAGGATGGTTGTAGCTCTTTGCGCTGACATATAGTGCAATCAGTTCGAGTTCTTTCCATTCTTTGTCAATGTGTGAAATATAACCTGTCAAATGGATTGAGAAACAGAATGAGAATTACTTACATTGATAATTTCAGTTGCTTCTAATATTGCTCCTGTAGTTTTTGTCACATGGGAACAATGAGTAAGGGAATACTGCTTGCAAAGTGCAAAGTAATATCATTTCAGTGATAGGGCTGTAAGGTAGTAACACAATACACATGCATTTAGAACTATGAAGCCATTGTCAATTTAATCACTTTATTGGAACTTATGTAAAGACATCTTCATTTCTACAGATTTCTATAATTACTGACAATGTCAGACAAGGATTCTTGCTTTGTTAAAGGATCAAAAACCATCTCAGACTGCAAAAATAACATAAATAAACCAAAATGTAAATACTTCATGTACCAACACTTCAGCTTTGCCATATATACTGTCAAGATCAGTTGGTCTTCTGTTTTTTCTGAATACTCATTTGTGAATGTTCCATGCTAAGGAATGGATAGTAACTCAAGTTAAAGACCCATTGCAAGTATGTTGCTTTTGGGTCACATTTCCCTTTTGTTTGCATCAGAGGTGAGCTTTGGAAAAGTTGCAATTACCTTGGATATGTGGAGATACTTGGTTTAACCATTTCTAGAAATCATAGAAAATACTGTGGCTATTAGTAAAAGCAGCCATTTCTCTTGGGAATGGCAAATATTTGAAAGTATAAATAACGTGCTGTGAAATAGTACAGAGAAGTGTATCAAATGTAGATAAACTTACAGGAAGAAGAATAGGTAGGAAGTATTTAATTTCTAAGGCCATGTTATTTTTATAGAAGGGCTTTGTGATCCAACTTCAGTGGAAGCAAAATCTTAGGCTGTTTAACTCATACTTTGGTCAGTTAATTGTGGTATGAAGAGATATATGCAATTAAATACACAGCTACAACTCAGGTCAGAAGTTGAGGGGTATTGTAATGTCTATTTCTGGAAGAAGCTTTAGTAAAGGTGCCTGCAAAATACTGTAGACTCTAAGACCTTCATAACTGTTCCAGTAGGCCTCATGTCAAATACTTCTCAGGAAAATTGGTTTTACTTATTTTCTCAGTTTATATATTTAAAAACAGTTGTGGGCAATATTTGTAGGCAGATCTAAGCAAAGTAGCTTTAATTCCAAACTTCTGTAATCCTTACTGTTACTATTGACATAAGGCTTCTCACATTTGTTATATTCTAAGTGTACACCTAAATTTTTCAAACAGTGCTAGAGTCATTGACTGTTAATGCTGTTTTCATGGAATCAAATATTAAGATGCTTATTATAAAGTTCTCTATTTGCCCTAATGTCAGAGTAAGACTGTTTCTTTGAATGTGTTTTTAGTACTTTGATCTAATTTTGGATATATCAAGTACATCATCTCTTACGGTCTCTTCTAAA
This sequence comes from Elanus axillaris, assembly GCA_026212715.1. Lineage (NCBI taxonomy): Eukaryota > Metazoa > Chordata > Aves > Accipitriformes > Accipitridae > Elanus > Elanus axillaris. Next base: position 33,807,023 of record JANZLQ010000086.1, on the reverse strand, counting down.
ATGGTTTTATTACTTTGATATCAAAAATTTCAGCATTGATAATCTGTTTATTGTACTGTCGTCAGTACAGTATTCAATTCTTTAAGCATCTTGAAATTGGTAATGTAAATCTTTCAGTTCTGTGTAGTTGTCAAATATAGAATAATTTGGGAACTTTGGTATGTCCAACATTCTAAGCTGCCTAGTTATTTCTCGTGAAACGTTAAATGAAATAGGCTTTATGTAAACTGTTCTTTTGTCTGCCAAAACACCAAGATGCTTGTCTCCTTTATAATCTTCAGAATATTTGTTTTTCAAGGGTTTAGGCTCTTTCCTTAAATAAGGAATGGGTGAGAAATCACTCTATAGCTTTCAAACTGATGTGCTTGTAGATTCTAAAGTATCAGCTCAGGATAACCCACTGCAAATAAAATGTGACTATTACTTTTAAGCCACGGCTTCCTATTGATAGTTCAGTCATGTCTCAGCCTTCAGATTTTCTTCATTAAATTGCTTGAGCTTCCTATGCTGAAATACAACACACTATGCCAAGGTAACCTTTCATATTTTAACACCTGGCCCCTCAAGCCTGACCTATGAGAAATCTCCAAGATTCCTGAATGTTGGTTTTGGACAGTTCTCTAATATCACACTTTCATATTACACATATTAGCAACAATAGGGGTAGGTGCGTGCCTGTGTATGATGCTAGGTTTTCTAATTTAGAGGAGTATTAAATGTAGGTCTAAATATAGACAAAATAGTCATTGTTGCCTTGAGCAACAATGTGCCAGGAGCAGCAAAACAGCTCCCGTCTCTGTCTCCTTGGTGCATGTCAGCTGCAGAAGGGTAGTCTTGGTTGTAAATGCTGCAGCAACCACTGCCACCACCAAGAGAAGTATTAAACTCTGATATGAGAGCTACTACTTTAGGTCAGCTACACCCAGCAGGAGCAGTCACCGTCACCTTTCCTGTATTGTACAATTGGAGTAAAAAGCCTGACATTGAGCACTCTCTCTGTAGATCTCCATCGTATCTCTTCCATTTTTCTGATTTGTACCTTTTGTGTCATAGAAGTTGTCTAGCATGTTGCTATTTTTCATCTGAAGCATAGCAAAACTGTATTTTCCAAAACTATTATAAACCATAAGCCAGATATGAATACAAGCAGGTTTCTTCTATACTAAGTAATGTTAGTAAAAAATGGCTTAGCTGGCAAAATACTCCTATTTTCTTACTGCATCTTTAGGCACTTTTTTCTTTAAACACAAGATGGCACTACTGCTATTTAAATAGTTTCTTGCTTCCTATTTACATTTGAATTATTAAGGGCTTGACACATTAATGTATGTTTTGAAATGTATTTTTTTTTGCATAGCACATTAGTGCATATTTTCTAGCATGGCATCCTTTTTAACAATTCATGTATTCTCGAGTCCTATTAATGAGGCATTAGATCAGTGTTTGTAGAAAATGATGTCTAACAAATTTGTTTTACCTTATCAAACTAGTTCACACAGCTGGCCTTTCTGCTAAGGAGCAAAAAGCTAAAACTGGGGACTGACTCTTAGAATCCAACACACTTGCCTGTACTGGTTATTACCTGCTGTATTACCTGTTACCTAGTATCTATATTATTTTTTTTTGGTCAGTTTTCTCCAGGTTTTTAAAATAGTGTGCTAAACGTTTCTATTTGAAAAGTTAAAAGTGACTGCTCTGGTTTTCAAAGCGACTAGTTAATCATTGCTGGTATTCACACATGGTAAAACCTGTGAAAAGCCAAAAATAAGTGAAATTATTTTCTGTGTGCATACTTGAGCTTTTGTTCAGTATCTCAGCTTTTGTGATTTACATGTCTAACACAGAAAACAAGTTTTATGATGAGGAGCACCCATCTTGTAATTCACAATTCCAGGTGATGTTTCATGATCTCCTTTCAAGCTGATGTAAGTTCAAGCTGACAGCAAAAAGATGACCTCCTGGTCACTAGTGCTGTTTTGTACCATGCTTTTCTGCTTGTACAGCGGAGCTCTGAACTGGAACAGGAGTTGATCTTGTTAAAAACAACCCTTGGCAGAAATTTCATTTAAATGAGTTTTGGCCTCCCCATTAAACTAGGCAGATGCCAGTGCCAATGCAAGGATGAGGGTAGAAAACATGTAGTCGGACTGCCCTTTTCAGTTTCAGCCTGCACTGAAGTAAGTTAAAGTGACTAGCATTTCATTCTGAGAGTAAGTAATTTCAATTTAATCTGAATAGGACATAGTTTGTAAGATTGACACATGAAGGAAATGAGAAGATTATTTCTGGACTCTTATTGTCAAATTTTTCTAATGTGTGACTGGAATAAAACTGTTCAACTATGCAGATAACTAGCATTTGCAATATTGATGAGCCTAATTCATGATACAATGAAGTATTTCACTTTCTGAAGGGGTGGAAGTAACTTTAAATCACATGCTGGTTTTCAGGATATGTAGAAAATGGAATGATTTCTGTTAAAATGATAATTAGAATAAATTAACTATTTTTAGCTGAGGGAAGCAGCAAGGTTCAGGCTTCTTTATGACTGGTATCCATTACAAGGTACTCCTAGAATTACAAGGCTATTCTCAACATCTGCTTTAGGTAGAGAAGTATTACCTTTACAAGACAGTGAGGAACTAAATGATATATCAGAAATCAAGCACGTGGCTGGGAAATAAATTCAGAGTCTAGCCCTGGTCTAGTAGTTAAGCTACATCAAAATTATTCCTTCTCCAGTAACTGTTGAAAGGTGGAAGAGGGATGTATGGCTACTAGTTCACTAGTGACTTTTATTATAGCAGCATTTGTTAATACTGTACTGCATTTTAAATGGACCACAAGATTTCCATTCCTATAAAGCAAATTTTCCAAGTCAGGGATGAGTTCAAGTGCTCTTTTTTAATTCAGCAATATTATCAAAATTATACTATCTTTTGTTTGATAGTGCTGCAAGTGTTTGTATGCTGCTGATTTTATAATTATTCTCTGTAATGTCTTCGTCCTTTATGGTTGCAGATTGCATCTCCGATTACTAGCTTTTTACATATGTGCCTTAATGTTTTAGTGTAATTAAAAGTTCATCTTTTCTCATTTAAAATATCTTGGGTTTGATCAGGAAGTAGGGCAGAAGAAGAGGGGATGGGATGCTAACTTTATGTAAACTTCAGTGCACATTCTTGTGATAGCCAAGAGTCTGTATTCTGTCCTCTCACCTGAGGAGATAAAACTTGAGGTTGAGCCAAAACAAAATCCATCCAATCCATCAAGTTCTGCCTGAAGCCTGTGGAGAAATGAAGCTTGGCAAAAGTCAAAGTGCTGTATTTTTGGGATTTTGGTATCTGCCACGTTTTACTTTACGCCCCTCCCTTGTGGAAGTGAGGCTGTGCTTTAGTAGAAATCCTGTTAAGTATTGCAATTAATGTAATAATAATATTAAATATTGGGAAAGAAGAAAATAAAGGCCAGCAGAATCATGTTTATTCCTTTTAAAAAAAAGATATACTTCACTTTTCAGCAAAGATGTCCAGGAAGCTAAGTTTGCCAACTGAGTTAAAGCCTGATTTAGGTAAGTTTACATAGTTGATTTTATTTTTACTAAAACTGTTTTACAGAATGTGAATACATTAAAGTGAGAGTCCTAAATTTTGTAAACTATCATGACTTTCTTGCATTCATCCAAAGCGTAGAACTAAAATTTTAATTCCACTCTTTTGCGGGGCTCTCAGGCACAAATTGTCATTGCTGTCTTCATAAGGTAAGCCTGCAAATCTTGTATGTGGCTTATCGCACTTTTGTCATAAATTTTAGGCATCTGTCACTCACTTTATCGGTAGTGCTGTGATAGCAAAAGTGTGAATAAGCAGATAATGTAGGGAAAATTTCTGCCTGTTTTGAACCATCTGATAAATTTTAAATTGAAAAATGAAGTATTTTAAAAATAACAGGATATGTTGAGGTCCACTCAACAAATAATTGGACATAGTTTTACAAATGTTGTCTTGTGACCACTCTCTCTAAATGAAAATAATATACAGCTGTTTGGATGGATGACCAGTCTGAGAATTTATTGTTTCTTGAAAAAGCACAGTAACTTTTATATAAGAAGCAGTTCAGTTGTGAGGTCTTTAGTACTAAAGGTCATTATATTGCATAACTAAAACATCATACAAATGAGTAGATTTATGATTTTTTTAATACTTTGCCAGCTTGTAGGTCAGATCCAGCTCCCCTGCCTTCTTCTCTAAAGATGATGGGGGACAGCTGTAGACCTACAGCAGTAGATGTAGCCTGAATGTGAAAGCTGTCTTGTGCCTGCCACAGCTTGCTGCTCCTCCTGCAGCAGAATTGCTACCACAACCCCAGCAGAAGGCAGACCAGGATCAAGCTGGCAGCTGCAAAGCTGTGTATTTGGCAACTGTTGCTGTCAGCAAGGAAAGAGTCCATGGCACTGGGATATCCTGAAACTGAGCTGGACCACCCTGATTTGCAATTTACAATTACAGCTCACTCTACTTGGAGAAGTGTTGGAAGGAACCTTCAGAGATCGTTTAATTCATTGCTATGGCAAGGATCCAGATGTCTGACAATTTAACCTCTCATCTATTCATGAGCCTTCAATAAATAAGTTTTTAGAAAAATTCCCAGACAGAAAGTTCTAATGTTTTATAGTCAAATTTCCTGTTATTTAATCAAACTTCCTTGCTTCCTTATTAACTTTTTCTTGTCCTTTCCACAATGAACAGGGATAACAAGTACTTCCTATCTTTTTGTTAGCCATCTTTTATGCTGTTGAAAACTGTCATTGTATCTTTAATCTTAATTTTCTTGCAGGTTTTTGGTTTTGTTTTTTTTTAAATTCAATTCCTTCTCCTTTTTTAGGTTATGTTGTCTAAATCTAGGATGGTTTCTGTTAATCTCCTCTGAACTTGGAATTTTTCCTCATCTTTCTAAAGCTCTTGTGCCCAGAACTAGAGGGATTTAACTGGACTTGTTGGCATGAAAGAGCAGAAAAATTTGATTTGTCCTTTCAATCTGTTTCTGTTCTTCCTTACTACGTTTACTAATTTATTAGGGATGATTTCAGTTTAGGGTGACTTTTGTCATATTTTGCAAACTGGAACACATTTGTACCTAAATATTATCTAATTAATTCTAGTTCTACTGTTGTTTAATCCCAGTTCTTTGATAGCATTAAGTACTTAAACATGTTGGGATTTTTTTAATGAAGACTGGAAAAAAGAGAATGCTTAAAGTCTTTCAGCACTTTCTGATCCTGAAAGAGTTTCAGCATTTTCTGCATCATTTAATATTTACTGTTCTTTCTACTGAAATAATGGAAATTTTTTTGTCATCTCACTTCTGGTATACTCATAGAATAGTTTGTACCTTCTGAATTGTAATAGCATTTGGCTTTGCTTGACTTTTATATATGCATGGATATCTGCACTTAGGTGCCTCATTTTGTTCTGTATAAAATTCTTTTAGGTTTTCAGGTCTGTAAATAATTTCCTTAAGCAATTATAATCTTTTTTTTTTTTATTTTTACTTCTATCTTTTCTCCTAGTGGGATGGCCTTTGCATAGTGTTCTTCAAAGATTGTCAGCTTGTTTGTATTTTTGTCACTTATGTGGCTGTGTCTACTGGCTCTAGGAGACAGCTGAAATGCCTTTCTTCCAAGTTCATTATGCTTATCATTTTCTCTCCTTTCTTTCCATGGTTTCTTGAAACATACTCTTCCATGATCCTGTTCTTTCAAATTACTTTTCTGTCTTTAGATCTTTAACCTACCCCTTTTCTTCCCTAAATAGCTATAACAAAATTAAAGTATGTGCTTCTGTATTTATCTTCCACTTTCTAAAGCAGAAGTTATCTTGAACATACTCTAGTCTGCATTATAGCATTGCTTTTCAACATTGTAATGCAGATGATTAAGATACCATTGCCACAAGGTCCTATCCTTTGATTTAGTTGCTCAATAGAGTCTCATCTTTTCATCCTTCTGAAGTGGTGTGTAGTGGATCATCACACTGCTGTTGCTTCCTCTTCATCTGAAACTAATCTATTAACAAACCATAGATTCTTCCTTGACTTCAGGATAAATAATATGCATTAAGGCAGTTAAACTCTTTACCTTTGGTTCTCTCTTCTGAACGAGTTGGCCACTCTCCATAATGCCTGTATTGTCTGGCAAGTTAATTTTTATGGGGCTTTTTCCTGTCCATTCCAATGCTTCTGGAATTTGTACACACGCTCTTCAACTATTCAACCAGATGTAGCTCAACAAATGCACATTTAATTTTATGCCTGTTGCAGTTCATATATGATTATATTCAGACTGATTATTCCATGTTAGAGTTGAAAAAAAATTGTTAGTAAATATTCAAGCCTGAGGAAACAAGCATCTTAAGAGGTTGTGGTCATTAGAAGAATTATAAAAAAATAAATGTTTTCATTGTTTTACTCTGGATTTGATTTTTTTTAATGTGAAAACTTAGCATGTCAACATCTGAGTGGTTGACCTGGTTTCTTTCTGTAATCCATGTTTTACATTTGACTTAGCTAGAATTTAGCAGGACAATTTTTCTGTCCTTGCTGGAATGAGATGAGTATCTCCTGAGAAGATTCACTGTTTCTATTGAGTAGATGTCTGTATTTATTCAGTCAAAATCAAGTTTGTGTGCTTTTTCAAATGCATGTTAGATGTTCTTTGTAGAAAGTTTTGCAATAATTTAATTAAATTAGTGTAGTGATATTTCCAGAAAGTATGTGCTTAAAGATGCCAGTTGCATCTATATCCTACCCGAAGATCCAAAACAATAAATTTTTTAAAAGTCGTTATATAAATTTCGTCAAATTTTACTAGTAAGATTTCTCTTGTGCTAAAATTTTGGAAGGATGAATTAAAGTAAAGCATTAATTTGTGAATGCACAGATAAATGCAGATGTGCTGATGTGTTATGTATCACCACATGTATAGAGAGTGAACAGCTAGACTGGAGCAGCAAGTGTACTGGTTTGAGCTTTTGTTAATATTGGAATTCATTCTCTGTTAAGAGAACCTTATTTGCTAAGCAGTGAGCAAGATGGGCTGAAAAGTTTTAGTGCTGTTTCTGGTACTACACTACAGTATTCAAACTGGAAGTCTTCAGCTTTGCATACTAGTGCCAGGTGGCATTTGGTAGCATTTGTTTCTCTTGCTTAAAAAGTTTGGTGTGTGTAAATAGCCTGTTAGACCTCCTCCATACAGTTTCTTAAAGCGGGACAGTATTATTGTGAGTCCTTACAGGTTACATGTTATCACGCTGTCTGGATGTCACTGCAGTTCTTAAAGTAAATTAGTTGCTTATTTGTAAGATTATTAAATTGTGTTCCATGGAAGCCAAGATTTTTTCATCTGATCAATGAGCTAATTGGCAGAGAGGTTTGAAATTCAATTTTTTTTTAAAGGCGGAATCCTGTTTGATGATGACTGTTATTCTCTGTTCTAAGAAGACAGAAATATGCATAACAAGTGTTCATGACAATTACCTAATAGCAGCCTCTGCAAAACAAGATGGAACACTTTGTTCAGAATAGTGTTGAATACTGGGCCAAAAGAAAATGTGCCTAAGGAAGAATACAGGAGTAATAATCAATGAATGGTAGTTAGTATATACTTCATGCTAAAGAACAAAAAAGAAAATCCAAATTCTCTTAATCCCAGCATTTTGCTGTTCTTTTAATTAAACTGATTTATTTTCAGATGTCAAAGACAACTCTTTCAGTCGATCCCGGAGTTCTAGTGTAACTAGCATTGATAAAGAGTCACGCGAGGCAATTTCAGCTCTTCATTTTTGTGAGACTTTCACAAGAAAGACTGATTCATCGCCTTCCCCATGCCTGTGGGTTGGGACCACACTGGGTACAGTGCTTGTCATTGTACTGAACTTACCCCCAGGAGGAGAGCAAAGACTTCTTCAGCCAGTAATTGTTTCTCCTAGTGGTATGTATAAAGCAGATGGGCTAACGTATACTTTGACAAAGTATTGTTCTCATTCATATTTTTTTATAGAAACTTTTTCTCAGTTATGGATTAGTTAATATATATTCCATTGATTTAGCTACTAAGATTAAAGATTTAGATTGGTTACTTCATTACCAGAGTTCTAAAGTTGCAAAGCCGAAAATATGATCTCATGTAATATAAAAATACCACTTTAATGTATACTTGCTGAGAAACATGTTTGCTAACCTTAATGTAGTACCTGGCAATTGTTAAACAGAGATAGCAGAAGAGATGAGTATTTCAAATGCTCAAATTTAATTATTTTTGGTTTTACTCATGAGGTAGGAAACTTTCAGTTTTCGTGCATCATGGAAACAGAATACAAATTAAGGGTTGTACATTGAACAGCAAGGTTTAGATATTAGTGATAAAATGCTCATTTGGATTGCTGTGAGAGGTCTTGTATCTTGTTTTTCTGATACACAGCAACTGATTTTGTTGTAATTGTGTATTAATGGTTTGCTAAATACACTGTTAGGTATAGATTTAGCTTTCCTGCTACCACTATCTCACGCAGAACATGCTGCTCTGCTCACACAACTGGTATCAGGACATGCAAATTGCAATGCTGTTTCATTGAAAGAGTTATTAGGAATAGTGTGACCTCTAGAGCATATATGTGATATGTGCTTATCGAGTATGGTATTAGCAGCAGTATTCAGATTTGGTAACATTTGATCATAATGGCAAAACTACAGACTAGGCAGTATGTTTAATCACTGTATCTGCAGCATAAGCCTTAAAAGGCATTGCCATGTGTATGATTTTTTTTTTGTTTGTGTACTTAGCAAATGTTCATGTTTTCACTTACATGTGAATAAATATAAGTAAAATAAGAAATGTATTAGCTTGAGATCTGGCCTACAGAGATAGTGATTTAAACAGTGAGGAGGGAAACCTTTTTCTTCTTTCATTTTATGCTAAGGAATTGCATTTAACTATGAAATGCAAGGGAAGAAAACCCACGTTGCTTGTTTCTGAAACTGTCTGTATTGAAGGAGGTACTCACCTTTGACTAATCTTTATTGTTGATATTAAGCACACTGTGTACTCCTCAGGAGAGAATGAAATGAGTTGCATTTGTGACACTGAACTTGAATACACATGTGCATTCCAGCTTGGCTCTCTTAATAAATTTATACATTTCCATTGAAGTTAATGGAAGAGTATGCATACACTTAACCCTTGAAAACTTGTTTAACATTTTCTTGAATACGTATGTGCTCTTGCACGTGCTTCATTGATTTTTAGATAAACATCCAAAGGTTTTGGTACATCTGTTTTGCTACAGAGGCAAGCTTAAGTTCTAGTTTTCTTTTCATTATGCTAGCTTCTTAAAGGAGTATTTTGTAGCTTAAAAGACAATTTAAGAGAACTGTTTTAGAAATGTGCTCGACTTTTTTTTTTTTTGCTAGGAACCATCCTGAGGCTAAAAGGGGCGATCTTGAGAATGGCTTTTCTCGATACTACAGGATCTTTAGTCCCACCAGCACATGAACCCTGGAGAGAACACAATGTTCCTGAAGATAAAGATGAAAAAGATAAATCAAAAAAGCGACGACCTGTCTCAGTGTCCCCCTCTTCCTCTCAGGAAATCAGTGAAAATCAATATGCAGTGATATGTTCAGAAAAGCAAGCAAAAGTTATCTCACTGCCATCCCAGAACTGTATTTATAAGCAAAACATAACAGAGACTTCTTTTGTTCTTCGTGGAGACATAGTGTCATTGAGTAACAGTATCTGCCTTGCATGTTTCTGTGCCAATGGACATATTATGACTTTTAGGTAAGACCTCTTTGATAGTATCTTCAACATAAAAAGAAAACATAGCTTTCTGCTAGATAAAAAGTCTCCTTTTCCATACAAATATGAATTAAAAAAAAAAATCTATATTTACTCAGTGTTCGTGAACCTCTAACACTTGGGCCTGGATAATTTTGAGTATGAATTCCTATTAGTTATGCCCTTAACACATGAAAAAGTTTACAAAATTAGCTCAAGCTACCCTGATTCAACAAATAGTTCCAAACATGTGATATAGGTCCATGAGTTGATGAAATTTATCTCAAAGTTGAATTTACTCCCTGATGGAGAAAGCTGCCTTGAGTCAGACCTTCAGCTGGTACCTGACCACAACTCTGCATATTTTTGTGCAGCTGTTTGCATCACATTCATGCCTCAAGCTTACCATTTTGTTGTGTAGCTTGCTCATTTCTATACTACAACTACTAGCAATTAATCTTCCCTTTATAGCCTGAGTTTAAGGCTTCTAAGACATAAGGCATCTAAAGTAAGGGGTTTAAATTATGAGGTTAAACGCATGTAAAAGTAATGTTTGAATGTACTTAATGTTTCGCTTACGTAATTTTAACATGTCCTTTTTCTTGAGCGTTTGCAAATGCTATTTTATTCTGAACACAGTGTGTATATACCTATACCCTTGCCACCTACGTTTTATTCACAGCTAATGCTAAGATGAATATGGAACATGGCATTATAAAATTGTGCCAGTAAAATTCTGAAAACGTTATTTTTAAGGTTGCGAAAACAAGCTCTCAGCTCGGGAAATTCTCTAAAAAGATACTTCTTCAGGAAGCTGTTAGGAATAAAACCAAAGCTGATGCATACTAAAATTAAAAAATAAGTTTTGATTAAGCCTTTTAACTCCATTGATGTACTTCCCAACATACAGTCTAAGCATCTCTACAAAATGCTGCTCACCTTGTAGGGCGAGCACTGTTTTTTCCCCTAATGAAAACTGAACTTAATAAATAACGTTCAGGTACCATATATTGAAAAATCCTGTTTTCCTTGGGATTTGTTTTGTTTTCTAATGAACTTTGCATAGAGGTAGGTGCTAAATTATAAATATTGAATTGTTACATTGTGTAGGGAACTTGAATTCCCAAGGATTAACTCCATTCCATATGCATGAATTCCTGCTGGGAAGTGGACTTAATGTGTTAAAAAAAAAATAAATAAAGCTGTTTGTATAAAGTTCCCAAGATGGCCAATACTTACCTAGTGATACAAATTTAGATAGCACTTACAATTGTTAGATTTGTTTGTTACTGTGAAAATGCTATCATGGATGTCATGCTTGTCCTATCTGATCTAATGTTTTTGTGTTTTGTTTTGAAGCTGTAAGGATGTTTTATGCTTCCATCAGTCTGAAGCAAGGCACTTCTCTATTACTAACTCACTCTTAGGAATGTTCTTATTTTAGACACATACATGGCAAAAGTGTCATTTCTGGGTGATGTGCTTACAAGAGAACATTGATTTTTATTTCTTACCTGTAGAACTTGCCTCCAAAGTCATGTTACCAGTTCTCCTTCCTTTTGTTTGTCATAGATTAAATCTGCTAAGACAATTCACAGTCTGCAAAATGCAAGTTTAACATTTAGAAATCTCAGTATCATACAGAAAAACACCCCAACACTTACTGTTGTTGTTACTACATCTTTCTTTTTCATTGCTTTCAGCTTTACTTTGCACCTTTACTGCTTTTTTAGTTTCTAGAAATAATAATCTTACACAGATGGTATCTGCAGCAAAAGCTGCTTAATGTATTGCTGGTACATTTGCAGCTAACTTCTTATGTAAATTACATTTTTACAAAATTTCACTGTGGATGTTTCTGAGACAGCAGTTTATTTGGGGTTCTATTTATCAAGACATCAGCTGTTCAGTCACTTCTCGCTGGCATTTATTATTACTTTGAGGGAGAGGAGTGTTTGGTAGCAAGAGCATTGTTACAGCCTGATTGTTGGATATGTTCTTCAGTAGTGTGATGCAAAAGTACTGCAATTACATGTGCAGAATCAGAAAATGCAAGGTAAGTTAGCTTTGCTCCAAGAGGAATTCCTCCTAAATATGCAGTCAGACAAAAAAGTGGACATAATTCATAAGATTGTTTAAGGCTGTTGAATTCTGTTTTCCTTTGAAAGCACACCCCTGCATATTTCTAAGTGTTCTTGAGGAGAGAGCTTTTAGACCTGTATTTTTAGTCAAGGAGAAATTCTTCACCCAAGAGAAGAGGCAGGGCGTTTATTTGTAAACTTTTTGTAGATACTTATCAAAATACTTTGTTACTGAGTACTGAATAATGCTTTAAGTGAATCCATGATTTACATGCTCAGAGTATCATTTAAGGGATGCGTTTAAATGCATCTGTGATGCAGATGTTTAAATTTCACTTTTGAGGTGCTAACTTGAAAAATTTTTATTTATGTTTTGAGATTTTGTAATTGCATTAAATGATACCCTGTTCATGTGATACTTATGCAGATGGTGAAGAGAAAAATAATGTCTTGCAATTTAAAAATGAGCTATTTGATCAATAATAGACAATCCTGCTATATTTAATGGGGTTCTTAATTTTTTTTTCTTAAGTTTGCCAAGTTTAAGGCCATTGTTGGATGTATATTACCTGCCACTCACCAATATGCGGATAGCCAGAACATTCTGCTTCACCAACAATGGACAAGCACTCTATCTTGTCTCACCAACTGAAATACAGAGGCTCACCTACAGTCAAGAAACATGTGAAAATCTTCAGGTAATGAATTACAAAAAATAATTACTGTTTTCCTAGATACACTCTGAGGTTATTGGTTCTAGACTCATGATGCTTACAGTAATTGTTGTAAAACCAAGCACATTGGCTTTTGTGCTTTGATTTTTCTCACTGTAGAGTTTGATTCAGGATGAATCACTTCTACTCTTAAATTTTACTGTTTCATCCATCCTTTTGTATTTAAAACGGTTTCTTACTTAATTTCCTTTTTGATCAATAGGATATTTCCTTGTTTAACATGTGCAGTTAACAAAACTCCCTTGTTCAACTGATGCTGGTAGTGGCGCATGCTGACAGAAGTGGGGAATACTAACTTAGGATACTTGAAGGAAGCTATTATGCTTCAGGGCTGTTAACAGCTTGAAAAGATTCTCAGTCATACTTCAGCTTAAAACTTGTATAGAATACTGAAATAGCAGAGATGCAGGCTGTAAGCTCTACTTTGGTACCATGCATGAATATGGGTATTTGTAAATATAGTCTCACCAGAACAAAATCAGGAGTGTTGTACAAGTTGTTGAGGGGCAAATGCAGCTTTACTTGAACCCATTTCTTTGCTACTGAATTTCATGAGTTATAAGCTTTCAACTACCAGAACAGATGTTCTGGACAGATTTCTTTAATATGTTTTTATTTTTTATTTCCTAAGTTGCTTTGCAAAGGCAGATGGCTTTTAAAGCATATTCATTTTGAAATTCGAATACACAAAATAAATCCTTAAAGTGAAAGAATATTCCATTAATTTGCATGTGAAATAATGTATGCCTTGTTGTGTCTCCTCTTCATTGCAAAGGAAATGTTGGGTGAGCTCTTCACTCCTGTAGAAACACCAGAAGCACCGAACAGGGGGTTCTTTAAAGGCCTGTTTGGAGGTGGGGCACAGTCACTTGACAGAGAAGAACTCTGTAAGTTTTTAGTATTTGTTATTTTTCTGGTATTTCTACCCAAGAAAGCCAGTGATCCTTGAGAAATGTATTACCTGTGTTAATAGAAAATTATATTTGCAAAGAGGGAATGACAAATACTTTTTCATATGTTTTATGTGTTGTACACCTTACCAACAAGATCAAAAAAGTTTGGTGCTGTTTTCTCACAGGCTCCTTTACCTCATCTATTCAGGAGTAGATTATAAAACAAGAAGTGGGACAATTGATCTTATTTTTATTCATCTTTATCAAGTGTGTAGTACTGACCGTGTTTTTCTTAATGCTGTTAAACAGAAAGGGGCTGGTTCTAGAAAACAGTATTCTGGACAGTGAGAAAATTAAAACTCCTTTCTACTTCAGTTTGTTTGCTAGATTCTTTTTCCTCATCTGACTTGTGCAGAGATGCCTTAGGAATGAGAGCAAGGACAGAACTGTATGATAGTTCAATTTGGTGTTCTGTTCATAGGACAGTAAAATTCAGATTTGGCAAAGTTTTTATTGCTTTATCACTTTCTCATTGTTTTTTGATTATGGCTTTTCTTTTTTTACTGTGGTAGTGTGCAGCATTTTAGTATATTTAAGGAAAATAACTTTCACTTATTCAGATATTTGCTAGATGGAATGCTATTATGCAAGTTTATTTGTAAGAACTGTTTCCTTTTTAACATGAAACATAGCTCTTAACAGGCAAGGCTCCCTGGCAATAATTTATTTTTTATTGGTTCTTTTGATCTATCCAATAAATATTAAATTAGTCTTTACTATTTGTGCCTGTACATTTTGAACAAATATCAGATATTTAGAGGTCACTTTCTGCATTAAAAATTTGATTTGTATTTATGTATGTGTAATACTTTGAAAGGTTGGTCAAGTATTCTGTTAGAGAAATTTGTGTGCACAAATTATATGTTTAATTAGTATGACTGGGACAGGAAAAAAATGGCTTTTCGTGGCAACAGAAAAGCACTCATGTAACTTCAGAAGCTATCTTCCTACATCATTTCAATTTTCCACCATCAAGTTTTGGCTTAGATCTTCAGAAGAAAATAGTATTGAATTGGAGAAAAAAGCCTAATGAATTGTAGCCTGAAAGTGAGTTCAGTGACCATCTGAAAGTCTCTTTAAAATAGTCATATTTAACATGAGGGTCAACTGAATCTGTAATAAGTGAAATTATTTCTTTTTCTTATTCTTGGGAATTCACAGAAAGATGTGTATAGTGTTAGTTGAAATCTAAATCATTCTTCCTAGAAGCATAAAATCAAATCATAAAGTCTTCAAATACTTCAACAGAACTTGTTAAATATGTTAATATTATTTTTCCCAGAGGTGAAAAAAAGAAAGTATTTAAAACAAAATTTCATTTTTTTAGGGGAAAAAAAAGTTACAGATTATTGGTTTACTTCAGCATCCAAAAATGTTTTGGCCTTTACTCAAATTTTTGTAGAGTATATAATTCAGCATGAGATTGACACGTCCATTAAGTACCTAGACTGAACTGGGTGGCTGATGTCCCATTATGAGTAAAGGAGATGTAGTCAATGCAGTCACTGGAGTCTAGAGAGCTGTTCAGCTGGCCATTTGTGGCTGTTTACTTCAAGATGAGCCAATTTGTTCTTACAGCTGTACTGCCTTTTCATGAGTTACATGACTTTTTTTCGTACAAGATTTTTACATTAATGAGAGCATAAACACCTAATCTTCAGCTGACTGCATCTAAAACTGAACTTCCATCAAAGGAAACTTCTGCTGATGGAATCATACTGGCTAGCTACACCAGCAAAGCACTTCCAGAACTGACCACAGCTTGTATTTTCAAAATTCTTCTGCTTTGTCTGCTGAACTCCCAACACCTTCCTTGTGAAGTAAGCTTATATTAAAAACCACTTCACCAGCACAATTCTGTTGATGACTGTGATGCTGGCACTGTTGAGAGAGTTTTAATTTCACACTTGAGCTGTGAAAAGGTTATAATTTTATAACCTGCCTGGAAATTTGGAAATATGTTTTAAAATCTCAATTTTATTAAATCATAACCTCTAGAAACATTGAGCAGTGAGTATTGCTCATAGTCATGCCTATGATTAGGTGTTTGGTGTCCATGCAAAGAAATGACACCTCAAACTACTTACATTGGGGTTTGTGATAATGATAGAAAACCTTACTATTCTGTCTTTGCTGCTTTACAAATGCCTCCAGTTGGAGAATCAGCATCTGGGAAGGCATCAAGGAGTCTTGCCCAGCATATTCCAGGGCCTGGGGGTATTGAAGGTGTCAAAGGAGCAGCATCCGGTGTAGTTGGTGAACTAGCACGAGCCCGGTTGGCGCTAGATGAAAGAGGACAGAAACTAGGAGAACTCGAAGAAAAAACTGCAGCTATGCTTTACAGTGCTGATTCTTTCTCTAAACACGCTCATGAGGTGAGTCTGTTACATGTTAAACTGAACATTAAAATGATACTCTTATCAAAAATTGCAAGTTTTGCAAGTAACTGGCTTCTGCAAAGGCATGTTAGGGGTATCTAAATGGAATGCAGTATCGCTGATAAAGGACGCTTCCCTTTTATCTATCAATCATTACTCCTAATAAGTGTTAACGTAAACAGCTTTGTCTTGTGGCACATTGGTCTAGAGCATACCCTCTGCCTGAGTGGCATGTGGATTTCCAAAAGTGCGGCTCAGTTCACTTTACTTAAAGAATTTGTCACTCAGATAAGAGTAATGCTCTGTGTGAGATTCCTGTGATTCTTAAGAGAGACCGAATTGTGTATGCAAACCCCATGAGTCCAAGTTATTTATTTTTTTTCCTCAGTAACTACATAGGATGGCTCTTCTCTTCTGTGTTCATCCAGATCTCTTTCCATCCCCTAAACTCCTGTGAAACCTTTCCATTGTCCCAAAAATGTCTTTTTCTATCTGAGGCCAGATCATCAGCAGTGTTGCTACCATTAGAAAATTCATCATGCTAAACCCTCACTGTTCAGCAATGTTGTTGTTGCAGTTTTGAGAAGCCTTACTAAAGTCATTCTTTCGCATGCTGCTTTGTAAGCATATTATTGGTTTATAACATACTGTTTGGTTCATTATAGAAACAGTAATTAGAAATTGTTTAATTTTTTTTCTAGATGATGTTGAAGTACAAAGACAAGAAGTGGTACCAATTCTGATGATGGTCATCAATTACATCTGTTCAATTTTGTCCTGATGAAAAAATCTTGGTTTTTCATTAATTTTGGCAGGACCCTTGAAATTTAAAGGAGTATTTACCATTGGATACTGTTGTTTCCTAGCACAAATCACACACTGTTTTACCTCAGTCATGGCTTTAACTGAGGAGCTTTATATTTAAAAGAAACACACACAAAATACCAAACTTGAGTGTTTCTTAGCTGTTGTTTAGCTGAGAGTTGGAACAAAGGTAACTGGAACATGTGGAAAAGAGGGTAAAGGGAAAACGTAGTGTGAGATGGGCAGGGGCAATGCAGGGTCAATCCTGTGTTAATATTTCATATGCCAGAAGTTTTTGTGCTATTGTAATTGCTGCCAGTGTTATACCCTTCTGTGAGGAGAGGCAATAAATCAGGGGTCCAAGAGCTGGAATAAAGTTGTCTTGCTGGATGGTAGCTGACTTACACTTACCCTCTCTGAGACTCACTATATTTACCATTATTGTTGAAGAAGAGTTCAAGTTTGCTGTCACTTCTTTCATCAGAAAAGCTGGAAGCTTGGAAGATTTCTTGTTGAAAATTGTATACATAGTTGACCTGTGCATAGTCTTTTCTTGGACCCCTGATCTAGTATTCTTGTATTCACACCATATTCTGTGAAGTGCAAAACAAGAGAATACACAATTTTTGCATTAAAAAGTCAAGTGAATAATATGACTGGAATGTGTCATGCTGGGAGTTTTCATTTGTGTTATGGCTGTGCAATGTGAAATGTGGTAACATCTTCATTGTGGTAAGAATACTTCAACTTCTGTTCAGTTAAATATATTTTTTTTGCCAAAAATAGCTATTGTTTCAGTTTGTGTAACATTTAGAATTGGCTGTGAGTTCCATTCATGCTGTGAACTTTTATAAATGTTTAACAGAATGTATCTTTACAGCCATTAATTAAAATAGCTGAGATAGTTTTGAGCAAAACTTAAGTTCTAGATGCCCCTTTAGTCCTTTACTGTGAAATCAGATAATCTTGGACTCAGGTTTTCAAACAGTTTTACACTCTGTGGAGGTGCTGATGCATGAATAATGGCAAGCATCTAATATTTAATAATTGTCGGTATATTGTTTAGCAAATTTCTAAATCCTGCTAGTAGAGCTGTTTTACAAGTACCTCTCTCAGCCCCACCCAGCAAGCACTAAAGGCAGTTGGCCTAAAGTTTGGATTTAGTCTCTAAAGCAATGTTTTCAATGTGGGCAGTGGTAAGTGTCCACTAAAACTTCAGGAACTGGTGAAATAACGTTCAGTTTGGGTGAGGTAAATAATATAGCTGAGCTAACTTGTTAATGACTGCTGCACTAAAGCTGTAACAGTGGGAATGACCAGAGCTCTTTTTAAAAGAGAGGATTCCTTAAAATAAATGTTTGTATTTCAAAAATTTATTTAGACTTTCTTCCTCAAAGCAGGAACAGTTACTGACTGATTTTGTTTTACAAAAGGGATTACTTAGAAGCTGATAGGTCTACATTGTCTGAAATTAATCATTTGGGTTTGCTTCTGCAAGCATCACATTCTGTGTGATGTTTTTGCACACTTTCTGAATGTTCCTAAAGCAAAACCTTGGTTATATTTGTATTGTGAGGTGATGTTGCAGGTACATAGATGAGGCAACCTTACAAAACACTTAAAGCATGCAAGATATTGAAGTTACTGGTGGGTCTTCATTCATTTTTCAAATGAAAAGCAAATATGTTTGGGCTTTGTAGTGCAAATTGATAAATTTTCTGATTTTACGTATAGTGACAATTTAAAAAGACAAGTGAATTCTGTTGCCAGTACAAGGGCATGCCATAGCATGTCCACTGTTCAAAGAATATAACAAATGAGAACATGACAATTTGAACAAGCAGCTTTGATTTCTTCATGACTCTGTCCCATACCTACTGAGTCAGTGGTAACTCCAGTTACATAACTGAGCTTGCCACACAATTTTGCCTCTGCATGTTAATTCCTTTTCTAGTGTCCAATTAATGCATAATTAAATTAACACTATTTTGTTAAAAATTCAGATAAAAGAAAACTAGATAAACTACTATCCATACCATTTCTAAAAATAAAACACCCTAGCTGACACTTGACCCTTATCTCACATTTATAAATTGAGATGACTGATTATTATTAGACCTGGTGAAAATGAACTATATTTCAGAGTTACAGGATCCTGGAAAATTAGTCTGGTCAGGCTCTGGGGGAGAGGATGGCAAAAGTGCTCTTCAGCAAATCGTGGTATCAATTCAGTGGAAGATCGCCTTGGTGTGAAAGGAAAGCCTACTTAACTTTCTCATCAATGAACTTTTGACAACCACCAGCAAGCAAAAAAAATAAGAGTCCATCTATCTGCCAGTACAAGAAGAGTAGTGGCTTATTTGGTATTGTAGAATTTATCATAGCTGAATCTTTTTTCTGTTACGTATGTTCAGAGCATGCTTCTAGATTTGAAAACTAATGAAATGATTACTCATGAGATGAATACACAAATGGTTCTTGCTCAATAAAAGGGGCTATGTAAAATTTTACTCTAAAGCGTTCCTTTTTCCTTCTCTGTGGAAGGAAGTTGATCATACACGCATCATTGCATCTTATTCTGCTATTGGTGGTACACCTTTTGTACAGCAAAGTATATTGAAATCCTTAGGGGAAGCACCCCTGGTTTTTTTGCTAGCATTTTAGTTGTGTGAAACTTTTTTTAGAGTGTCTGGAAAACTATAAAATACAACTGAGCTATTACTTTTTTTTTTTTTTGATGGAAGTGCAAGAAACTGCTGCTACCTATCTGTTTGTGTAGTGTGTCTCATTAGGAACTGTAAATTGAAGAAGCTTTTCTTCACCTTAGTCCTGCCAAACTGTAACTTTTGAATGTTGATATGTGTAAATATGCGTGTATTCCAAATAAGTCTGAAAGTGTTACACCACAGGCATCTCCAGTGATTTGTTCTTCAGCAAACTGTCAGTTATAAAATATCGTAATATAGAGCTGTGTTCCTTGTCTGTCTTTATGCAAAGATTTTTGCCTGAGGTGGTACTTGTATGGCAGGTGATGTTGGAAAGCTACATCCAAAGGAGGATTTTTGGAAGCAAATTCATTTCCTTTTTTTCCTTTTTTTCTTTCCTTTTCTCTTTTCTGTTTTGCATTTGGCTTTGGTGGGGTTTTTTGCTTAATTAATGGCACTGATCTTACCTGAACTTTTAAACTTGAATTTTTCCTGCACTTTAATTCAATCATGGTATTTTATTCCTTAATTTTGTTTCTACATTTGTGCAGTTCAGGTTCATTATTTGTATATAAACATACACATTCACTAAAGACTTTAGAACAGATTACTTTCAGGCACATTTGCTAATTATGTGACTATCATTTCAAATGTGTGTTTTCTTAGCAAAATATGTATATACAAGTATATACAATATAGAATCTAATGAAAGGCACGTATCCTGTGTCAGCATTCAGTTTATAAATTTCTGCAACACTTTCAGATTTGTTACTAGATAATACAATAAAATCTGTTATATTTATACATACTGCTTAAGAATATACTTTTAGTTTTAAATAATTTTTATACGTACACTTCTACCTTTAATTTTAAAAATACTTATGTTCAATTTTTAAGTCAAAGTACTTAAAGTATGTATATTATCCATAGAAGAAGTTGTTTTAAGCTTATGAATACATTCATATCTCATATCGAGATGATACAATTACTAAGCAATGAAAACAAATAGCCCATTTTGCTTTGCAGAAAATAATCATACTTATTTTTACCTCTCATTATAAACATTCTTAAATAATTCCCTAAGTATGGAGAAAGAAGATAGTGCATTCAGAAAACTAATCTAATGTCAAAGTTTTCTCAATAGCTACAGTTTGTGGCTGACTGGTTTTCTATGATTTGATTATTTATTTTTTTTCAGGTATACACATGAAAGACTTTTTCAGCTTTATTCCTCAGACTCTTAAAATTCCCCAAAATTTAAGTGAGGTTTGTCAAATAAAAATTCTCTTTGAGTAATGTATGAATCTTGATTATACATCAGCTCTTTACATGTAAATCAGGGAAGAGGGTGGGTATATAGAACATGTGTACAAAACTTACAGCCTGTGGCTGAAGTGCCCTCTTATTTCTCATCACGGTTTAACATACCTGGACAAGCATGGATAGCAGCTC
This sequence comes from Elanus axillaris, assembly GCA_026212715.1. Lineage (NCBI taxonomy): Eukaryota > Metazoa > Chordata > Aves > Accipitriformes > Accipitridae > Elanus > Elanus axillaris. The sequence goes on along the minus strand of JANZLQ010000086.1, from coordinate 33,786,084 downwards.
CTGTTCAGTGCGGAGGGAAGGAGTGCAGTGCCTCGCCTCCCTCTCCAAGTTGCAGGGTAACTTGTTGGTTGAACCTTTTCTCATTCTAGCCAATTTCCTATATGATTTCTGTGAATCTTTTTTGGTGGATGTTGATAGCTTTGCTACTACCACAAAATCTTCAACTACTTTGTAGACAGAAATTAATGATGTTTGGGAGGAGGAAGTAAGTAAAACAGAAACAAGATGTGTAGTATAAGCAAATCAGCTAAACCAATTTTATTTCAGTTTTCATTGAGAAGCTAAATTAAGCTGGGCCAATTTATTCTTATGCATGTTATAGAGATGTGCTGTAAATCACCTACTTTATTACTGTTTCAAGCCAGATGAGTGTACTGTGTTTCTGGGTTCTTTCACACTTTATAAAGTTTAAGCTTAAGGATGTGGGCTTTCATTTTTAAAAAGAAAAAAAAAAACGGGGGGTGGGGAGAAACAAGGCAGAAACATAGAACAGTGAAATGAAAGGTGTCAGTCAGTATTTCTTTTAATTTCCATGTAAAGCGCCTAGAAATGTTTAAGTTATACAGCTGTAGGTTACTTTGACACTTGTACTTTTTGTTAGTACCTAAGTTACATACTACCAGGCAAATAATAACTAGAACTTAAACTGTTTCCGTTGAAAACATGTAAGGAGTTGTATGTGGATTACCACTACCATTCAGTAACAGGTGATGCAAAGGGAGAGGGGTGGGAACATGTTTTAAATATTCCCTTTTAAAACAGAATTGTAAATAAGCAGTACTGTGTTATTTTAGACCTGAGCTCTGCTATCCGTAGTGGTTAGAACTAGGAAAACATGCTGCTTTCTAGTTATGCTACTGCTTCCTTGTACCAGCACCATGGGGGAAAAATAAAAAAAAAAATCAGTAACTTTTTCTAACATTGCCCCCTTGTGGGTAAGCATGCTTGATGTGTAGCAGTTCTTGTTTATGTATATCTTAGTGTGTACATGTGTGTTTTCTTTTTTTCTTTTTGTTCATTGCAACTTATTCTTCAGTTAAGTCTTGCTGAGCCCCACTAGCTCTTCTGAGGGTGATTACTGGAATATGCATTTTAGGTAGGGTTGCAAATCCATCTGTCTACAAATATAGTTTCATATGAACTGCAAACTGTACTGTTACAAACACAACTATGTTAGATTGCATAGAGTTATTTTACTTACATGTACTTGAACTGAAATATGTCATCATAACAAAGTTAAAAAATTAAGTATGGAATATTTTTGTAAATAAAAATACCTGTGCAGCTGGTATTTTAAATTTAAAATGTATTATACATTAATGTTTCAGAAAAAATGTTCATATATGTGTATATGAATGTGTCATTATGCTGAAGGGCTCTTGACTGGGCAAAATAAACTATTCAAATCTCTCCTGAAATGAGTGGAGCTTACTCCTTTTCTTCATAACTAGTTCTTTTTCTGCTGGCTGGAACACACAGTGACTCCTTGCCAAAAGAGGCTGTTTAATTTTGCTTAAGTTTTTGTGGGATGTGCCTTACGACGAGCAGAGCAGTGTGTGCTTGAAGCACCAGCAGCCAGGCTGACAGTGAGTAGTAGCCCCTAAGGAGCCAAACAGGCGAAATGGTTCATCTGTGGTGGTGTTCCCAAGCAGGTCTGAAAACATTCTGAAATGCACGTCTCGATGGTGACAATGTGAAGTCCTGTTATCCTTTTAAGCTATCAGAAAAGTTAAGGTCATTCATTTTACAGACTCAGTAAAGCAAAGTATTTTCTGTAGCTGCATTTTGACAGTGTTCATTAATTTAAGAATCTGGGGTGCATGAGGAGAAGAGATGAAACTGATCTTTTTTTTTTTCCTTTGCGATATTTATGGCACAGCAGATGTATTATTTTCTTTGGTTGATGCTCAGCTTTGCCACCAACCAATTTCTAGCTTGAAGTCTATTAAATTTTCTGTCTTCTGCTGTTGGGTTGGGGGGAACCATCTCTGAAAATATGCTCTGAATGATGCAGAAATACTATATCTGAAGAGAGGCTGTGGCAGTAATTCTGAGGTGAAATTGCTGCACCTCAGTGAAATTTTTGGAATCTCATGATGTCAAATAGCAAAATATTTCAGTGCTGGTTGTTTAAGCATGTGATTGATGTAGCGAGGACGCAGTTTCATCTGTGGGAAGAGTCTGCTGGTTCCAGGCTTCTCCTGCCTTCCTGGTGGGTTTTTTTTTTTTCCCTCTTGTATCTGATAGCTACATATTCTAAACTTTAAGCACTGCAGCACATGGATTTATAAATAGGACAATGCACTGGAATAAAAAATTGGTTTATATTCAGCCCAATTAAATTGAAATGTCTGCCATCAACACTAACACAGCAAGAATAGCTCCCTCCAGATGGTGACTGTGGGGCTGCACAGAGCATCAATGGACTGACAAAAGGAGGGCACTGCAACCTCAGTCTGACAAAGTGAAACACTTTGATTTAGTGGAAGCCAGAATTTGATGAGACCTACATAAAATGGTCCCTTTGCACATCATGTGTTACAACAGTTCTGGTGGCAACATACTGTAAATTAAATGCATATAGAACCTACAGACACATGATGGTATGCCCGTTAGTATTAAACTGTGCCACCATCCACAACTTTTCATTATCCAAATTCTCTGTTGGGAATGGTTCCTGGCCAACTGCCAGGGAGGAGGCTGGGAACACCTGTAAGGACGTGGCTGTGGGCAGCCACAGGACTGTAAATTGGGCAGTGGTAAGGACTGAGTACAGATGCAAGGACCAGGCTCAGGTCCCAGCTTTTGGTGGCAGTCTTTTCATCTAGTCTGGGTCACTGAACTAGCTCTTCTTTGTTGCCCACTGGCCTGCGGGTGCTCAGTGGCATCTTAGCCCTGATCTTGCCTGCTCCCTCCTCCTGCCCTGGTGTACCTGGGGTGCTCCCTTGGCCATGGGTCGGCCTGGCAAGAGGCACTGACTGTTTCCTCTCTCTCAGGAGAAAAGGTAGCAGCCTTGCTGGAGGCATCCCAGTCTGGCCTAAGGAAATAGGATGTATTACCTTGGTCCTGCACTGAGTTAAACTTACGAGGGCAGTATGTCAGCAACCAGTTTCTCACCTACTAGTTTGCTGGCTGATTTTTTCACAATGCATAATTAATGCTCTCTTAGTAAGGGCTTGGGGGCTTGCATATGTGACTCATTATAGTAGCAGAGTTCTGCTCAGTTGCTGTAGCAAACAGTTTTCTGTATTTTTCAGACATGGGAGACAGCCTGGGCTGAGGCTTGTGCACAGGCTGCTCGGAAGGGAGGGAGCTCTACCCCCGGCTGGCTGAGACCTGGGGAGCACTCCTTTAGCCTCCAATGTTCATTTAGAGCTGTTTGACTCCTAAACTACTCAGAAGAGTTGATGGAGGGCTGTAGCAAAGCCATAGTCGAGAAAAATAGGAAGATTTATGTTGTGTTTTAGAGCAGATAACAGCTGCTTTCTGCATCTTGCTGCAGTCACAGTGTGAGCAGGGCTTCAGAGAGAGTTGATCGTTTGAAGGGGTTTGCAATCAAAATGTCAGACTGTGCTTATGTTTTGATAAGTTTACCAACTTGTCTGCCTCATTAAGCAGACCTAATGAGAAATTTTATATAACTGTGATTTCTGTGGCGCAAGAGACTCTTGGGAAGAATAATGTGGAATGCAGCCTCCTCTGTGGGAGTGAACAGAAAACAATTTCAAGCTGGTATCTCCTAATTCTCTTGGGCACCCACAGGTCTCTTAGCACCACCTCAGTAAGTACCTTTCACCTGAATGTCAGTGTCACCTACCGACTATGGTGCTTTTTTTTCTGGGATCTCAAAATACAAAGCACAGTCGGCCAGGCCCTCATGAAACTTCACTACAGTTACTCTCTTTAGACTGAGCATGCAGATGCTTGTAATTCAAAATATATCACAGCTTAATGCTAACTCATATGAGAAGGACTGTTTTTCTAAATCTGTCCTCTATGAAAGGGTTAGACAAAATTCAGTAAAATACAATGAATCAATGTCATTGTATTTCTCTTTAATATGCTCAAACTCGGAGTCGATTCTAGCAGTGAACTTAGGAGGTCCCTACTTCCCATTTTGTTGTCAAGCATAGCAGTTTCTGGTTGTGTTTTAGAGTTTCCAGTGTCTCTTAAAAGAAATCTGTGAAGCACCTGGGAAGATAGAAATGAGTTGCTTTATTCTACTGTTCCAGTTAAACCCCTTTAGAAAACTTTTTTTTTAATAAATTTTTAAATATAATTTTTTGCCAGAGCAGAATCCATGGAAGCTGCACTGATTTTTTAGAGCTTTCCTTTGGTTATGAAAGGCCAGTAGTTGGTTTGGCTTTAAATGTCTAATACACAACTGCTTGTTCTTATTAGGGTTCTTCTGGAAGCAGCTGCTTCCTCTCCAGTAATCCAGTCATGCTGCATGCACCAATTTTGGCAAGTAGCTTGTGGGCTGTAGTCACCAATGCAAACTTTCTCTTCTTGTCGGTAAAGGAAAACTGAAAAATACCTAAGCACTGCTGGCTAGGAGGCTCTGATACCGGTATCACAAGTAGTTGAATGTATTTAGCAGATTATGCCCTAAGTGACAACCAAAAATCTCTCCCTGTGTGCTCTGTGGAGCACAGTGCAAGGCCCTGGGTCTCGTACTGCGTTGGAGCTGGGGAACGTGGCCTCTGAGGCCTGTCGCTCTCTCACTGTATTTCCATACTGGGGATGTGAATGGCTGCCAGTCCAAAGTGGATGCAGAGTTTACCGAAGGCATTAATACAGATCTTCAAGCAAAGAATGTGGTCTTCCAAAACATAAACAGTGACAGGGATTGGCCAGGTACCACATCCTGGAGAGCCAATTTCAAGCCTGAAAACCCTGCTCTTCGTGATTTAACCTGGGGAAAAGGCAAAGCTGATGTGAATAACGGCTGTTTGCCATAGTCCTCCATCGGACTGATGGCAAGCAATAATCTAAAATTCCTCCTGTAGCTGTTGCAAGGAATTTCTTTACATTTTAATTACCAACTGTAAGGTTGTGATTTGCTCTCAGTCAGGGTGTGAGCTGTGTGTATTGCTATATCATTGAGAGGCCTACTTATGGTCTACTACCTGATTATCACAGGCGGTATAAAAACATGGAAAAAAATGTTGATCTGAGCCTGGTCCTGTAGGCTTCAGCCTGGTAAAAGAATGACTGATGTAGGTCAGAGAGACAAGGGGGCAGAAACAAGGAGACAAGGTTTGGCTGAGCTGGTTGGCACATCACCTGGTCTCTTCTTGCGACATTTCTGCAGCTATTGTGGCAAAGAAAAGCTTTGAAGAATGCACTGAAAATGAGAAAAAGTAGCTGTTTGGGCTTTTACAGGGAGCTGCTCCCTGACATAAACAACAGTGTGGAAAAAGTGAAGCAGGACTGTTTGAAAAATCTAACCAGGTTTCATAGTGTTTGGCATAGTTCACCAATCATGAGAGGTCTGGCATCCCACTAAAGGAACAATGATAGCTCTGGAGGGGACAGGGTGCTGAGAATGCAGTAAACATGGAGACAAACTGCTCGCGTTTGCTGCTGTCAAGAAGGGGGAAGCAAATGGAAGGCAGCACAGGGGAAGGCAACAAGCACGATGCAGCAGGCTTCGAAATTATCTTTGCGGCTGTGTTGTGCAGGTTGGCATTTGTCAGAACCAGAGGACAGGATCTAAGTGAGTGCTGGTGTGAAGCTTTGTCACATGGGTGTATATGACAGGCTTTGCTTCAGAAGCAATGCACAAAAAGGGCCTGTGAGGCAGCAGGCAGCCCCCTCCTCGGCACCTGGGGAGAGTAGCCTGAAAGGATGCCTGAGGAGACACCTGCTTGACCAAACAGAGGACCCACATTATCCCAGGCATCACTTTGCATACAGACAAGGCCACATACAGGCCACGTGTTTCCAAACGCAGTCAATCCTGGAGCAGCACTGTGGCTTGTGACAGCCCAGGAGTGATGGGCCTCAAATTTGTCTGGCAGCCAGGGTAAGGAGAGCCCTGACCTGAAGGCTCTTCTGCCAGCAGCGAGGAAACTGAGAGCAAGAGACTGACACTGCTGCCTCCTTCCCAGCGTCCGGACCAGGATCTCTGTCATCCTCAAAGTGATCCAAGTGGGCTTCTTGCCTTTCACAGTTGGTAGGAGGTGACTTGGGGAGCCCTTGAGCAGTCCTTCTGACTGCTCTGACACTGACACCAGGGCTTTGACGCCCGAGGTTTTCCAAGGTGGCTCTGAACTGAACATAAGAAGACAGGTTTTCTTTTCTTTAGCAGGGAAGGTAAAAATTCATCAGCCTTTGATTTTATAGGTCTTTTTCTTTAAGAAAAACAAATCAAAAAACCCACCACTGCTCTGGACCAAATGAACTGGCAATGTTGCTTATGTAACTAAGGCACAATGTGCGCAGCTTCCTTCATGACACTGACATGTGGCCACATCTGTCCACAGGGGGTTGCAGATGCAAGCACCCTTTTGTGTGAAGAAATTAGTAGTTGCAGAGTGCCCTTCAAGTAGCTCTTGGCTTTATGGTTGCTCTTCTGCAGGCCTGCCTTACCTTGGGACTCATTCCCTGAAGGCAACACATGTGACGCAGGAGCAGATTTTTGCATTTGTTCCCAGAGCTTAGAGTGAAGTGTCACATTTTGGCTGAAGGCTCATGAGACAGGGTTTCCTGGGCATGCCAATTCCTGAGCTTCACTGCCAGTTGCTGTGAGCGGGATCTGCAGGAAACTTACAGGCTCAGCAGCAAACGTGCCCTGTAAGCAATAAGCCCTGTGGCTCTTGGACACCAGATGGAGTTCATGGGAGGAGTACTAGTAATATTGCAAATTAATAAGTAAAGAGGCATCTCCTTCTTATTGTTACCACCCGTCCTGCTCTGGAGTGCAATAAAAAACCCTCCTGCTCCATAGTATTAATTAAAAGCTGTGATGGTACATCACAGGGCATTAAGGATGACTGAAATTGCAGACTCTTCTTCCCCTCCACTGGAAGATTTACTGTGTAGGCAATTGGGAGTTGTATGTCTTCCTGATAGCGTTATCCTTTAGTCCTTTGCACATCTGGGTAATACAGTAACTAGTATATGCTGTAGGAAAACTTCCCATAAAAAGTTCCCATATAACTAAAATATGGGTCTCTAGAAACTTTTGCTTTGATAGAGTCACTTAAGAATCATAGACTCAGCTTCTTTTTTTTTTTTTTTTTTTTTTTTTTAAATGTTCCTACCTGTGTATGAGCTACAGGAAAAGCTTTCCCCAAACCTATCCTCCAGTTTTTTGTGGAGCAGCCTGGCAGCTCATTGTGGAGGGTTCCCTTGCTCGCCTTGCCAGGCAAATAAATGTCGCTGGGCCACAGGAGCGGAGGCACAGCAGACATACCTTGTGGAAGAGGAAAGCTCCTCCAAGGCTTCACCTCTTCACGCACGGCCGCCCTTTTCTCCCCAGGTGGGCGGAAAGCATGGTGTTTATGCTGGGAGAAGCAGCGAAGCTGTGAATTGCCAGCACAAGGGCAGGCAGCTGGCAAGTTTGGAGATGTGGAGGAGGTGGGCCAAGGACGGCGGGAAGGGAAAGGTCTGTGTGGGGAGAGTCGCTGCTCTGACTGCACAGCAGAACCGGGCTTTGCTTGCCAGGACCTAGCCTCCTGCTTTGCAAACGTTAGGCATCACTGGAGACCTGTCAGAAGCAGCTTGGCTTCTCTGATTCTTCCAACTCACGCTATTAGTTTCCAGTTTAAACTCATCCTCTAACCAAGAGAGTGTAAGAGAGGGGCCAGCTATGCATACAGCCTTTTACCTCTCTTAAGCTTTGAGAAAATCCCCCAAGGACAGGAGCAGCGGCACCAGCATGTGAATCACCCAAAATCTGACTGAATCAAACACTTGGGGATGCTGCACCCTGTGTAATCCTACTCACCTGGAACTCACATTTGCTAGGAAATTCTTGTTTCTCGGAGGATGCTTTACACAGGCTTGTGATTACTGCCTGTCTGGGGCACTGAGGGTTGGAGCAAGGGGAAAATTTGCCTCAAAATACATAAAAAAGGCAACAGTGTGGATTTTTACCTAGCTCTGAGTAATGAAGTGAGCCTTGGGTCATTTAGCCATTATTACAGTTGATCAATAATAAACACTTCATAAATTAATGTACCCAGCTTCTATACAAGATGAGGCGTTTACAGATAGCAACCCTTGTCATATTGCAACAACTCCAATACAACCATCCCAGTCTTTTCTAGCGCTGAACAAATCAACTTTTGTCAAAGGCACAATGAGACATTCAGCTCCTGGTCTGGGTTCAGATACATCAACCCTGTGTTTTCTCAGGAGTTTTTAAAAATAAAAACAAAATGCCTTTACTTAGCATAGGCTGCTATTATAAAATGTCATTGTGCATAGATTACAGATTTTGCTAGAGTGTAACAGTCAATCTTTTCCATATGAGTGCATGCTTTTGGCTGGGAAAACTATTATCTGAATATAATGGCTTTCTTTTCAAGCCAAAAACTAAGCATGGAAGGCACATCCAACTGAAATGAGAAATGCTGTCTTATTTCAGTTTTTGTAAAACTGCTCTTATTTCTGACAGTGGTTTTGCTGAAGACAGTGGTTTTGCAGAAGAGATGCAATCTTTCTTAAATAGACTATAAATAATAGCTAAAAACTGAATTGGAAGCAGAATAAATAGAGACAATTAATTCAACTGAAAAAGGCTAATTTTCATTCTGATTACCCATGCTAGCACACAATCATCACTTAATGCCATTACGAGACTGTAGGATGAGGAACAAATCATAGAATTCAATTGATAAAATAAATAATACGTGTGCTGTTCGTTTCAACCCGCCAGTAATTATTCTGCACTGCGTTACACAGAAATATTCCTTTCCAGTTTGAACACAGTTTGAAAACTCTCATTTAGAAATTTCAAGACATATATGTATATAATGTGGGTGATGCTCAGTCCTCAGTTCTTCAGTGTTGTGTGTGTCTTTCTGCCTTCACTTTCCAAATGCATACTTGAAACCCCTTCTCGGCTGGCCAGTATGCTCATGCCCACCCCCCATATTCTAAAATATTTCACTGGGGTTTTTCCTCAAACTTCAGACAAATCTTGCTGCTTCCCTTCCGCCAGCTAATTTCCCAAGCTAGCCCACAGTTAATTAATTTTTTGTTGTCCTACTGTGCTGAACACATTTCATTCCGGCGGCCAGATGCCAACTGAAGTTCCCTCTAAGTGGCAGCTGTCATCCAAAATTGGATCTGGAGGAAAGTCCATGCTGCTCTCTGCTGGGAGGACCCAGAGGCATGCACAGCATTTGATGCCTGTGTTGGTTTTGCACTGCAGTGCCGATTTCCCCTGGAAACCTATTGCAAGACTGCCTTTAGAACAAAATTCCTCGATTTTATCAGTGCAGTCTTCATTTTCTGTTTAAAAGCATCCCTGTCTAAGAGTTTTATTTCACTGTAATACTGACCTCCACTCTCACTCATTTCTGCACAGTATGGACCAAAAACTATCCATAGCTCAGCATTTCTGCTGGGGGGGGGGGGGGGCTGGGCGGTGATAGTACCAGTACATCTGCTTTTCTCATTCTAACTGCTGATGACCAGGGAATGAATCAGAATTTGGATGGGATTGCTTTTAGCATGATGTGAAATTTAAGTGAAAATGTAAATTGAAGTTTAAGTTCAAAAAGAATTTGCTCGGCATAGGCAGCCAGACTATATGAGCACAGAGAACTTGCTTTCCTGAGAAACTGGGCTAAAGACCTGTTTAGAAACCCTCAGTACATTTGGATCAAATAGTACTGAGAAATCAATTCAAGAAATCATATAAACAACCCTACCTTAAAAAATATCACTTCAAATGTTAATTTCTAACTGGTGCAGCAATGTACTCCTAAAAAAAATGCTGTTAGCTGGCTGAAAACTTTTCCAAGCTTATCTTTTAGCTTATCTCTCATCTTTATAGAGTCTGGGAAGGCATGTTAGTCTCTAAGCCATGAATATGATTTGTTTACTCAAAGTGCTTCCTGAAATCACAATGCAGCACTTCTGTATGTTATTAAAAGATAAAAAATGTATTACTGTCAGGTGAAGGGTCAACGTCAAATCCTTGTTATATCTGGAAAATTCAGATTTAAAGGTGAAGCAGTCTTGAGGTGAAGCTCAATTGAAAGCATCATATTCAGCAAAAATATCTCATGATACCACATTGTTTCCTATGTCTGGGTCCATCTAGTGTTGTCAGGAAAGAAATATCACCCTAACATGCAGCTGCCTGTCAATTTACCTCTCTGGATGCTTGCAATAAATTACAAGTTGTACAACAAAAAAAGAAAACTAGAGAAAGACCACCTTTATAGCGTGTGTGCCCGGGCGGGAGGAGAGGGGAGCCGGACTGGTTTGAAAGGGCTTGCTGGAATCTTTGTCTCTTTCTGACTGTGAGACGTGGTTCTGCACTGAAAGGAGACTTTTAAAATGGCATTGGTACGTACTGTATCTCAAGGGGAAGAGGCAATAAAAGTAATTTCTGTCAAACACCTAAGCAGATATGACTGTATATTGTCAGGAGCTGTTCAGTTGGAAATCAGAAGTCATTTTTACATAACTGCATTCCAGAAGAAACATTCTTTAAGTTTTCACTGCAGGACTCAACCGAGTCTTGCATATTTTCCTCTTCATTCACTTTTACACAGATACCCTCTTCATAAGGGTTATATACTCTTACTGTAACGTATTTTTTAGAAACTATGATTATACCCTGCATAATTATTCTTGCCCTGGGAAATTATTAAAAAATATAGAAAGTCTGCTTGAAGTACTTATAGTCACAGCACTGTGATGAAAGTGAAGTAGCACAACTGTAACTTTTTACTCAGAAACTAAACCAAAATGTCTGTTGAATTGGAGAGTGGTGCAGAGCAGTGTGTTAGGAGCACAAGGCAACCTGTCCTTCCAGCTAAATTCTAGGAATCCATCATGTTGAAATGAGGTTCTCAGAGGCAATTTAGGTAACTTTATTTGATATACATCTCAAAACAGTAATGGTAACAATAAACTACAGAGAAAACAATTTACCCTGTTTCTGACAATTATTCTTTCAATATTGCAGTGACCCCATTAACCAGCCATGTGCATTAGCAAAATCCAGCATTTCAGCTAAGAATAAGGGGAAGAATAACAATGTCTAAATGGGTTCATTCTAAATCTAATAGCCATTTGAAAAACCTATGAAGTTTTTATCAAGTGTATAGATCCATCTAAACAGACAGTGTTCTTACGTATTTTTCCACTACAGAAAAAGATGAGATCCTTAAGTCCAAGGCCTTTTCCACAAAGGGCTTGAATTTCTACTGCAAATCTTAGCTACTGGAAACTGCTTTTGTATTGACATTTTTCTGACAGCAGGGGATCAAATATTTAAAATGCCTGATTTATTATTGTTCGCATGCAAACAATTTCTCTCTTCCAGAATGAACAAGTGCAAATAATTACTTATGCATTCCTGACAAGAGAGGCAGGTGGATTTTTTCCCCTCACGTAGTGAGGCCGTTGACCCATCAGGTATGTCTCCTCCAGCAGTTCTAAAGAAAAAAAAAAATTAATGTCTTTCAATGCCTTGATAGGATAGTGTGTAACATCAGCAACTTATAATAAACCCTATTCTCAAATGATTTTGCTGAGACAAGAGTTCTGCTGACTTTCCATATGAGTGATACTCATTGACATATTTCTGCCATAAGCAGCTACTCTGGGTGTTAACAAATTATGTTTTGTCCCCTGGGACAGTCAGAGCCCAGTGGAGTTTGTATCACATCTCATCCTTGCTTCAGTCTACTCAGGCATTTTCCTTGGGTTGCAGCTCATATTTGCTAACACAGTGTCTCTAGAACAGACCGTGTTCTTGCAGAGCTGCTTGTGTTTTTATTTCAGAGTGTCCCTATGCAACCACAACCTCATTTCCATAGTTTTGTGCATTATGGCAGAGCTTCTTGGCTGGTAGAAGACACGCAGGGTGTAGATTCATTAATGCCAGACACAGAGCAGCAACTTGGTAGTTTCAATTATTTTGGTACATAAAAAAAGGTTTTAGATGTTTCTCTTCAAGTTCAGATATGATAGAGAGTGAAAGTTTCAAATTCTTCAAATTCTGCAATAAAAAATTACAAATACAAGAACAGTGTGCCAGTCAATCCAAGCGTGGTCTTTGTAACATTTGGTCACATGTAAATCATTATGGAGGTTGCCTGTTAGCACTCCTGTGTACCCCAGTAAAACAACTAGTCACTGCTGACAAAAACGCAAAGCAGCACAAGCTTAGAGTGTGGCTCCATCTTATGCTGTGGCCCTGTGTCATACAGCAATTGGGACCAGATCCTTAAAGATATTTGGCTGCTTGATGCTCTTTGAAATTAGAGGAAATCAGGTAACACTTACTTGTAAAGCTTTGCTTCTTGGGGAATTTTCAGAAGCACTTAAGCATCAAATTTTCACAGCTTTCTCTGGGAGCTGCGGACCTAGGGGTTTGAGCATTGCTTTGTGTGCCTACCCACATGCTTGGGTATCTATATGTCACTGAGACTCCTGCCTATGGAGCTATGATCTTATTAAATCACAACAAGTAAATGGTATCACGGCTGATCAGTACTTGAACAATTTCCCTGACACACCAACGAGCAGCAGCAGCCCTCTTGAGCTAGACATGTCCTGTTTTATTTGATTGCTTGTGATCATTCATTATCCCATGGCATTTTTTGTAAAAGACATCAACCTGCAATTTAACTGCAAGCTTAAACTGCAGCGCCAGCACAGCTATTTGAAATGGTAGATGCGGTCCCACTGGGAGCCAGGCAGTGATGGAGGCAGCTCCGTGGGGTGACACAGGATGATTTGGTCAGGCTGAGGTGCTCCATTTCCCTCCCTGGAGGAGAAGAGCAGGCAAGGAGGAGGAGAGCGGGGCAGGAGGGCTGGACCCCACACAGGTGAGGATGGCATCACGGCCAGCTCAGCCCTGCTCCTCCTCTTCCAGCCGAGGACAGCACAGCCCGTGCCACACGTGGCTGGTTTTCCTCCCTGTTGCAGTATAAGAACAGCTATTAGAAGCAAATACAAAAATAATTTTTAAAACCACAATAAATTAATCAAATGTCATTACTGAAAAGCAAAAACAGAACCAGGAACTGTTTTGAGACAGATTCCAGCAATACTGCTGTGTAGCCTCCATTTCTTTTCTTTCTGTCGACTTGAGGCACTACACGTCAAGCAAAGCAATTGTTTGTGACCCCGAGATAATGACTGTACAGACATTTGATGTTTTCATTTGTGCTTTCCCTGCGTTTCAGAGCAAGACGTCTGTGGCATGGTAGCATAAATGCTGTACTCCGTGCTGGAGCATACACACCTGGTAGGACCAGCTCTGAAGAATACAGTTTTCCCCCGGTTAAGTAAAGTTCATCAACCCGTGGTGGTGTGGGGGCTCTTATACAGCTGCTTTGCAGTTGGTATTTATGAACGATAACCCAAGAGTTGAATGTGTTGGTTGTATGAGGAGAGGTTTTTTCCTCAGAGTTGTCTTCAAAGTAGTGTTATGATCTTACTGTCTCCTAACAGTTTCCATCTAACAAGCTACTTCAGATTTCTGCAAAACAGAGACAGGCAGTCTGGATCCAATTCACTTCACTCATGACCCTTCTTGTCACACTCATCAGCAAAGTCTCTTGTGTCAGGCTGAAGGGTTCACAGTCCTTCTTAGCAATTTGTGTTGCCATGCCTGAGCTTGTGTACTATTTATTTTACTTACAATTACTTATTCAGCTATTAGGAGTGTACAGCTGTAGTTTGGATCTTCACAAGTAGGACTAACAGTAACTAATGTTTGACAAAATTTGTACCAAATTAAAAGTCAAAGAAGGAAAACCCCATGTTGATAGAGAAGCTGTGCCTGCTGTCCATTTTCCATCAAACTCCCCCCAGAATCTATTAATCCAGGGTAAGAGCTTGGAGGTTTCCTAGTTGTGGTTTCTTTTTTCTCTGCTTTTAAAAATTTCTAGGGAATTTAGTAAATGCTGGCATAATGGCATGTAGAGAGTTAATCCACTTCAGGCTACAGAGATCTATGGGCAGATGGGTCAGCATGGCTTATGCTGAAGGAAATCCTTTAAGGGAAAACAAACTGGCTTAAAGAGTGATCTATTTTTTTTCTTTCAAATCTAGAACAGAAATACAGCCAGCTATGATGGAAAGTTGAACTTCAGGTGATAAATTATGCTAATCCTTTATACTTTATGCATATATGATTTATGTTTTCATGCTAACCTGAAGCATAGCAAACAGGTCAGAACAGATTGTGTTCCTATTTTGGACAGTGACAATTTTAAGACACTTAAGACAAAAGAGCTTTGCTTTGTATGTATGTTGTCAGAGCAGTTCTGGTTACAAGGCAGACCTTTTCTCCGTGCCTCTGTTCCTACACACCAGGTTTTCTGCCAGTGCCCATCCCCACCACCTCTGCCCCAGCCTGACCCAGTACCCTGGTGTCGTAGTTTAACCCCAGTTGGCAACCAAACACCTCGCAGCCACTCACTCACTCCCTCCCCGACCCAGTGGGATGGGGGAGAAAATTGGGAAAAGGAGTAAAACTCATGGGTTGAGGTAAGAATGGTTTAACAGAACAGAAAAGAAGAAACTAATAATGATAATGATAACACTAATAAAATGACAATAGTAATAACAGAAGGATTAGAACGTACAAATGATGCACAGTGCAATTGCTCACCACCTGCCAATCGACACCCAGTAGTCCCTGAGTGGCCATCCCCACCCCCACTCCCCCCAGTTTATATACTAGATGTGACGTCCCATGGTATGGAATACCCCACTGGCCACTTTGGGTCAGCTGCCCTGGCTGTGTCCTGTGCCAGCTTCTTGTGCCCCTCCGGCTTTCTCACTGGCTGGACATGAGAAGCTGAAAAATCCTTGACTTTAGACTAAACATTACTTAGCAACTACTGAAAACATCAGGCTGTTATCAACATTCTTCTCATACCTAACTCAAAAACAAAGCACTGGACCAGCTACTAGGAAGACATTTAACTCTATCCCAGCTGAAACCAGGACACCTGGACTGGCCGTCTGGGTGCTGCTGGGGCACCCCAGGCCCCTGCTGGAGTAGGGGTTTGCCCCCCACCATACCCATCCTGCTGCTCCTTCTGCCCTGCAGCTCATCTCACCAGCTACCACTGCAGCACCCCACACCTTTCAGCTATGCCCTCCTCTCTCCTGCCTTGATGCCAGGAGGACCCTAGAAGCTTCCTACTAACCCTGCTTTGCTGATTATCCCCAGATCTCCATCGTCTGTACCCTAGCTAGTCTGCTCCCTCTCTAGCCTCCTACCCAGTCACCCTTTTGTAGTTCTGCCAACCTGACTTTTTTCAGATCCTGCTGTATTCAGGTTTTGTCTCCAGTTCTGTATTCTGGTGTTGGCTTCCCAGCCCCAGCTAACCATCCTTCAACCCCAAAAAGGTTGAACCAATAATTTTCTGCCTGAAAATAAACAAATCTTGATAAGCATTTGCTGAATTGAATAGACAAGGTTTAGTGATTTATTTTACTTGCACTGATTCCCTCAGCATTCCCCACCTTTGAACACCAAGAATAATGACTAAGGCTCTCTCTGAAAACCAGGAGCCCTCCTTTCACCAGAGAGCCTGCTGCCAGGTGTAAAATGCTCTGTCCCTTCCTCTACCCCTGTCGTGGCTTAACGCCAGCGAGCAACTAACACCACGCAGCCGCTCACCCCTTCCCCCCCCCCAAAGTGGGATGGGGGAGAAAATCGGGAAAAAAAAGTAAAAACTCGTGGGTTGAGATAAGAACAGTTTAATAGTACAGA
>JANZLQ010000086.1:33750221-33769943 GCA_026212715.1 Elanus axillaris | reverse complement strand
AGAAGCTGAAAAATCCTTGACTTAGTCTAAACACCACCCAGCAGCAACCAAAAACATCAGAGTGTTATCAACATTCTACTCATTCTTCCCCAGTGCCAATGCCACAGAGGTGAGCGCTTGTTGTTCTGATCCAGTTACAAATCCCATCTCCGTAATCCGTTGGACTATGCAAATACAAATTATAATCTGTTCATAAATCAAACCTTTGCTTTGATTTGCTGTTAGATACAGAATTGCTAAAGACAGCAGGGCAGAGGTGATATCATTTTGATAACCGGTGCTGCCTAGCACATGTCCTTTGGTCAGCAATGCTTTTCTTGACACAAATGATTTATATTCATATTTCAAGCTTTCACTTTAAAACAGCATTTATCATACAGCAGTCTGAATTCAACAGGAGAAATTGCTGCTGCCTTTCCAGCTGTCAGTTGGCTCAAAAGAACACCATTTTCCTTTCTACTAAACTCTCCTGTAAGACTCTTTCAAAGCCTGAAGAGTATCTTAAGAATTTTGCAGGACAAGTAATGCAGTAAGGCCATTTCTTATTGTATCAAATATTTACTAAATATCATAGTCATATCTTAATTAGGATTAAGCATTTTAGAGTTTGTATCATAAATGATGAGTCTTTTCAGAAAGGAAAAAAACACAAAACATTTACTTTCTGCCATTGAATTTCACCTGAGAGCAGGATAGCCACACAAATGAAATTTTTGCATTTGCTGCTTGAGTCTTTTGGCAGTTCAAGCACCTGCAGTGTCTTCCACCAAGAACAAAACATGCCTGGAGGCCAGGCTCAGAGGTTAGGAATTTTTAAAAACCCCAGTCAGGTTTGCAATGTGAATTGAAAGCCAAATTTTTTAGGTGTTTAGAACACCGAAATGCATAACTGCAAGTGTACTTATTGGTTTGTACTGTGTGGTTAACATCCATTACTGACTTCTAGATTTGTTTTCATATGACACATGGAACTTCTCAGCTATCTGTAAGCCTATGGACCTAACCTTACCTGAAGGTTTTAGACTTTTCCTTGGTCTAGGTCATGAGTAAAATGGTCTCCTGAGGGGAAAGTGTCCTCTGGCCATCCTGTGAGTATTGTCTTTTCTTCTAGACAGCAGGGTTTGGGTCAGTAAACCACTTGAATATTAAATGCTCTTTCAGAAGGCCAACAAAGCTTAGTGCAGGGAATTTTAGGGTCCTTGGGTCAAAGGAAAGACCTGACCTAAAAGAAAGTCAGTGCTGGGCTGTTAGAGTGAATAAGAAAAGTGCTGGTGGTGACAGTGACACAAAGTAGGGCCCTACCTGTCTTTAAGGTAGATGATTTGATGTGTAAAGTCTTCAAGGAGCCACCGGGCTGAGAAAACCAAGGGGGGAAGGGAAAAAAAAAAACACAAAAGCAAAGCACTGGAGACTGTAGTCCATGTTGGGTATAATGGCTATTTGTTTTGATATTTTGCCTTCATTTTTGTCTAACCACTAAACTGGCCTGAAGCCATGTCTCACGTGGCCTTCAATTTTTTTAGGATTAGGAGGTAGTATGTTCTTGTGAATGCCCTTCTTGGGGCAAAAGTTTCTCGCCCAAACCTCAGTGCTTTCTCTCATAAGCATTTAAAGGGTGTTTTGTATGCTTTTTGAAGTTTGGTGACCTTGTGCCATTCCCAGTCTTCAAAGCAATATGAAATGATGGACAGTGAAAAGGCCATACTTTGGGGCTGTGATTTAACTTCAGAGATCTGGTATTACTGCGGCAAGTTAAGCACAAACAGCAATGCTGACGTCTCCCTCCCCTCTCCTCCCTCCTCATAAAGCAACAGCTGTGACTTCAGAAACAACACCCAACACCAGATATTAATGCAAGTTCGAGGAGTTTCATTTCAACTAATTACATGAGCAGTGTTCCAGGGTACTGTCTACATTTTTGAGCTTCATCCATTTAATTTCTTCATTCTCAGCACTAATCCATGTGAACAGCAGATGACATGCAGACCTAGCAATAGTCTTGTTACTCCAGTTGTTTCTATTTAATCAATCATGAAAGCCAACCTTGGAGTAAAGTTTTCCACATTTCTTATCTTCTCAGCTTGAACTAGCTTTTCATCATTTCCCTTCTAGCATCAACAAAGATTCCACAGAAAAAAAGAGAAAAACAAAGGACTGCATTAACCTACCTTAGAAAACAAAGAATAGTTGATGGAGAACTATGTCCTCTGCTCCAAGAGAAATACTTGTATTGTTGGTCTTCAGAAGCTGCATTGGCACTGGAGGAAAAGAAAACCTCTAAGTTCTATGAAAATACACCTGGAAATTCAGTAATTATTTCTTACTCTATTTTCTTCTGTGCAAATAATTATGGTTGCCAGTGTACATTGCAATAGGAATGGTCTGACAGGTCACAGGTGGTGGTGGTGAGGTTCACAAGAGTCGAGGAGTTTCTTAAGTTGTGGTCACTGTTATGAAAGCCCCTTTTCCATGGCTTCGGGCACTCTGGCCCTTCTTCCTCTTGCTGCCTTTCAAAATATGGACTTGTATTTAAATCTGTGTTGGGTTTTTTTTCCTTTGTGGGTTTGGGTTTGGTTTTTTGATCAACTGCACAGATTGTAGAGGATGTCACTGCTGATGATATTCTAATTTTCTGGGCTGGGATCTTTGAAAGAGCTTGGATACCCAGCCTCTTACTCTGGCCTTACAGTGTTTCCATGCAGTGCTAGGACTTACCTAAACAGAGCACCTAGCTGCAACTTCCATTATCCTCTTGGCAGCAGAGTCCTGTCATCAAGCCATGGTACTTAAAAGACTTTAAAGAAATCAGCAGATTTTTCTTGTATATATAACAAATGGTCCCTAAAATCCCCAAAATAAGGTACAACTCTGCTTTGTCACTATCCAGAGAATGTAGGTGCTCTTAAACCTGAAAACAAACCCTTCTTCCTTGTGACCATGCAAGCTTCCCAGCCACTAAGAATAAATGCCTTATAAAGACTGCAGTAAATCCAAGTTAAAATTTAGGGTATTTATAACTAGTGATGGATTCCACAAAATAATTTACATTACATAAATTTGTACTTTTGAAGAAATCATTGTTTGTTATTGTGTTAGTTATGTATTAGTAGCACCAAGGTGCTCCATGACATTTACAAAACTCCAGAGGGAAGGTATCTTTCTTGTAGCTCAGTGTTTCATTCATTTTAGCCACTCACATGACAGCCTTCAATGATTTGCTGTTCTTCGTTGTACTGAATATGAGCTTCTAAGACTGTTTTCAAAATCTCCTGTGATTTAGCTCTGACCAAGCTAGCTCTGGCTTAGAATGTTGGGAGAAGTGGGGGTTGGGGGTGGCTGACTGCTATCACAGCTTTTTTAATGCAAATATGCAAACGACCTTCAGTTTGTCCTCCTTCAAGTGCCTCTAAGCATAGCATGAATTTTCCCCAATATTTATATTGCTAATACGACCCCTTTCTCCAAATCTCTAATTAGCATTTGCTTCTGTGTTGGTGCCTGCTGGAATTAATTGATATTTGTTAGATGCTGAAGGGCAGGAACATATGGTGCCCCCTTGTGTGCTGTGCTGATCTGTATAAAACCCTGCTGCTGTAACTGCTGAGTCAGTTCTTCCTTCTCTTCCGTGATGGCAGTAGCTCCAAGACTGACAAGTAGCCAAGGTGAAAACACTTAACCCAGTGTCAGAGCACTGTGGCTACACTGCAGTAGAAAATAGTATTGCCTAATAGGAAGATAGTTGTAGAGAGAAACACTCAGTGTTAAAGATCTGACTTTCAGACTAGACCCAAGTCGGGAGGGTTGCTTTGGACTAGGTCGATTCTGGTCCCCTTGGCTGAACCCCAATACGCAGATGAAGCAGATTGCATGTGTATTTTTGTTCACTTTTGATCAGAAGGAAACCAGCTCCTGTGCTCCAAGGCTGCTCTGTGATTCTCACCAAGCATTTGCTGATCTCTACCAAGTTTATCAAAGCAGTCAGCAGGAAAAGTTGGGAGATAATAAATGTAAGCACACTCTATATGTGCCAAACTTCTCATCTGTAGCACCAATGCCCCCTGTGTGATCTAATATCCTGTTCATTTTCCTGCAGATGTCCAAAGTGTGAATTGTTAATTCATGCCCTGGCTTTGAAGTGGGTTTAAACTAGCCGTTTCCTTCAGCAAAAAAACATGGGTGTGATGAGAGGGCTGCTAATGCCAAGCTCCGTGCCTGTAGATGCAATGCACATGTAAACAAAAATGTTTGGCTTTCTAAGACTGATGTAATCTTCCAAAAATATCCCAGAAACCTCTGTGGCCTCTCTCACTCATAAGCCACATATAAGTCTCCATATGACACACATGGACATTGTGCTGTAAAAAGTTGCCTGTGGTGGGCTGTGAAGGAGCCAGCCATTTCTGTACCAATGGCCAGAGGACACAGGGGTTTGGTGACTTCAGTGCTCTAGTTTGCAGTTGTTGTGACTTGGACTTTGCTTCAAGCAATATAAGAAGTCAGCTAAGCAGCTGCTTGATGCAGGCTTCACTCTAACAGTGCAGGATGGCAATCCCAACACAAAAAGGCAGCCTACCTGAAGCCCATGAAGAAAAATACAGCCATAGCACAGCAGAACATATTGCCTTTGTTTTGGCATGGAGACCTTTGGTACAGAGCCTGTGTCAGAGGGTCTGGCCATATGTGACCCGCTGGGGTTGCGGCCTGGGATCCATGTAAGCTTGTGTGAGGCTGTGATTCCAAACTCCCCTGCGAGTTTCTCAGCGCCTGGAGCAGCTCCTGGGGACCATAAGAAAGCCCTGCCCAGCAATATTGGCCATAAGTTGCTTGAGCTTCTCCCAAAGAGCTTGCCTCCCTGCTGCACAGGAGTCCAGCCCTGGGGAATATTTTGTCCTGGTTTCTGTGTTTTGAGGAGAAAGAAGAGGGTAGAGCAGCTGTGTGTAGAAAGCAAACATTTTCTGACACTGTATGTGGGCAGTGAGGTGCGAGAAGGCAGGCCACAGGGCTTGGGGGCAGGTAGAGCCTCCCAGAACAGCTGGACCATTTTTATTCCTGCCCCATGACAGCTATGCATAAGGTCTGAGCGGCTCAAGCTACCAGCCCCCATGTCTGACAGGGACCAGGCATCACTTCTGCACTGCACTGACCCATAGTGCAGCTACGCTCCCTGGAAGCCTGCTGCAGTGCACAGGGCACTCGGGAAGCTTTGCCCTTGGAGGCATCCTTGCCCTACTACACACCACCGGATAGAGATGCTGCATATCATTACACAAATGTTGTTTCTTGCAAAGCAAGGCCTGGATTCTATGTATGTCCACTGACATGTTGCTGCTGCAGGATTAAGGCAACTGTGTCTGTACTGAAGTTCCTCTGGGTGCTTGTTTTTAAAATCACCCTTATTCAGGGACCAGTGGTGGTAGTATAAACATACAATGTATTACCAGCCTCCTGACTTCATTGTTCACCTTCTTTCCTTCAGAATAAATAAATTGAAAATACATAATAAACTGAAAAGCCCTAAAAGAAAAGAGAAAAAAACCAAGAGCCCTGCCAACCCAAAACCTAAACATAAAACTAACTCCCAATTGCAAAAAAAGGTGGAGTCTAGGAACAAGAGGTGCTGAAAAACTAAATGGGATGTGGCTTTTAGCACTGATTTGGTACACCTTGCTCACAGGTTTTGACCAGATGGTAGTACCAAGAAATTACTTCAGAGCTGGGGATGCAATCTACACTTTGTTATTGCTAAACCATTCAGTGTAATCCCTTCTTAGAGAAGACACATGCATTGAATAAAAGTTTATTGTTTTAAAGCTACACTGCAGACCCATCTATTGAGATTTTTATTTTGTTTTTTTAAGTTTACAGGCTTAGCTACGTACTGGTAGAAAGTCACATACACAGTTTTCTCAGCCAAGGAAAACCATAAATTGGCTACATTTACTGACAGAAGAAGGTGCTGCTAAGGCAAACATTCTATTTCCTGCTGAGAAGCTGTGAATCATAGTGCATAAAGAAATAGTACAGAATTTTTATTCTATTGTAAAAATATGGGGGTGAATTTGTTGCCTGGAAGAAATGAAATGTAGTAGAAAGAGTGTGAAATACCTTAATCTGTTGCTTGCTGACATAATGTGCTTTGGATAGCTTTCCATTATATTACCCTAAATAGCTGGACATTTGAGTTGAAGAGATTTTATCTATTTTTCATAATCAATATAGTTTTTTCTGAGGGAATGGTATTTCTAGCACAGCAAAGGGTTATTTTATTTTCCTTATTTTACTCTCATTTATCTTCACATCCCTCTCACTGACTTTTTATTTCAGCACCTTTTGCTTTTCATGGGTCTTTAGTTCCATTAAACATCCAGCGCTAATTAGACTCTGTTGTCTAAACTGTACCAAACACTTCACTCAAAATCAAAGAGCATTTAATTAGTTAGTCTACAGGTTACACCCTATCTTGCAATGTTAACACAAATGAACAGTTGAAATGCTTGTTACAGCCTAGCAAAATATGTTAAAAAAGCTTCTTTAATAGCAATCAAGATTTCCATTTCGCTATTGATGAAGGCAGGCATGACAAGTCCTCGCTACTCAGATGACTGCTGGGCTGTTCATGATGGAGGGAAGGCAGGGGAGCAGTAATGCTTATTTCCATCCTTTCCCAGGAACATCTACACAGGCAAAGCCCAATGCCTGTGCTGAAAGCCACAAGAGGGGTGAAGCCACCAGGTAGCCTTGGCTTAGTGCTGCCTGCCACTACCATGGGCAGGATCAAACTTCCAGAGAGTTTTGCTTCTGCAGCTTTTTTGGATCTCTGGGTGTTTGTTCTGGCATTCGAATGGGAAACAAGGAAGTCTGGGAAAAAACCTGCTAATCTAGTAATATCTAACTGTTCTAATGAATACAGCAATAGGATGCTAAAGTTCAGTTTATCTATGTTTTGATACTGCTGGATGCGCTACCATCATGCTACCAAACTCTTTGCATCACCTGATATTTTACT
This sequence comes from Elanus axillaris, assembly GCA_026212715.1. Lineage (NCBI taxonomy): Eukaryota > Metazoa > Chordata > Aves > Accipitriformes > Accipitridae > Elanus > Elanus axillaris. Next base: position 33,762,937 of record JANZLQ010000086.1, on the reverse strand, counting down.
CAAGTTCAGGGAGGGAGGTGATGCATGCCAAGTTTGGGGTACATTCACTACAGTGGCAGCTCACTGTTAATGTACCTGTCCATATCTTCTAACCATTCACAGGCAAAAGAGGAGATATTAAGCCCAAAAAGACACATCAGAACCAAATACACTCATTAAGTGTCTTAGGTCTTGTCTCTCTTTTCCAACTTGGACAAGGCAGTAATGACTGATACAGTTAGCCACATGCAGGTGAGGTAGGAGAAATTCAGGTACCATGTGCTGTCCGACAGACAGTATTTCTTTCAAGACCACAGTAGGCATAAGTTTGAACTGGATGCCCACTGGATGTTAGACAAAGCATCCAGTGCAAAGTTTACGACAACTCCAAATCCCCAAAGCAAGTGATTATGTGAAAATCTCAACTTGTTTTTTTTTATTAAAAAAAAAGGACCCACACACAATCCACACACTCTCAGCTGCCCCCCCACCTGCCAAAAAAAAACATCTGTCATGAAAATAAAATTAATGTTATCAAACAATCAAACATCAGACCTAGTTCATGATTTCTGAATATTCTGGATTGAAAACACATTGGCTGCTCCAGAAGCAAAGAATGTTAGGCAGTTCACTTAAGAAGTTCAATCTCCTTAAGTAATTATTCTTCAACTTGTCAAAACCATGAATAATAATAATTTGTGGTCTCTAGTAAAGCTGTATGTAGCAGTGTGACTGTTATGTTGAAAAACTGGAAATGGCTAAACAGAGCCAAAGACTTGATCTGAAAGTGCTTTAAATATGTGTGATCTCTGGAATACTTCAAGAAAAAGATCTGTCCAAGTGAGTCAACAAATTCTTCTCAAAGTAGTTTTGACCAGTGACCAGCAGTAATGTTTTCCAGGTGTGCTTTACTCCTCTTTCCTTCTCTCCTCAGTACCAACCCTCTAGCAGCATTTTAAAAGAAAATCCTTTCAGGTTCAGAGTCTGCCTCTATTTTGCAGGACATTTAAGTGTCTGTTAAAGTAAAACTCCCCAAAGGAGCCTCTTCTCACAGATGGATCTATGTAAATGACCTTTTCAAAGAAAACTTGTGCTGAAATACACAGAACTGCTCAAGATGTGCTTGAGATAATTTGTTGACGGTATCAAGTTAGGCAGCTCAGTCTGCAAGAGCAAGTTCTGCAACTTAACAAGGAAAATAAAATTAACTAAACTGCTAGATTCCCCCTTTAAAAAATGGAAAAATATTTTTTATAAAGAAAATTTTTTGAAGTAAAACAGAATCCAATTTATAATGCTTAACTCATTTCAGTGAACTTCAGAACGCTACACTTGTCAGTCACTTGCTTTGGTTCACTAGCATAGCTGACTATGGCAGATGTATTTGTGGTGTTCCCATTGTAAGACAAAACAAGATTGCCATTACCAGTTTCTAAGTATTATTATCATTTTCACAGTGCTGCTGTCAAGAATGATTGCCGCAAGTCCTCTCTCTTCCCTGTTCGTTCTAGGAGTGGAAATCTGAGGAAATAAGGAAGCTTCTCCATCCTCCCTCATGAAATTAAAGTCTCCAAAATCAAGTTGAACTGTGCACGGCCAAAATTATAGTAAATATTCTGTTGCCTTTTTTTTTTTTTGTATTAAGATCTTGCTACAGCCATTTTTTAATACAATTACATTAATTGCAAGTAGACAGGTACTATATACACTGCTGCCATCTCTGCGGCGAGATTTCCAATAGATGTGCAATTCCATGAATTTGAGGTGTCTGCCAGTCCTTGAGGGGAAGGTAAGTAAATAAAGAAACTTGTCCTCCTTTACATTTATTTTAGTGTATTAAAAAAAAAAAAGACATGTCTGACAAGCAGTTGGATTTTTTTTAATGGAGAAATCTGTCTTTAAACAAAAATCAGAATTAGCACTTTAGAAACCACATATTTGACTGATAACTTCTGCAGTGTTTTAGGGGTGTTACATCTCAGGGGAATTGCACAGAATATTGAAGCATAGGTCAGATCAGCCAATATTAAAAGACCAGCATTAAATATCTTTGGTTTGCAGTGGAAAAAGACACAGTTTTCTATTTGTACCTGAGGCAGAGGCAAAATGAAGATAATATGGCATTCCATCACTACTTCTCAGAGCTCTGAAACTCCTAACATCCTTGGCCTGGCATCTATAAATACTGTTCGTTGCTATATACCACAATTAGGAGTAAACTAGTGTTCGAATTTAGTTTATTTTAGAAGTTCAGTGAAGTCTTCTAGCATAACAAAGGTTTAGGCACATGCTTTGTACAAAGTGCCTTCAAAATGTCATTAAAAATTATATTAATTATATTCATTAAATTAATTATTGATTATTGATTAAAAATTACATTCATGTGTGTAAAGGTTGAATTACCAGAAAGATGACAGAGACATGTAGGTTTCACTTCTACAGTTTTCTTTCATCTCATTGATACGACCTTCCATTTTGTATTCCTTACCTAATTCACAAAAATCTTTAGCATCTCGCTTGCTCTTACTTAACTTCAACTATGTGCCACTTCCAATAATCCCTCCTACAATTAGAGTAGACATGAGATGCGTAGCTCAGCAGAGCGGTGGGTAAGGGAGAAAACATCTATGAAATAGGCACTTCAGGAGTTTAAAAGCTCTGATTGAAAGCATCTGTAGAGGACTATCTTTTTCTGAAAATAAAAGAGCTAATTTGGTTGAGACAGAATTTTGTTAAAAGTTTGTAACACAATACCCATGAGCCCTGCGCTGGACTTTGGGTATTTTGCACAGCCTGGAGCTGATGAAGATTTGTTTGGTTTGATTTTTGCTGCCATAAGAAAGGTGAGATTTTACTATAAAAAGACAGGGGATGGCTGCAACAGTAGCTTATATGACTGCTAATGGAAAGGTAAACTACAGATTGCCTCATAAATTTGCTGACTGGCATCACTAGAAAGAGTTTGCTTTTTATATCATCTGGAGAGAGGAAAAAATAATTCATTACAGCACATCTCTGAAGAATGATTCTGACACTTTAGCTGACCAGTCGGAACCAGTGCTGATTTTATGAGGCCAAGAGTAGTCAGAGATAAAGATGTATTAATCTTCTACCTGGGTCTTCAGTGGGGCTTGAAGGAAACAGGAATTGCCCTAATATTCAACTAACCCAAATTAAGCTAATTCATCTTTATTTTATTAATGTTAGATTTAGATCGAACCTTGGATCTTAATTCCAAATCAAAGTCTTGAACTTGATGAGGACATGATTTGACCCGTCTCAAATCATTAGCAAGACTGAAACCCAGAGGCTGCAGTTAGATGGAAAGGTGGATGTGCTTCATGGCACACTTCTGAGTCCTGCTCTCTCAATCATCTTAATCAAGGTTTTGTTTGACATGAGCAATAGCTGTCTTCCAGGCTGTGCGACTGCTGTTCTTACTATATGAGTTAATACAAAGATAACTACCTGAATCCCCAAATTCTACTCTGGTAAGAGGTTGTGACACAGCTGAAGAAGTCACCTGGACATCTGGGAGCTCAGAAATGTCCTTGGTCCCCCAAGCTGAGATACAGCCTTTCTCTGATGCTCAAAAGGCAGAGCTATAGACTTAAAACTGCACCTTCTGAATTTGGCAACCTGAAATGGCAACAGGAATCAGGATGTTGACAAATGCTAAGGTGTTGTCAATGAGGCTGTTTCTGGACTAGGTTTGACCCATGCCTAGATCAGAGTTGGTGTCACAGCTTGGATCCTCTCACATGTGCAGCCCCTTTTCCGCTTACACAACAGTCCACTCCTACATTGCATACTCAGCTGAAGTGGGTGAGATGTGAAAGCCTGCAGAAGCCTGGAAGGGAAGAAAACATTTCTTCCTCCCCCTACCAACACATCCAGGGTTAACAAGCATCAGTTATCTGCACATATGGTATTTTTGAAGTTTGAGAGTTATTTGCTTTATAACTCATCTTTCTCCTGTCTTCTCCCACCAGAGGTGCAGAGGTTAACCCACAGATCTGTCTATCTTTCTGCAGCCAGGGTCTGTACCCCTCAGCATTCTTCCCAGATTCACTTCAAATGTAAGCTGATAATTAAAGATGGATGAGGGTTCACGTAAATGAAAGTGTTTGTAATTGAATGAAAACTGCATGCATGCTATAGAGAAATGAAGACTCAATAATACAAAGATAAAAAATTTCTGTTGAGTTACTGGTTGTTGAAAAAGAAATTAAAATCTAATACATCAAAAATACGATATTGGATATATTCGCTGGAGATAAAACCCGTCATCCCAATTTTGTATCTATGGAAAAACTCCATGTTCTTTTAGCTGGCATGACTCTTTATTACAAGGAAAAAATGGTCTCAGAAGGACAGACAACACATTATGTCTTCCTTTTTCTTCCTTGCATTTCTAATTGTACTGTTATATCAAATTTAGCAGAAATGTGTGGTGTAAATGAATTCATATGATTGTGAGAACTTTTGCTTGTTAATTCCCTGACCTTATAATATTCTACTAGTCTCATATTTATCCATAAAACCCCACAGATGCACCAGCTGTGACTGTGTGCATCAGGAAGATACTGGGTATCAGCTGCAGGAAGACCGGAGTCAACCCTGACTTAATGAAGAGTCAGTGCCGTGCGGCGGTGTGGCAGTTGGCAGAGGTAAGGCAGTTGTGATGGGTCGGGCTCCACTGATGCGTGATTGACTCCTGACAAGCCCAGAAATGGCAGAATGAGTCCCAGCTGGAAAAAAAAAGACCACAGAAGAGGCAGGAGCTGGGATGCAGCGCTGTCTTTTGGGAGACGTAGTTGAATGACTGACAAAAATCTATTAGGGAGAAAGGGGCGAGCATGAGTAAAAGGTCTCACAGCATTTATTCTGACAGGATGATTAATTTCTTGTTACTCATGCAGAATGGGGCTGTCTGGGGGGAATTCAGGGAAATATTTGATTCTTTCAAACATTGATTATTTAGAAAAAAGCTTTTGCATAAATCCAAACACTTTATCCTGTCTTTGTTTTGAAATGGCACAGCGGGAGCTTTCTAATTTCTTGGTGGTTCTTCAGAGTCTCAGCACTATCAGGACTCTTTATTTCAAAGTCAGGAGCCAAATCCTTAGCTGCTTCAGAGGGTCTAACTTACTTGGGTCATGCTCTACCCTTTCATGCCAGATGGTTCCTTCTCCTCTTCCTCCTCCTCCTCCTCCTCCTCCTCCTCCTTCTCCTCCTCCTCCTCTAGTACTCTTGGTCCTGCTGATGCGTTGGGCTCAGGTCCACGACAGAAAAAGACATGACTGCTAACCTGCAGTGCTGCTTGGCTCCAGGAATTTTTACCTGATAGCTAGCTGGATAATAATCTTGAAGACTTCTTGCAAGGAAGCACTTTATGTTTGATGACCCTCAAGGAACAGAATCAGTATTTGCTACTTTACTCTTGCTGATTTCTACCTTGCATGGCTCCGGCTTTTATGCCTTGCATGTCAGGTGCCATTCGGGAAGCTCTGTGTGTTTATATCATCTACAGCAGCTGAGCTCAAGAAAGGGAAAGCTAGAATAGTGCTCTTCCCCCCTCATGAAAACCATACGTAGCAATGGCCATGCTGAATCAGACAAGAAGTCTCTCTAGCTCAGTATCCTGTCTGGGTAGCAGGTGCCTAAGCAAAAAGTAAGTATATGAACAGGGCAAACATTACAAGGAAATTTTCCAACTTAACTATTTTTTTGGGAGAGGCTGGGGGAAAGAATCAGATCTGGACATAGCAAGAGAAGAAGAATATAACTGAAAGAGAAGAGTATTAACAAAAAAGCCATTCAGCAGAGTAGTCATGAAGGAAAAGAGGAGGAGTTGTGGAAATAGGAGATGATGAAAAACACAGTCCACAAGGCAGACAGGGCTGCAGGAAATTGGCTGGGATAATAGACATGGAGGACGGATGGATGAATGGAGCAGTAAGAGCCCATGGAATAAGGGAACTGAGCATATGCCAGCAGGTAATAAGAACAGCTAGTCTCTACTGTCAGCTATGTCCATAATGGAAAGGAGTTTAAGAACAGAGTTTTATTGCCTATATACTTAAGAGGGTCTGGGGTTTGAGTAATTTTGAAAATTTTACAATTTTCTATCTGTCTTCCTCCAAATACCTTATAAATCCAGGCCTTTGCCTATATGCCACTGAAGAGAGGCAGAGTGAAAACAAACATGGGAGAAACAAGGACCTGGTTTTCATACGCCAGCTTTTCTGACTGCTCTGTCAAACGAATAGGTGACACTGCTCCAGGAGCACACAGAAGCCTCAGCTGTTCTGAACTGAATGGCAGGATTTTTTTCCCTGATTTCCCCTGGGGTCAGGATACTACCTTGTAGTCCTAGGACACTGGAGGACCCTTTTGTAATGGAGAGGGTAATTTCTGAAGGGTTGAAGGGTTCTCCCCTTCCCTGACATACGCTTTCTGTCCTACAGTAATTACAACTGGTAATTACAGCTAGTGCCACAATTTTTAGGGCAAGATGCACAGGTTAGCTAGAGATGATGGATCTAATTTTGCCCATTTTATTAAATCCTTTTTTTTTTGTTGTTCCCTCCACAAAATGCTTTGGTGTCCTGGAAACCTGGTGCCTGATGTTTGCAGATTTTCATAATGTATTTGTTTAAGATATATGACTATGCTGACTGTAAGTGAGTTCAATTTTATTAGGCAGTAGCTGTATCCTCTACATTCAGTTTCTCACTGGAAAAAAATAAAACAACCAACAACTTGAAAGCTGCATGAAGATTGTTGTTTCATGGTTTGTACATGTGTCTGATGAAGAAGTGCTCCTTGATGAAGAGGACTATGTGGAAGTTCATAGAAAAATAGAAACAGAAGCTCACAGTAAATGTCCAAGTGAGAAAAGCTTTCAGCTTTTCATTCATTATGATTCCAAGACAGTATCACATAGAAGTGCTAGATTGTAAATTGTGAGGATGTAAATATGTATTAGTTCTCTGACCACTGTGCTGATCATCAGCTGTTATTTCTAGGGACTTCGACAAGTAAAGTAGTAGCAAGAACACTACCATTAATAATAATTTAGGATTTCTTCTTGTATTTACCTGCAATAAATAGTTCATTTAAACAGCATTCAGTGCGAAGCAAAATGTTTTTAGTACAGGTGAAATTGAACCACATGCACACCGTATTGGCATTATCTTCTGGCTCAAAGCCAACAGTAGTGAGAGTGGGTCAGTTGTTTAAGTTTGTAAAGACAAACCCACCCTGAATTATTGTAGGGAACCTTTTCTTTATGAAAACAGTTGTCTGTTAGCAGCTGGTAAAATAGCAGTCATGATATATTTCTAGGGATAAAGCGTGGGTTTGGTTTGGTTTAGGATAATTTTGTTTGCTTTCAGGATAGTCTTTGCCACAAAAGGCCAAGATGGTAGTATGTGTGCAAGCCCATTTTACCTTCTCACTGACAGTGACATACAAAAAAAAGATAGAGGTTGACTGCTTAAGAGAGAATTGGCTAGTCCGTGGAAGAAGGTAAGCTCTTATACTGTCTTCTTCTGTTACGAGGAAAAAGAGGCTAAATTTTTAGACTAAATTCTGGTTACAGAACTTGGTCTGAGGAAAACAACAGCCTAGATTTGGATATCTATTCCCATTTCTATTCAATTTCCTTCTCTATTACATTCAGAAAGTGATCTTCTAGTTATCACAGACTTGATCTTAAATTAATGCCTGTACATTTTTATGGGAAAGAAGCATCACAGTAAATAAAGTAGCCACTCTGTTTCAAATGCACTCTCAAATCCAAAAGAATTTTATCTTCATGACACAGAAAAATTGTTGTTTCATCAGCTAGATCCTTTTATATTCCCAGTTAGATAGTCCTAGTGAGCACTGAATTATTACAAACATAGTGAGTAAATTTAGACCAGGGGGTCATGTTTTTGTATATTTTAAAGTTTCCTTTAAAATTAAAACATTGCTTTGTTTGTATAAAGTACTATGTGATAAATTTGTTTTTGCAAGCAATTCTATTTTTACACTTGAATTTCATATAAATTCCTTATTGCAATGTTCTCAGTCTCTTTTTCTCTTTTTTTTTTTTTCTGTGATAGAGCTTTTGCTAAAATAACCCTTCACTTCTCACAAACAGCATCTTTTCAAATTTTTGTCTGCTGACAAAATATGAGGAGAGGCTAGGAGAACTTGGTTTGTTTAGCCTAGAGATGAAAAGGCAAAGGGAACCAAACCGCAGTCTTTATCTATGGGTAAAGCCATAGAGAAAACAGAGCCAAACCCTTCTTAGAAGTGCTTAGCAAGAGGACATGAGGCAAAGGTCACAATTGCTTTGACCAGATAAAAGGAAGAAATTCTTCATGGTGAGTGGGTCAGTGCTGGAGGAGACCACCCAGAGAGGCTGAGGAACCTCCATCCCTGCAGATTTTCAGAAGTCCACAGGACAAAGCCATCTGCAACCTGATCTGAGTTTGCAATTAGCCCTGCTCTGAGTGGGTGACACCCAGGGGTCCTTTCCAATCTAAATTTTCCTAACCTTCTATGAAAGAGTACTTAAAATAATGGTCATCTGATTTTTTTTTTAATGAGGAAAAGTCAACCTCCAAAATGCTTAACAGCCAATAATATTCATTAGAGTTAGTACAGCTCATGGGAATTGACATGATGAGCACTCATGTTTGAAGTTCTAGGATTTATACCTCAGCTTATTTGTCTGCAGAGTTTACGTGAGCGAATCTTCCTTTAGCTGCTGAGTTTTGTTGCTATATATTCTTTAGGACTGACGCTTTAGATAAGACATAGGATGTTTTCAAACCTTCTCTCACCATTATCATTATTTTCCTCTGGATTCTTTGCCAATGTACTCCAGGGACAGTCAAATAATTGCAACATTTTACACAGAAGTATAAATAGCTCTATTCACCTGAACTAATAGCCTGGTTCTGCAAATAATTGCCATCATGTATGAGCAGTTGCATTCCTTTTAGTGAATTATTCAACTTGTGCCCTAGTGGAAACCCTAGAAAAGTATTTAAGAATCTGCCTCTGTTGTTTTAGAAAAGTACAGAAGTATTAGCTTGCACTCATTCATTGCACATTATTCATTGTAACGTAATCATGTGGTGCTCCCTCACTCTGTGTGTGAATCTGAGTTTCTTCTTCTAGCTGAACAACTTCACTAATATCTTAACGGAACTGTATGCATTTCAGTCTTCCTCACATTCATGCACTATGTGATCACTCTTCTAAGCATGTGTTCTCGTCTAGCTTTGTTTCAACCATCAAATACATCAGTGTATGGTTCAAAACACTAAAAAGTATTTAGGTACCCAAAGGCCCACACTGTTACCTTAATGTGTCAAAAATCAAGTAAGTCCTGATAAAGGTAGAAAAAAGAAACAGCTCTAAGGATTCCTGAATATATTTTGTATCTAGGTGTAAGTTAGCATTCAGCTACATTTTTGTTTATTTCATCCCAAGCAAAATGACTATTTATGACATCTCATGGTATAGAAAATGTGTGAGCATAGCTTTGCAAAATCTACCATATATTATTGTCAGATAATGATACATTTTAATAGAATATCCTTCAGAAGAGAAGTTCAAGGATGAAACCTTTTCATTCCTTGGTACACTGCCTAAATGCAGAGTGCCCTCTGTTTAAAGGATACTTAAATCAACAATTCAGTTAAAATAGCCTTTACATTTGCTAAGCAAATCTGTCATTGCTACACTGCATCCTTTTTGGTGGCATCAATCACATATAAGTTGTATTACATGAACAATATAGTCTGATGTGGTAAAACCTGCCAGGAATATCAGTTTTTCCTCATAGTGGGCCTGCAAGGCTTACAGAGAGGAAAAAAAGAAAATCCACAGGAAAAGCAGAATTTTTTTCTGCCATGCATCTCATTTGGGTTTGGTTCTTCTGAATACAAGTTAGAAATCACTTTTACCCATTTTGCTGGAAGCTACCCTTAAATATAAAAATCTGGTCCTTATCCTCCACTACCAAACTGCTTACATGTAAAAAGTCTACCAGGAGCCTCATAGCAAACATTTCTGTACTTGCTCTCCATATGTGTGTACATATATTGTGGCTGCAAGGAAGCAATCCTGTACTGTTGGTGCGACTTCTAATACATCTTCCCACCTTTATTATCTGCTGAACTTGAAAACAAAAGTCAAGACTGAGTTTGGAAATGCTGGAGACAATCTAGTAATACTGAGCACTTCAGAAATTAAGCCCATTGTGTCAAATATTCAACAGCCCCCACAATTCAAATAAATTTCAGCCAAACTGTGGATTGATTAATTTAAGCTCAGATAAGCTTGCAAAGAAGTGGTCTTTATTTGAAGGACAAAGTATGGAAAACATGGAGAACTGTCCTTTTCTCACCTGTTTATAACAGGTAAGAAAATATTTATTACATGCTGCGTGTATCTCCTAGGACAATGCAGTTCAGGTTTCCTCTGGGAGGCTCATCCTTTCTTACGTAGTCCATCGGCAAGGTCAGAGACAACAGAGCGTTCCATAGCCTGTGCATGCGCTTAGGTAATTCTGGAAAAGAGAAGGATTATTTGCATGATGAGAGCAGGGTATGATACTAGATGAAGGAAGCCAGGATGTGAGGCGCTATTATATTTACTTTTTAACTCATCATAGTTCATTCTTCTGTTTTTCCTGGAACTCAAAGGCAGACTTACCTGTACATGCTTTATCTCACCCATATTAGTCATCTGCTTGTGCTCCTTCCATTTACAAACTGCTCGTGCTCCAGCTCTTTGTTTAGGCACAACCTATTTCCAGCCTGTGTCAGGAAACCTTATGCATTCAGGGAAAGCTTCTCCCATCTTGTAACATAAGCACCTTAATTAGTATGTGTATATAATACACAAGTAAATAGTGTACCACAGAGATAAGCTAAATTTAAGGTAAAGTGCAGGTCTGTATTCCAGCACTGAAATTAATCTGCAAATACTGTAAGAAATACTGTTTAGAATAATACTACCCTATTGATTTAATAATTCTGTAGATACAATACTTATGATAGGTGGGGACTTACAGTCAGCAAACACACTCTCAGCTAGATTGAAACTACAGTTCAATGTCTCAGAAATTAACATATTTTGCATTTAATAATTTTTAATCATAACTTTGCACTTAATAAAAAGCACATAAAGGAGGTTTTCAAACCGAGTTCGCTGTTATCACTCAAAACATGCCTCCAATTCCTGCTCTGCCACTCTGTGACCCTCCTCCTTTTCCACTCTCAAATTAGTTTCCCAACATATCAACTGCCCCTCCCAATTTGGTGTCATCTGGGAACTTGCTGAGGATGCATTCCACCTTGTCACTGAGAGCATCAGTGAAGATGTTGTACGGCGCTGGCCCCAGTGTCAACCCCTGAGGAACGCCCCTTCAAACTACCCACCCAAATGTCATCTAAGTCTTCACAAAGGCTTGCCCCAAAGTTTTCCCAGGGGCTTCTGTGAGGTGGACTGGTCTTTTGTTCCCTGGACTTCTGATAGTCTTATTTTGAAGGTGGACATAACATTTTCTTTTTGTATTTCAAAGTCACGTAGAACCGCTGTATTTGCTACCAGGTGAACTCATTTTGTGAAACTAAAATCAATGCCAAACACGACCAGAGAGAGCTTCACGATGTTGTAACCTGCTGCCACACTCCATGCTCCCATGGGGGTGCACCACTTCTCCTCCTGCTGTCCAGTCAGAAGCTACGGACCCTACCCTTTTACAGGTAGGAGACCTGCAGTTTACCAAGCACATCTGAATCATAACATTTGCAATACCTTAAAAGCCTTCCAAGACCCTTCCAAAACACACTCATAAAAATGATATAATTCTGTATGTACTGTCAATAAGCCCGATGAATATGAGCTGTACCAGTCAGTTTTTCCTCTCTCTCACACCATCAATTCCGGCTCCAGTTCACAGAACCACCTTGCTAATTTCTCTGGCGTTGTCAGCCTTTCACCCGGCCTGTGAAGAGAAGATAATTGCTGCTTCAATCTCTGTCTCTGGCCTGAGAAGAGGGTTTGAAATATTATGTGACCTGGAAGGAAAATAAGATACAGAAAAAGAAGAGGGATGGAAGGAGATTTTTAAAGGAATAAAATGCTGTTCCTCTCTTCTTCCCCTTTTAGCACAAGAATCGGTGATCTCTAGGCTTTATACCCAGAGGCTGCGTTTTACCCACTTGTAAGTATCTAACCTTTTCAAAACACCTCGCAAGTAATGCTCTTTGTGAGAATGCTACGATGCTACATAATCCTGTGGTGAACTACCGCGAAGTCCCGAGGACAAATGTGGGCCTGTCTGTTGCAAATAAACCCCACCAAATTACAGAAGGGAGTGCGTCCCTCCTCCGGCAACCCCTGTGCTGCGGGGAGGCAGGGTGGGTGCCCGCACCGTCGGTCCCCAGCTCTCCCCAGCCCAAGTAGGGCTGTGGCTGCCCCCCTCCCCGCTGACGGGACCCGACAGGCAGGGCCAGCCCGAAATGGTCTGACTCCCTCAGGATCCCAGGCATCGGGCTGAAGGGTCTGCTGATGGAGAGGCATTTGCGTAAGAAAACAAATTTCAACCTGTTTTAAATTAAAATGGCAGCGGGGTCCACGCCTCACCACCCACCCCCCCCCACCCCCCCTTCCCCGGGGTTCGGCAACGGGAGCGGTGAGCCCCAGCCACCCCGCCCCGCCAC
>JANZLQ010000086.1:33730248-33747746 GCA_026212715.1 Elanus axillaris | reverse complement strand
GTGGGGGGGCCGGGGCTCCCCGCTGCGGTGGGGCAGCGGCGGCAGCCGGAGGGGGGGGTCGGCCTCTGCCGTGTGCTGGCGCTGAGCATCTCCGGCCGTGGCAGTGGGCTTTGGGAGGGAAACGTGCTCAGGGCCGGGCACCAGGCAGGTGCGAAGAGGAGCGGGGCCAACACAGGTTCCATCCAGCAAGGCTTGTTGGCCTGATGCGGACTCAGAGGGTGGTGCAGCGTGCGCCGGGTTTGGGTTTGCCGCTCTCTGTTTTCTTCCTTTTAGCCCAGCCCGGTTCGGGGCGTGAAGGCAGAAGTTGTCAGGGCGGTCTTAATGGTTTGGGGCTTTGTTTGGTTTTCTTTTCGGTGAAACTTTTCCATTGTGTCGGAGAGTGATGGCTTCTCTCAGCTTTTGTTAAAGGTCGTATTTTAGTGTCAGTTTCTGTTGGCGTAAATGGCTCATGAAGCAAGTGGTAATCTGGCTAGAGGAACCACTCCTTCTATTGCCTGGATTTATTTACTGGGGGATGGTAATGACTGGTGAATGTCAAAACTATTCATCAGCTGCTCCAGCACAGGCCGGTCTATCTCCAGGACACACAGTTTGCTGAAAGGCCAGAGAAGTGCAGGTCTCGGAAGAGTACATTCCAGTTTGATGAAACCCCAATATTTACCTAACTCTTACCTTTTGTAAAGGTTAAAACGTAAGATTAATGTGGTTTGGAAGGCAGAAATTGTCTTGTCTGAAGTTTTCTGTAGGTTTCCTGCTGAAAACGTCATATGCAGAATAAGTAAAATGATAGAATTGAATGGATAATGCCATGGAGGAGAAAATTATTTGTGACAGAAAATAAGGTATTGTAACGCACGGCTGCTTCAGAGTTCAGAACTATGTGCTTCAAAGTTGTTTGATGGTCCAAGTTGCCTGTATTTCCTTTAATGATTTGAAGTCTGATTTTTCAGAAAGACTGTGCAGTTGCAGTTGACCTTCAACTTGTGGGTACCTTTTACCTCTGAAAAGCCTACAAAGGTATGGAAGCAAGGTGATGGGGAAGTCTGCAGATCTGGATTTACAGAAATGTGAGGAATTAAAATTGACTTACCTGCTGTAGGGCACCTGGATGTGAGGATAATGAGTAAACTTTAACTTGGAGAACAATGTGGAGGTACAGATAATAAGACTGATAGGACAGTAAGTTTCAGGACTCCAGTTTTTTAAGAGCTTGGTGATAGAGGGCCACTGGTCAATTCTCAAATACAGCACAGTTGGCTAGTTTGAGATGTTTATTTTTTCTCTTTTCCTGAAACATCTGTCTGATGACATTGTCAGAGACAGTGTATCCAGTCTGATAGGACAGTAGCCAAATCTAAGGAAACATCCATGAACATCTAGTCTAAATACAGCATCTTTCAAAAGTTACTGTATCAATTTGGAGAGATTATTTTTTTTTTCCCCTCCCTTTGAAGTGATCCATCATTGGACTGATACCCTTCTGAAATTACCATTGCATGTCTTATATAAAAGAACCTCTGGCTTATCAGTGTAGCTGCACCACATTACCCACCTCCATAGCTACGTTTCACTTCTTCCTTTTGACTTTGTGTATGTTGATAGTGACCAATTCCATCTTACCAAGTGGATCGTCTCCCTTCTTTCTTCTATACCTCCTCCATAGGAACTGTGAAGTTTCTAAGATGCCAGCATATGACATCAAGGAAATTCAAATCTTTGGCGCTGATTTCTTCTTTAGCTCACCTTATTTTAATTTGATCGGTCTGATAATAGTGTGGATTAACTGTCAGGGCAAGCTCATCTTGCACAGAAAGCGTCACTCAGCTTTAATTGGTTTAAATCTAAATGCAATATTTTGAAACAGAAAGAGGAACCAAGCTCACTTACCTAGTTTTATTTCAGCCTGTGGTGTCAATGTATTTATTTTGGATGATAAATGCATATAACATCATTTTTTTACAGTAATAGAAAAACTTTCTCCATCTCCTCAGTGTGAATCACTTCACATCGTAGCATGTTGTAAGAAACCATAAAGCTGGCAAGATTTGAGTGTGTGTTGCTCAACATGTGTTATTCAGAATGCCACCCACTGCAGCAATCCATCTCCAAAAGGGCTTAAAGGGAATAGCAAAAGATCACGTCACTGTACATTATTCATTGGATGTTGTTTAGAGCAAGAAAAATGAAATACTGTATTCTTTCATTTGGGAAAGAGCCATATTATAACAGTGTCTTTCTTTAAAAAAAAATAGAAAATTGTGGATATAATTTAAGCAACCTGTATTATACTTTTTATATAGAATATGCAGTGTACAGACTTCTGCATGTTAAAAGAAACTGGATGTATTCTCTGCTGTGCACAGGATTAAAGAATCAGCTTGAGGTTTGTGTCAAGTTTTTGGTATACATTTATCACACATCCATCTGCAGATGGTCATGTGGATATTCTGGAGCAGGGCACTAGACACTGACCTATTTGACATCTATTTGCATTTCTAGTGCTGCTGAACTGCTAGCTAGCCTTCTACTTCCCTCCATGGCTTCTGTGGAGAATGCCATCATCTTTTCCTCTTCATATCTGTGAATGGAAAGTAGTATCTATGAAAGGAGGAGCATGCTTTTGTATACATATATGTATATGCATTTTATTTATTTCCTGAAGAGTACTGCATGTGCTCAGTTATGTAGTTCTCAGACAGTTTTGTAGTTTTATTGGAAAACATCCTTGAGAACTGGAAGTGCTGCTCCTTTGTCTTGTTTGTAGCCTTTTGCTAGCTGCCAGAGCTCTAGATGTGTCAAAAGATCAAAAATGAGTATTGGATGTAGCTGTGGAGATGTTAAAAGCATCCTTTTGTGGTCCTTCCAGTGTTGGTGCTGTATTTTCAGATGAAGAGCGAAACAACAGAGTGGGAAGGATAGAAATGTGTATTGGCATGGTAAATTTTAGTTTAACTTAACTTGAATACAGTCAGCAGAAATGATTAACAACTACTTAGCAGAGCTTAATATAAATCTCTTAAAGACGTGCAAGCTTTGAATTGAAGCCATGTGTGTGGGTGACTTCAGACATGGAGAATTATCACAAGCCATCTTGATTATTTCCATGGAGAATTAGAACAAGGTCTCACCTCCACAGATTGCATCTTACATATTTCTCAGGTATAAACCAATATAACTGTAACTGAGAAGAACTCTCCAGAAGTCAGATTTTGTTCCTTGTTGGTAATGCTCCTTGATACTCAAAGCCTCCTGTTTTAGTTTTGTGCCTGCTGTTGCTGGCTGTTAGCCCTAGAAGTCTCATATATCTAAGAAACTTCTTGTGGAGTTGATGGGCTTGAATGCCCTTCAAACAAGAACCCGTGGTACCTCTCTGAGTCAAGTGAAACATCTGTGTCCTCTCAAAATATCTGGCTGCTTTAAAAAATTATCATTGATGGTTGTAATTCTGTCCTTAATTAGGAACTTAATTATGCACAGTGTAGGAATAGTATTAATATTCTTTTGCCATGTAGACGTTTTGGAGGAGGAACTGATGGCAGAAGGAAACCAAAATGAGCAGCCCCCCTGGGTTCCAGTGAAGATGAACGAAGGAAAGCACAGTACTGACCTGAACCAGCCGGATCAGAGGAACAGAGCCGTTACCTCCATGTGGAGACACTTCTTGCTTTCGGGGTCTTGTTGCAAAACGGATTATGTCGGTGCTGGGTTTGAGCAGGAGTAATGTCACTGTGGTAGGGAAAGCAGAGGCACACCAATTTTGTCAATATAAAGACAAGTAGGGTAACTCCTTGTGGAAAGTGCCAAGAGAAATTAAGTATTCTATTTATCTCGAATATAGATTAAGTGACATTTAATAGTTTACTGGAATTTCATTACTATTTCTAATTGAAATAAATGGCCTGACTTGTTTCTTGAGGAGCTTTATTCAATTTTTCACCTGCAGAGAATTGCAAATACATTAAAAATCACTAAAAACATAGATGCATTAAAAGCTCCCACACCAGTTAAGATGATTTGCTTAGTAAAGTTATACTCATGTAGATTTCAGTATTGTTAGAGAGAGTAAAACTGTACTGTAACATATGTATGCGTACGTGACCTCATTGTCACTCACTGTGCTGTTCATGATTATCAGCATGCCTGAAAAACAAACTAAAAATTCAGCTGCATTTGAGGTCATAATCTCAAGAGTTCGAGCAGATGTAGAAAAGTAAGAAGTCAGATCCAAGTATCTGCTTGAACACCCAACCACATTTTTTTAGGTTCTGTGCTGCTGATATAGTAGAGATTTGTGGTTCTGATTAAATCTTTGTTTAATCCTTGCCACTACAAAATGAGGAATATTTCACATAAGTTAAATGTTAAGAGGTAAAGATGCCAGTAATACTGTTTTGAAATACAGTGGTTCAAGCTGAGTCTGGGGCTGGATACTGTAGGAAGCGCTTTAGATATCTACAGAACTGAATTCAGTGAATTAAAAATATGGTGCTTTGAAGAAATGGCAACACTCACCCTTACTAGAATTAAACATGAACCTTTTTCTAAAGACCTGGCTGCTTTGGAAGAACTGCATCAACTCTGATTAGCAGAGCGTTCTCAAATATGCCTTGGGGAAAGCTGCCTATTGACAAAAGTACTAGTGCATTAAGTAGTAACAATATTTTCATGGCAATAAATTAGCAAAGCTACAGGCAATGCTCAGGAAGTGAAAAGGTATTTTATATAAGAAATCACTGAATCTGCCTTTGATTTCATAACTCTGTTTTCTTTTAAAGAAAATATAGCATTTCAT
This sequence comes from Elanus axillaris, assembly GCA_026212715.1. Classification (NCBI taxonomy): domain Eukaryota; kingdom Metazoa; phylum Chordata; class Aves; order Accipitriformes; family Accipitridae; genus Elanus; species Elanus axillaris. The sequence goes on along the minus strand of JANZLQ010000086.1, from coordinate 33,742,954 downwards.
ATATTGGGCAGTTGTTTCACAGTCCCAGTTTATTAAACTTACCAAAAACTGGAAAAGATCTTCCAATCAGACCATTAAAGCAAAATGTTGCAGAATATGAATAATACAGTACTGTGCCGTATTTGCATTTGAATTGTTCCTGAATATTTTAAAGTGTATTCAATCTCCTCTGGAAATGTTAATGTAAATCTTCCTGGGTTTCATTATCTCTCAGTTTTGAGGAGAGGAAAAGCCCATTAGAGCATATTAAAGGTGGAGTCCTGAGAGAGGGTAGTATCAACTCTACAGCCTTCTGGCCCCCTTTCTACAATGGCCTGCAGTGTATTTTCTCAGTCCTGGTCACGGTGGGGGCTGGCAGAGGAGCAGGGGAAGCGTGTGGCTCCCAGCTCGGAGGAACTGTGCGGGACCGAGCCCCTGCCACTGCTCTCGGTGCAGGAGCCTTCCTTTGTCCTGCCTGGCCTCTTGCAGTTCCCTGAAGGCTTTTTTCCCATCTAAAGGACATGATTCAGTTGGACCTCTGTGGTGCAAAGCTGAACTGAATTTTCTCACATAAAGTTTTGCGGGGTGGGACGTACTGCACCTCCACAGGGACAGCACCAGTGGTGTGTCAAAAGTCTAACTACCAGTTTCACTCCTGCACACCAATAAACCTGCCTTGTTTTCAGTAAGTTTGGTGATCATAAGTCTTTCTGAGGAGAAAAGAAAATGTTTCTGTTGATACCCCCACCCTCAGAGCTTCTGTCTCCATCACATGTAGGATGATGAAGCTCATACACACAACCATGTGTGAGGAGTCACTGGCAAAGAAACTGAGGTAATTTCTTGCCAACAAAGTAATCTTGTGAACCACGTTTCTAGTTTTGTTTATGACTGATATCACTATTTCACATATACCATAATATATAGGGCAGCTGTCTCCCTGATTTCAGATGTGAAATTGAAGAATTTGCCTAAAGTCATGAAAACTTTTAGGCAGATGAAGTGTTGGGACCCACTACTGCAGTGCCTTTGTCATTGCCTTATGCTTAAGTGTAAACTTCCTTACATGTAAGTAACAGAAAAGTGATCAAGGAATAATCATAACTTGGCTGCATGGCAATTCGTTATGCCTGTTAATTTTGGCTGTCAGTTATACCCTGTGCGCACATGTCATTAGGAAGGGTCCCTATCCACTGAGGTATATAGACCCATATGTATAATCTGAAATGTACTAACGGCTATCACAGTTTCTGAATAGTGCAGCAGAAGGGTTTGAAGTGACAGGAATATTGTTATTGCAGATTAGGAATGAATTTATTGTATCACTTACAGGATCTTACTTACTGATTTGAGACTCTTCCAAAGCAGGAAGGCACAGAATGAGTTAAGACTAGATTGGTAGATTCAACTTTTAAATTTCTTCCTTTGTCAGTTTGAATGAGCCCCTTTGCTTGGTGTTTGATGAAGTTATCTATCTGGGTCAATCTCTTTGTCTACACTAATATGACATCTCATGTCGATGTGCTTATCTTGATAAATGTGGTGGCTTGTACACGCTGCAGGAATTGTCACTTATTAAAAGAGCACGGCGGCACTATGTTTAGCACTGTCGCGTTATTTTGGGACTGGCTGTGCAGCAGGAAGGGAAGGATTGGGTGAACCTTCCCTGACACTGTCAGTCTGCAAGCTGAGCTGGCCCAACACCGTCTCCAGTGACTCATCCAGCCTCTTCGGTTTGTTACTTGCAGATAGTAAAAAACTTGTGATTTTGCAAAACGGAAGAGAAGTGGTGTGTCACATGAAACAGGAGTAGAAGGGCCTTCAAATAGTATCTCGTCCTGGTTCTCACAAACTCAAGAGGATGTGAATGACAGTGATGCATGTCTCTCACGGGAGCCTTGCTCCTCCAGTTGGTTTCCTTCCCAGTGAAGTCAGTGGGGGTTTTGCCAATGATTTCATTTGATGCTGGGTTTGGTGTGAAGTGTTCAAATTTAAATTGGCTAACAAGCACACCCTTACCAACTGTAATTGTTGTGGGTGAGAACAAGATGAGATGAGAACGATAAATACGGTAGTAGCATGCAAAAAAAAGAAGTCAGAACTTTTCAGAGCTTTAAATATCACTGTTAGCAGCTTGATCAGCAGCAAGGCAGACTTCTGAACATAGGTTTGTGCTGGAAAATATGTTTGGAAAATATTCTCTGAAATCTCCACTAATGTATATAGGCTGGAATCAAGTACACATAGTTGTTTACAGATGTTCTCTCTTTATTTATAATTGGGGAGAAACGGCAATAATATAGAGCAAATAAAACTTACAACTGGGTACAAATATATGTCTTCTACAAGTTTTTATTCCCAAGAAGTTGCTTTTGAAGATCCATACCCTGAAGCAGGGATGTGGTGTTGTCACTGTGTATGATGTCAGCCAGAACTTCAGGGGAAAATTAAGTCCAGTTCTGATGTCAGTGCCTCAGAAACTACACGGTAAATTTGGTGTGGTTAGGAAAAGAGTTAAAAAGCTGGGAAAAAACTTGCCTTCCATTCAGGTACTAAGAAAAGCTTGCACTGTTTTTTTCCCATAGTTAAGTGGCCACTTGGCCATGCTCTCACATGCATGGAAGGAAATATTTTTATTAGCAGAAAAAGGCATTGAGAACTTCAGTGGCTGAGAGCTGAGCTAGGCTATTCACGCTGTGAAGAAGGCCAAAAGCCAGTATAAACCAAGAACTTAATAAGTCAATATTCCATAGAGAAAAATAAAACCTCAGAACTCAAAGGTAGGAGTGGGTGCCAGTTCTACATCAGTGCCCTTGGTTTGTGGATAGAGATGTTTGCGGGGAGTGACTCTTCCGCACTAGCAAGCTCCTGTCCCTTGGGCTCCGCATCTCCCAGCCCTGGTGTCCCAGAGCACAGTTCCTGACCTCTCCTAAATCATCTCCCCTAAGTCTACCTCTAGGCACAGTATCTTCTTCCCTAAGAGCAGTCTCTTTCCCATCCAAGAATGTACATCTTTTGCCTTAAGTCTCCCTGATCTTTTTCTCCCCGATCTACATTCACTCAACAAAGTTGAGGAGTGCTAACTGTGATCTGTTTTGGTGGAAAGACAGAATTGATGCAGCAATACCTTTTTGTACAGCTTGAGACAATGCTGTGTCTTTCTCACTTGATCCCATCCCACCCCATCCCATCCCACTCCAAGCCCCCATATGAGTTTCATTCCATCTCTCTTTCCTGCTGCCCCAGAGTCTTGGGCTATAATTTGGCTCCTCCTTCCTACCTGATGAGAAGAGAAGCTCTCTGTCCCACTCAGGAGAGTGGGGCTGTCCCTTCTGTCCCCTTTGCGCCCAGTGCCCCCAGCTGCCTTCCCATTGACTAACATGGGTGGCTGGGCCCAAGTTGTTCTCATAGAACTAAAGCTCTAGGCTTTGATCTTAAATATTTAAGTCTTAAAACTGCCACAAGCTGCAGTTATCCAAAGTCTCTCCAGCCCCAGTTCTGTGGCAGAAAGAAGTGATTGATCTAGGAAAAGGAGGATGTATTACAGCTGTGGAACACATATATGGGACTGACTTGTATTGTTAAAAGACTGAATGTATTGTTAAAAAAATAAGTTGTGACTTCATCAAAAGTTATGAGTTCAATGCAAAAATGTTGCAAGATTTTCTTGGCATAGTTTTTTAGGGCTAATCATGTGATCATGATAATTGCTTCTAATTGCAGCATCTCTGAATTCTTGTCCGATTGTTTAGTGGTTGCCAAAATGTTTTTCTTCAAATTTTGTTTAAACCTGTTCTATTAATAACTGCTTGTATTGTACTGCATTGAGAATTTTTATACAAATGCATCTCTGGTCTTTTGTATACCTCGTAGTTAAGGTTTCCACCTAAATATCCAGCTATTAGTTTAGCAGAGGTTTTTCCATAGCTAGGGAATGAGAAGTACCAGAATAAAGAATCATCAAGAATCAAATTTGCCCTTGAGCAGGTCTGTCACAGATCTTCATGTGCTAGTTCCTAGGCTAAAAATTTCAACCTAAAGATAAGAATGAGTGACTATTGCAGCCTCTGAGTCTACATTCTCTCTTGTATCAGATCAAACATCACAAGGAGATCTTATTTGAAAACACTAACGTGAAGAAATGCAAGGGTTAATAAAGAGAACTGTGGAAGTTACTAACCAAGAAGGTTTGTTCATTTTAAAGTGTTAACATTCAAAAATAGAGAAAAACAGAAAATAAGGAAATGTAACTGAAACTATACCAAGAGATCTGGAAAAAGAGTCATTTTGATTTCACTGCTTTGTTCTTTTCATGTGACAAAAATGTATTGGACTTTCCTGTGATAACTTCTAAATGAGAATTTTCCAAGAGAGTATTTCAGAGAGAGGATTTTCACATACACTTGGTATTTTTGGTATTTACACAGTGGCAGAAATAATGCTTTGTAGCTTGTGGAGTAGGATGGGGCCAGAGGAAGTTTGACAAGAATACCACTAGCTCGTTTCTGTCCAGATCTAAAAATTATATGCAATAAGGACATACTTCATGCAGCCAGTGACGAGAAGAAATAAAGTGTGTGTGTGTGTGTGTGTGTGTGATTGCCAATAATGTCAAAACCAAGCAAAAAAACCCAGTCACTTATTTTGTATCTCCTGAAGAAGTAACATCAGTATCCCTAGCAAAGTTATGGCAAAATTCTCCTAAAAAGTTGACTTTATTTCCCAGATTTGTGGTCTAAAAATTCCTTGTTTGAAGCAATGTTGAAAAATTCTCCTTTCAGTAATACTTTGGGTCCTGATGCAATAATTCCCCAGGAAAATTATTTTATTCTTTTTGATAGAAAGGCACGCACCTGCTGCAAAGTGAAAGGAAGAACTAGTTTAATTGCTATCAGGCAGCATTGGAAATCAGGTGAGCCAGGCTTGTTCCTGGGTACTCCCAGGCTAGTGGCCTCATTGCTCATTTACTTCCATATTATGGGTAGCACTGCAGACGATTGGACTAGTTTGGGGTGTTTTTCCAATGGACTTTAGCTAATCTGTAATACCACTTCTCATAGATAGGTTTTACACATATCGACAAAAGCAGAGATTGTCATTGTTAGAGCTAGTCTGAATCTCTTTTGAAGCTGGCACATACTGATGCTGTAGCAAGTATGTGATAGTGTGGGTGCTGTGAGCTTTATAAAATATTACATTGCTTACAAAATTGGGTGGTTTTCGTATGAGTCTTCAGTAGTGGGTATTATGTCTTTCCTGTGTGTGTGTGTGTGATGGTTTTGGAAGGAGCATAGCCTTGTCCAGGAGAACTAATTGTTTTATAGGAATTGTTTTATAGATCTTCCAGTGCCTGAAATTGATGCAATAGTTAATAGTATTGATCTAGATTTGGAAAATAAGGCAGAAATTCCTTTGTGCTGAGCACACTTCTTCCTACAGGGATAAGGAAATGAGCATAATTTTCTTAATAAGAAATAACTTCATACTTACAATGAATATGAATTAAATTCAAGGCAAAGGTAGTGAAGGCATTTCAAGGGCTTATCTTAGTTTTCTTCTTCTTGCCTTTCTTATCATATTTACCATGGAAAAGTGTCTTTCTCTAATTTGAATTTACTGTACAGCTGGACAAAACCAGTTTCATCCTTTTACTTAGCACATTCTAACTCCATAATCTTCCTTATTTCATTGTTTTCCCTGACAGTTTGTGCAGTATGAATATATACTTTGTGTACTTCATAGTTTTCAGTTTATAATTGTGTAATTTTAAATTTTCAAGGTGTGCTATTTTTAACTCAAGTGGTAGCATTGGTTTTCCTTCAAATTAAACATGGTATTTAAATTATGTTGTGAACTTTTAGAGGTTGTGTCATAAGAATGACTTTCAGAATGATTCAGGTGTTCTCACTAACACCTTGCTTTTTTAGACAGTCCCTCCCAGAACTTAACTTGGCTCTTCAGTAGTAAAAGCTTGCTGCTCCTTTTTTTAAATTATTATTTTCTGTCTTGGTGTGCCCGCCCCCCCCCGCCTTTTGCTGATGTATTGTTTTACTTCTCTGGCTTCTGCTGACAAAAGATAAAAAATTCCATTCTAAATGGCATTGCTTTTGAGCAGTTCCTTCTTTATTTTAGTGTGGGTTTATCTTGCAAAGTGTCACATTTACAAAAAAAACCGCCAAACTTTTCTGTAGACCCTTTCAGATAGTTACCCGAATAGTAATTATCTATTGGTGATTATGTATATTGCACAGACAAGGAATAATATGCTAACGGAGCAATATTCACAGGTTTTATATTACATGGTTTTAGAGGTGTGTGTGAATATTTAGGTTTTAGGGATTTTGTAATGATTTCTAAACAGACTGCAGCACTGAATTTTTGTTTCTGTGTATTTTCCTGCTGTCTGTTTGCTAGCTGCTTGCAAGCGAGACATGCAGAATACATAACTGAAACATGTACTTTGCTAGGTAAACAGACCTTTGATATAAGAGGAAACTTCTGCAGTTTAAGCAGCCATTGTTATCAGTTGCCTTTTCTATAGTAGGATTTTTAAAAGTAAAAGTATGTTTACAATAGATCTGTCAGGTATGTAGGCTCTGACCCTGTTACACCCTATCATGAAAGTCGGTGGAAATTTTGGTACTGATTTTGTTGGGAACAGCCTGAGGACCAACATTTCTGCTTTCAAAGTACTAAATCAAAAACGTAGCCATTATGGTTTCTGGTTGAAACCTTGCCTTTGATCTAAATGAGTTTTTAAATGTATTTTTATTAGCTGCTATTTTCATGAACTGGTAGAAGTTCTTTCTCTTTGGAATGAGCTGCTGAGATTGTGAGTATCCCCCCAGTTAATGTTGCCACTCAAATACCATTAAACTGATCTGTACCTTTTTTCTCTCTTAGTTTTTTCCTCGCACCCCACTCATCCCTCCCTGTTTTGTTTTTCCACTTTGGAGACTTGTGAAGTTAAGTCCTAGCCTGTCAAACACTGTGGTGAATTTCTGGATGGTTTTCAATTTTTCAGCTAAAAGTAAGGGAATAGAAAACGTCATCAGTAAGAATGAGATACTTTTTGGTACATGAAAAACATTTAGAAGGCAAGAAATGGGAAAAAATTATAATTGTGCTATAATTATTTACTGAGTCTGTATAGCCCTTTCAAAAGGGTTTTAGCCTATTTAAGAAGAGTAGTCCTATATGTTAATTATTGATGCCTTACTGGACTTAAACTGCCTGGAAGGAGCTAAACTTGGAAAGGAGGTATGAGCTGTAGTAAAGAAATCTCAAGAGCAGCTAGGCTAAGAAAAAAGTTTTTAGACTGCGAGTTTCTATCACATTGTTTTGGAACTATATGCCCCAAGGAGGAGATCGCTTTGACTTTGGTGAAATGGCGGGATTTGTTTGCAGATGGGTAGATGGGTTTACTTACATGTTCAGTCAATCCTAAAGGTAGAAATTTGGCACATGTAACTAATATTTTGGTTCTTTTTTTAAAGTGATTTGATTTGTTCAGAGGAGTTGCTGGCTGACTGCCCATATGCTCCCTCACTTTCTCCAGAATCTCTGGTTTCTGCTCCCTTTCCTGAAAAACATACATGGTTTTCGACCTGTTAGCCTATTGCTTATGCTCATGTAGACCGTTTTGTCAGACTGGGGTTAAAAAAAAAAAAGCCTGAAAGTGTATGTGAATAACACTCTAAGGGTGTTTTCTTTCTGTATTCCCAGAACTGTGTATAAGGAATACTTAAACTGTGGGTTTCCAAATACTGTCAGTGTCTCTTAAATACAAGAAAAAGTTGGAAGAGAAAAGCTTTTTTTTTTTTTTTACAGGTTCATGTTTAAATCACAGCTCTGGATGTTGTTTAGACAGCTTGCAGCTGAAGAATATGTTTAGAAGAAGACTCCTGCAGTTTTATGCAAGCTTCTTTTCCACTGTACAAATAAGTGGTAATGCCTCATGGACCTGAAGCAACTGCATATCTCCAAAGAGCAGAAAAAGCAGTGAAATTGGTGCAGCAGTTTTCCATGTGTTCCCTTTCAATATATCTAAGGTTTGACTGAATGAATATTGCCAAAGTTGTAAAAATAAAAATAATTCTGTTTATGTGACATCTGATCCATACTGAGAGTTAAATGTCCTTCTGCTGTTTAGCTAACTGGTAGTACCAACCCGTAGTAATTTTTGTGATTGAAGTACTTGTCCAATACCTCTGAATAGAGGTGACATAGTGGTAAGTGTTTTTCTCAGGTGTGAGCTGGATTTTGAAACTACTGATTGACAAGCAGTTGTCTTAACTTTACAGAGGTTGCATTACTGGCGATCCTAAGCTTGGCTATTAATCTTTTTACAATGCTAAGCTGTCTTTGCCATTACAGTTTTTTCCTAGTATTTTACATAAATCTTCCATAAAGTGATTTTTAGCTTGTTACTTTTTGCCATGTCTGCCAGGGGCATGGAAAATAGAGGGGTTTTCTTTCCCTCTGGCAGCAAGCTTTAGCTACCTGAGAGTACTGTTAAATCCTACCTAAACGTCTCTGCTAAAATAAAGAAGATTGTTCGTTAATCCTCCTTTTAGGTTACACTTTCTAGACCAACTCTCATTCTTTGAAGTTGGTCCCTTCTGTATTCTCTCCCTCATTGCTCTGAAGGTGTCTGGGTATGGTATCCCGGTGGCGGCCTTGCTGACATTGGGCAGAATGTACGTTATTCTGTCAGTTGATAATTTGGTTTGTTTGCTCCTATATGGGGCTGTTATCCTTTTTGTAATGTTCTGATATTGCTGACTCATGCCTTGGATCCACAGGAGGCCCCAAGACCTTTAGGTAGCAACAAGAGCCATTTGTTTTCCATTACTGGTGTATGTAATGATTCATAGTCAGGTGCGCTTTTTTGCTGTTGTCCCTGATGAATAACATCCCTGTATTTACCAGGCTCTCCTTCCAGTTTAAAGCCATTCTGAAGTCTAAGCCTGACTGCCTGTGCAGTAATGCTCCAACCAGTTGAATGTGGCCTGCTGCTATAAAAAAATTTCTCTGTTTCACTACCCAGATCAGTACTAAAAATAATGATTATTGCTGTAGTGAGGACAGCTCCCTGCAAAACATCTCTTGATACCTCTTCAAATTTTGGCATAGATAGTTTGTAAATACGTTTTTCCTCATGTTTTGTACTCATTTGTTATTTTAATTTAGGCTGTGCTTCCCCAGTTTGTTAATACATATGTCTTGTGAAACAGTATCAAAAGATATAATAAAGTCAACATTTTTGGCATCTACTTACTTCCTTTTTTCCTGGAGGTTTGTTGTCTGGTATACGAAGAGATTAGGCTGATTTGACATAATTAGTTCTTGATGAGTCTATGTTGACTGTTAAACATCTTGTTACTTCTTGATTCATGAAACAAAAGCGTTTTTACAGGCGAGAATCAATCAGGTTTTTCCTGTGCAGCATAATAATCTTGTTCCATCAAATACAGGTTTGTGTCATCCTTCTGTTATCTTCCCTTACCCAAAAAGTACCCACTCTTGGTCACTTACACCACTGGTTTTGGGAAAGGGTAGCATGCTCTCTCGGTAGACAGCAGACCATCTCCTTGCACACAGTCCAGTTTTCCCCCCGTGTTACCAGTCTATTTGTGATCATAAACCTAACCTACTAGGTCAACTCCTTTGTAAAGCCATTTGTCCCTATGTATATGATGTCTGTCGGGCACAGACACCTATACATCCTCTGCATTTCAGTTCCTGCTAGTTTTCTAGTGGTTAGAGGGAACTGAGGACAACTCTGTGCTGCACTTTAGCACTTTGTGCCTGAGGAGAGTTTGACCGTAGGCACTACTGCTGTGTGCATGTACAAAAGCAGGGTCTGCAAAGGAAGGCCTTGAGACGCTTGTGTAAATCATGTCCTGGAGGGTGCTGTGTGCGTTTTGGCTACTGGCAAGGATCTGGCCTGATGTGTATTGAATGCTGTGTGGCATCTGTTCTGTCGTTCAGGATGTAGCTGACGAAAACAGTAACGTGTCTGGGTCACACATGAATCGTGATTCAATTTCTCAACCCTCAGACATGTTAGCCTAACTCAAAAATACAAACTGTAGGAAACACTTTTCCTACTGGGGATGTCATGTGAAAATAAATGTATCTATTCAACCTGTCCCTGTGCACATACTGACCCAATTCAGGGTCACTAGGGGTAGGACTAATGTGATTTTTAATTGCAGGCTTTTGTGATTTTACTGCATACTTGCAAGGATATCTTCCTCCCCCTCCCTCCCTCCCTCTCTCTCTTGATAAACTGGTGGATTGGTTCTTCCCAAGGAGTCTCTGCAATTCAACGTCTTTCTTCTTGCACCAAGACCTCGAAAAGTTTCATAGAATTTTTGTAGGTCTGGCAATAGGCAGATAGGTACCCAGCAGCTTGTGGGTTTGGAGCTTTTCTGTTTAGAGAGGGTAGACTGAAAACCAGCCAAACAAAACCAGAAACCAGTTGATTAGTTTGCTCTAGTTCAAACAACACACTAGGGACAAAAGCCTGGCAGTAGCCTGCTGTACAAGTATGAGCAATTGAATGACTGACACAGGAACAGACTTACAGGGCATACCACAACTGTCCTTCATTCTGTGTGGAGGAAAGGTGCCTTCTCCTTTGTCTCCTCATTGTGCAGAACATTACTGTTGTTTTTGCAAGGAATTCATCATTCGTGTTTCTAATCCCTAGGATCTTCATCCCTTTTTAAACCCACCTAACCTGTCCCTTAAGTGGGAGAGCCACCGTGGGCTTATTGTAAATCTCTTCTGTCAACAGTGGTTGAATAATAAAATCTCTGATACCATTATCTCTGAAAAAGAGCTCTTCCTCTATCAATTGCACTGCATGATGGCCATATGTTGCAAGGATCTACCTGCTGTGATGTTGCAAAAGACAGAAGCAAGAGCAGTTGACTATCATACCTTAAGCATTTGGCCTAAGGAGAAGAAATCTTTTCCTGACTAAAACAAGTGCTCAGTCATGTGCACAGCACCCTGAAACACAGCACAGTAATGTAACTGTGGGGAGAGATGTGCTGCTGAAAAGAATCAAGTTCATGGAAAAACCCTGGAGAGCCTAAATGTACAGAAAAGAGAAAACCAGAGCCAAGTGACTCTCGTGTTTCCTTAAGCCTTAGCAAGGGAAGGAGTAAACGAGGGAAAAGCAGCATCTGCATCCCCATGCCTGCTTCTCTCTAGTGCTCTTTATCTTACTCCCTACTTGTATAATCAGCAGATCTTCTGGTTAATGCACTGGGAACCCATTTAGTGTCTTTAAGTGTTGTCGGCATTATCGTTCTAATGGACTGAATATGTTTTGATTCACAAATGCTGATCTTGAGGTGAAGGGGGCAAGCTGCAGCATACTGAAGATTATACTTAATTACTGAACCTCACATTCATCTACATATACTTATGCAAAGTTTGGCATTTTCAACAGTTTATTTTTAAATAGCTGAAAACATTCTTAAATAATGCTGATGTTGCCTACTTTTAGCACGCTGTTCCTGAAAACAAACAGTTCAATATATTGCTTTTAGGGGAAATAGTTTGCATGGTTGCTCCCAGCCTGGAGCTTTGGGAAAATTAGGAAATAATTTAAGGGAAGCTATAAATCAGTGAAAAGGGACTTTTAGATTAAAGAATGCTTCTTCAACCATGATTGTGGCTCATAATAGGAGGTTATAATCTGGTCATGTAGAAATTTCTGTTTTAAAATTGGGGAGGGGGCGGAGATGGATGGGAGGAGGAAAGGAAAGGATGAAATGTACTTTTTACCTTGTTCTGTTCAAATTCTGCCCCTGGAGGTTCTGCAGACTGGATCTGCAAATTCTCCCTTACTGACTTTTGTCAATGTCTTTAATTTAGAAAAACCCCACCAGAACGCAAAACAAGTTCACCTACACGAAAATAAACTTTGGTGACCAGTGGAAGCAGACAACAACATCAGTATGTAGATGTGGAAGAATCATTTTGATTTAGGAAACTGGTTTATTCCTATCATTCATCCTAGTAGAAGCACTTCAAGATCCCCAAAACTGTGCTTCTGTGGGCTTTTCTTTTGTTTTTAAATATGAACTGTTTTCTAATTTCCAACCCACATTTTTTAGCGATTTGTTTGGTTTTGGTTTTTTAAATCATGATGAATTTTAGTTTAAGCAGGTTACTGTGTAAAAAAAGAACACCAGCACACTGCATAGTCCACCTGTGCATAGTCTTAAATAGACGTTTATCTCTTTGTGTGCACAGATTAATTGCAACAGTAGTTCGCATTCAAGGAATACCCCAGATTCACCAGCATGATGAGAACAATCGTATCCCTTCAGTGTCTTTGTTCTGATAGATGAAACAAGGAAAGCTCTTCTCCTTTTAGATTGGGCCGTCCAAATCCCTGAACATTCTCATATCCCTTTTCTGTACCCATCTAAGTTTGTATTATCAATGTTTTTGGAATGTGGGTTTATTCCAGATGAATTTTTATTCTAGTATTCTATGAGATGTCTAGCTAGCATACACTTTCATATATCTAGAAACATTAAAGCCTTTTCCTGTTATGAGGTATTTAATTTTTCTGATTTCCTTTCCACCCCTCCTAGAAAACGCATATTTCCAGAAGCCAGTTTTCTTTTTATTGTCAAAGAAATGCAGTAGATTGCCCAAGTAGTGTGTGGGCACTTTCCTCTCTCTCCCTGCCCCCCCC
>JANZLQ010000086.1:33712442-33730148 GCA_026212715.1 Elanus axillaris | reverse complement strand
CCAGTTTACTTTTTATTGTCAAAGAAATGCAGTAGAGTGCCCAAGTAGGGTGGGGGCCCTTTCCTCTCTCTCCCTGCCCCCCCCCCCAGTGTTTTACTACTCCGTGGAATGTTCTTGGGCGGTTCTGTAGGTGGTAAGTCATACTAGCTGTTATAAGTTGTTGTTTTGAAGTTTTTAATTACAGGTCCAAATTTTATGTATACTACTGCTGGCCTTTCCAGTTTTTATGCATAGCACTTAAAGCAGATTTTTTTTTTTTTTACTTGGTGATCTTGATTGCCACATGTATTACATTAACAAGCGAGTGTGCCAAATCTGATCCTTGAAATTTTTAATTTTTTTTAATACCCCAAAGCAACTACTACTGTCCCTGCCACTACCACTCTCTTAGATAAAGTAAATGTTTTTAAAGTCAATTCTGTAGAGCTGCAATTCTTGGCAACAAAATAATTTCAAATACTAGTAAGGAAATTTATGGATTTCAATTATAGCTTGTAGTGTATCATAATTCTAGTTTTATACCCTGTGCAGTTCAGTGTTTTGGATTTTTAATGGGTATAGAGCAGTAATCATAAAAGTGATTCAAAATGCACCCAGTAATTACAGAGATTTGCTGTTGCTTTTGCATTAAAAAATGATGATGATTTACAATCAACAAAATTGCAGTCTGTGGTTTTACTTCTGATACTCATGCTATTACACTGCTTATTAGTTATGGTCAGTGATTTAGAGCTTAAGAGCTACACGTTAGAAGGCTGTAAAATTAGTTATTCTTTAATAGATGATAACAGTAAATTTAAAACAGATGTTATATTAATTATAATCTTGTACATTAAAGAATACATATGTAGCCCTTTGTGTCTTCTTTTGTTGCTGGAAATCCATTACAACTAAAATGAAGTAGTTGGACTACAACAGCCAGTCACATATATTATATTTTTTTCTCTTAGTTTCTATTATGGTCCAAGAATTTTAAGGTTAGCTGCCAGACTAATTTCTGTCTAGCAAGAAATGTAAATAAGTCCCTTTCTTCAGAACTCCCCATCCCCCAAATGCATATCTAAGTGTATATGAGTTATTAAAATGTAGTCAATATACTGAAATTGCGAGCATTTAAAATTATACAGAAGGAAGAAAGACCTGTTTTACCTGCAAATTATTTTTAAATACCTTTGGAGTAAGGTAAGAATGTGGAGGGGGTTTGCTCTCATCTCTCCTTTTTGTCCATCTTCTTCCTTTCCTGAATATTTTCTCTTTTTTCATGCATCAAAACTCAAGGAGAACAGATTACTACCTGTAAAAAGTATTATTTCTGAATTGGCCTTTGCAGCTGGGAACTGTAAGAGTTAAAGCTATTGTAACAATAACATGTTTCTTTAGAACATTCTCAAGCATTAGCATAAACAGCATTTTTCCCTTCTTATTAAACCTGGATTTTAACTAAGATAAGATAACGATCAGGAACATTAGCAGTCAAGTCACGATTTAAAATGTACTGGCATAGTTACTGATTATATAGCAGTTTGTTAGAAATGCTGACTGAAAAACTCAAAACTAGAGAAGTTTCTGAACTGTTGGATAACAACAGTTTTCTTCTACAAGCACTCATAGAAAGAGTGCCCCTATTATTTTTTTACCAACAGTGTTACTAGAATAAACTTACAGTACTTTAGCTTGTGTTTTTTGTGGAATCCATAGTTGACTAAGGTTTCGATCACTGTCTTGCATTAACAGTTGTGTTCATCTTACTGTTTGCAAAATATCGTGAACTGCTGGCCTTCAGAAATTCTCCTTGTCAAAATTCTTCATCTGAAAAAGGGTTTTGAAATGTAGTAGAGACCACCTCAGTAGTAGTTGCTTTAGGTTTTGCACACTCTGGCAGATCCAGCAAATACCTTGTTTGGGTGGTTACGATGGTGTGCGATGGGTGCATCAGCAAATTAGAATAGCAAGATTTTGTCTTTATTTTATCATGGTTAAGGACTTAACCATTTCTAAATACAAGCATGAGAGACAAAATCCAAACCCTCACCTGAAAAGTTTTTGTGTGGGTTTTTTTCCCCCCCACGGTGTATTCAGGTCTAGAGATTGTTGGATACTTTTTGTTTAAAATTAAAAGTCTGGAATGTTTCATTTGGGTTCTTCCAGGCTGAGTGAATTCTTGGTTTCTGATGAAACTTGGCCCAGGCTTCTAGCAGAGTCTCTCTGGTCTGCAAAGTTTCACCTGGTCACTTCTCCTCATCCTCTTCCTCACTGGAGGACCTGAGAATCGCTAGCTGGCGTCTGGCACCAGTTTCTGCAGCCAATCACTGATATATTTGTGAAGCCCAGGTGGGTTTCTGTTGTGTAGCCAACACTCCAGCATTTGAAGTCCAGGAATTGATTGTCAGGGTGAGGAGGAGTTTGCCCAGGAGCCGTATATCCTGCAAGCACTCATAGCTGCTCAGGGAGATTGCATTCTTGCATGACGAAAGATGCCTTTTGCCAAATCAAGTTTTAACTACTCTACTTTCACTGTGTTAGCTGAAATAGCCTGTACCAGAATTAGACACTCATTTTACAAGCAGTTTAAACTGGGTTGTGTTTAACTGCCTAAAGAAAGGCTTGCTTTGTTTTTTGTTTTGTTTTTGGGTGGGTTTTTTTTGCTTTAAATCTGTGCTACCTTCCTCTTGTACAAGCACACACACAAACTACTCTTTGAGTTCCTTCTATGAGAAGGATTAGTTTTGACTTGGATTAGTCCTGTGATATGGGCAAGTCCATGGTCGTGCAAAGACAGGTGGCATAAGGAGCATTAGGAGACAGAGTAGAGGCAGACACAAGGACATGAGGGATAGGGGGGGAATTCATGAATGCTTCTTCAGAGTCAGGGTTTGCCTCTGCCTCCTTAAAATATGTGACCCTCTGTCCTGTGCACTGTAGATTCATGTTTTGTGAGCAAGATTATTTCAGCCAAGTATTAACTGGAAGGGGTAGGGTAGCAAACAGCCCTGACAGAGTTCTTTACTCAAAATAGCTTCTGTTTGTCAAGAGAGTTCAAGCCTGCCTGTTTCAAAATAGCTCTGGATTTGCAGAAATAAAACTGTTGGGCAGAGGTTATTTTTTTTCAATTTGTATAGTGGCCTGTGCTGGATGGATTAATATTGCTGCCAATAATTCAGTGGTTTTTCTGTTTGGACTCTGTTTTCCATGTAATACAGGAAGGACAGAAAAAGTAAGACCTTAAGTTCCCAGTAAGTCTGTAAAGTGCGAACATCTGCTGGAGTCATGAACTGTGTGTATTTACTGTGTTTGGTAACAGGGCAAAGGCAGCTGATCATGATCTTCCTTCTCTTAATTACTTTGTCAAATGTCACTACAGCTCCATGTAGGGAAAAGAGGTATTTCCTTAATGACAAGGAAATAAGATTAACAGCAAGCAAAAATGGGATAGACAGACAGTATGCTGCTGCTCTTGGGTTTTGTTTAATCGTAACTGTCACTTGTCATGTTGAATCCTTTCTTGCTAAGATCTCAGTACCTTTTCTCTACCAAAATACATGGTCTCAAGTACTAGTTTTAAAGACTGTTGGCCTTTCATCCTTCTAGTAATTACCCAAAGTGAATATAGGTCAGAGTTTCAGTTTGGATGTTCCTTCTGGCACTTCCATTTTCTCTAGCCTTGTGCTCATCCACCCTAATATTGATACTGGTTTTTTAATGTCTTCTTAATGAGTGCTTTTATGCAGCAAGATGAGGACAAGGTACGCTTTGCAAATGCAAATGACTTGCCAAAATGTAAAATGGATGGACTTCAAATGAATCTATTGCTTGACAGTCAGCCTAGCAATAGAAATTACATTTGAGGCCTTTGGACCTCCAAGGGACAGTACTAATCCATAGCTAATCTTTATGTTAGCAAAATCAAAGACATGTTAATACATTTTTAACACTGTAGTACTTAGAATATTCTACTCCAAAATGGATTGCATAGGTAAGCCAAACGTGTATTATATCATGCTAATTCCATATTGAACATTTAGCTTGTGAAGCTTGAATGAGGTATTTGTGGTCTGTGATGCAAAATAGGCCCATGACTGTTACAATCATGACCTCTGCCTGTACAAAGGCAAAAGTCACACTTTTTCAGGTTAAAGCTGGCTGGATGATAACAGTAATATCCCAGTTTAGATTTCAGTGTTGACTGTGAAATTCTGGTGTGAATTTTCTGGACAGCAAGGCACATAACGGTAGGTAGATGTGCAAGTTACACTTAAGCTGTCCTGGAGCTGAACTTAGTCTTTTCAATTTGTTCAAGTACTGTTGAATCCCCTTAGCATTTCTCTCTGTGGGAATACAAGACAGCAACAGTTTCCTGTGCAAAACAACTCACTACTGCTGTTTGTTAACTCTTAACTATAAAAGTAACTGCCTTCAGTCATGCTGAATTATGTTAGCCTTTTAAGATGGAATATTCTGAAACCAGCTGCATTTACATGCATTAGCTGAAGTGGCCTAATTAGTTTAATTAATTAGCATAATTAACTAAAGCTTCATTGTTCTGCAGAGTTAGACTGCTGGGTAAGTCTTTGGGGTCAAAAAGGGTATGTGAAGTACCTGGGCTAAACTAGGGTAGACAAGGATGAACTGACTTTATTTATTAATCTCAGAAGTAATAAAAGATGAAATGGAATGTACTGAAGGTACTGGTGGGGTTAATCTTCACATATAAAGGAGGTCTTTAAGTCTGCTAGGATGTAGAGTCTTCTTGTATGAAGACTTACATGAACTTTATTTGAACAGTTTTTCTTGTGGTGAATATGAAATGTGAGTTTGAACTATGTTACAGCAACTGTACATGAGATTGGAGTGTAGCTTGTTGGGATAGTTTAATACAACTTATCAACAAAAGGTCTGGTCACTTGTATCAACTTTTTAGATTATAAATTCCATATAGGTTGCTTGGGAGCTTTGTTAGGTGCCTGCAAAGGGCTGTCAGGGCACTGAGGAGCACCAGCAGTGGAAGCTGCCGTGTCCACTACCATTTCAGATGTCCGGGCAGACTCGGTCTGCTGATGGGAGAGAGGCATCTCCTCTCTGATGGCTGAGCAGCACTCCCAAGGCAGTCAGAGTGCTTTGGTACCCTGCTCTCTGCAGCCTGGGACTGTGCTGGGCTCCGTGCCCTTTCACAGCAAGCACCTGTGCAAAACAGGTAGGCAATGGGCTGCCGTGACCACGTACAAGTGCATGTTAACCTTCTCAGACTTTCCAAGGGATTGGTGCTTTTTTCTAGGTCAGGTTGCTTCTGGTGAGGTGTAGATGTGTTCTGTCTGCCTGCCTGTAGGGCAGATGGTATGTAGGGTTGGGTTTTTTTCCTTGACTGCTTGCAAAACTTGAGTGGTGGGATTTGTCCCTGATGTATAAAACTTGTGGAGTCACTGCAGAGTTGAATCTGGTATGTTTTGTCTTGTGTGTATTTTCAAACTAAACCAGTAGTTTTAGTAGCTGAACGAACGATACTGCACGTTCCTCAGTAAGCATGCGGTACCAAAGCATGCGATGCCCTACACCAGCAAACAAAATACTGAGGCTTATATGGCAAAGGAGTGAAAGGGAGGTAAGACTTTGTGCTATACTTCAAGTTCTAAAAAAGTATTACAGTAGGGAAATTGAGCAATGAAGAGGACATGTGAGAAATGCCAGCAGCTGGCATGGACTTGCATAATTTAAGTGTGAAATTGAAACTGTCTCGTGATCATAGTGGGCGTGTACATTATTAATGCCTGGTGTATTGGTTCCTACAGCAATAGTGCTGTCACTTGTCTGGGAAGTAATATCTACTAGACACCTTTAATTTCAGTGATCGGCCTAAAAATAATTTTGAAAGGCACGACAGAGGCTCGGTTGGAACCACACACTTGTGACTGATCAGTCCTAGGACACATTCAGTATTGAAGCTTAGCTTGAACACTTAGTATTCATTCAGAATCTTGCCTTTTCTAAATAAATGGAAATGTTACTTTACTGGATGAGCATTTCCTTCACCAGCACCACTTGTTTCAGAAAACCTTGTAGATAAGTGATGAGTATATGCTAGTGGCCATATGGATGGAGAAGTAATGTTGAAAGCCACAGTAATTTATTACAATCAGCTTGTTCCTGGAACAGGTGAGGTAGATTATTAGTTGCCAAGGTCATCTCATGACTGTGCAGAGAGGCAATACATTAACTGAGAGGGGAAAAGCAGACGGCAACTTTAATATTCTCCTGTTCCAAATATAAATGAGAAAGAAGAGTGGTACAAATGGGAAATTCTGCCTCACAAGGACTAGGGAAGACATTAAATTTGGTTTTTTTGTTGTCACAAATGTATATTGCTGTGAGCAGCTAAGTTTTCTTTGTCCTGCTAGTTGTCACTGATGCACAAATGAGCCCTTTGGAGTTTGCATCCCCTGTTTGTTTTTTAGACAGAGTTTTCTGCACCTGATTATAATCCTAAAATTTCAGAAGCCTGTGGCTTCCCTTGTCCAAATTTTAAACCTACTGCTGTTACACTTAATTGGACAGTAGAGCTGGCTGAACTTTTTTCTGACAATATTTTAAAGTGGAGCAGTATTTTTTATTAAGTATGTGAGGTTTGATATTACAGCATTTTTTTAATATTTCATTTTTTCACAAGAAACAGCAACATTCATTATGTTTTTAAAAAGGGGTTTAAATGGTCAATTTAAATAAAATTAAGTACTCTGTTCTAAAGAAGTCTGAACATCAAATGAATGTTGTGTGTTTTGGGGTTTGTTTCGTCTTGTTCTTACCTCCTATGGACATTATGAGATTCTTTTCTGGAAAATGGAAGTGATAGTTTTTTCCTTTGAAATAAAAAAAATCAGTTGGTGCTGATGCAAGACATGCAAGCTAAGGAATGTGGGAGATGGAAGTAAGGGATGTGATGGAGCGGAGGCCACCCAGGAGAGTTGTTACAAGTTTATTCCTTCTCTTTGGAAACTGAGAAGGAAATGGTGCAGAGCAAAGGGAATACAAAGAAGATTGAGATGGATGTATAGGTTAGTAGAGCTGTCCTATGCCAAAGTACCAAACCTAGTGTGTGCCTGATGATGGTTGCTTTTGGGGAGAGTTTGTTTCATATTAAATAAAATATGAATTAAATAAAGCTGTGGCCTGCCATATAACATGATACTGTTATCCTTGCTGCATGTTTGAACAGCGATAGCTAAATGCTGTCAGATAAGAAAGTGACTATTGGACTTGCTTTAAATAACTGGGATCTTCTAAAGCACATCTACATGCTCTGTGTGTTTGTTCCTACTCTTAAGGTTTGCACAGTAATATTCCAAAATAAACTTGGGTCTTGTCATTGCATGACTGGTTGTCTCTGCTGACAACCTCTACATAACTGGTAGTCTCTCTGACAACCGAAACCCCTTTTGATCATGATATGTTGCAATTGATTGCTTACAGATCCTCTTCCAATCTGTGATGAACAATAGTAACTTTTTTCCCCTTGTCTTTCTTCCTTCCTACACCACAAACCAGGTCTCTACTGCAGCTAGCACATACAGAGCATCATGCAAAGTTTGCACAGAACTGTTCTTGTTATGTTCATACTACTCTGAAATTAAATCAGACCTTGACTGCTGTATGTGATTAAAAATGATATATCCATCCTAATCAAATTACTCTAGTTATTACATTAAATTTATTTTACATTTAAAGTTATACCGCTAACTTCTGTAGGTGATGTGCAGAGAATGTTGCTCCTCCTCATCTCAATTGTTTCAGGAATGAGATTCTTCCATTTTATATATGCCAGTTTTGATAATTTGTTGTAGATGTTTATTGTTGTTGCCGACACACTATGAGGAAGTACAGCCCAATCTAAAAATGACACCTCTCAAGATTTCCATTTGTCCAGACAAGATGACAGACAGTCTTTTCTGGTTCAGGAGGCTGTTTGGCTGAGGGTCTCAGGCCCTAGTCTGTCAAACATTTTCCTCTCTGTGTAGGGTGGCATACTTGGGAAGGGCTATTGGATCCTCCTAGCCCTCCAAGAAATCTGTGTGGAGATAAGACAGCAGAGGAGTTGTATCACTAGTCTAAGAGCACTGATACTTGAATAGCTGTGCCTATCAATTTAGTCTTTGTCATAGGAAAGGGGGATTTTTGTCTTTCTAATACTATTGTTAGCATATTCTGTCTCTTGCCTCCTCTTCAGTTGTTTAATAAGGCACCCAGATGACTGAGTTATTTATTAACTTGCATCTTCCTCCTGCTCTGCATACTAATCCAGATCTTTGCAACCGCTGTGTCCAGTAGGCAGTTGTGATTGGCTTTGGGTTTTTTTGGTAAGCTGCTTGGATCAACTCTGAACTGCTCAGCCGGTGCTTTCCTGCTGCAGTGGGAGGGAGGAAATGTAATCTCTGATTGGTGTTGAGGAGATGCAGTGTCCTGCTGAGGGTTCTGTCATTAGTCTCCCCCTGTGTCTCAAAATCAGAAGATTCTTTTCCTGGTGGTAAAATATCAGTGATTGGAATGCATGTACGGCAGCATAAAGAGGTAACATATGAAACAAGTCATCTCCTGATGATGAAATCAAGAAATACGATATGTCACAGATGGCAGAAGGGCTATAACAGAGGCAAATGGATGCAGTTAAATTCTACACACACACACACACACACACCCCCGAAAATCTTCTCAATAGCAGACTTGGTTGAACTCATTGCCTTATATGTGAAAAAGCAAGGCATTTGGGAATGAAAATTGTTTCTTTAATCCTAAAGCCTGACATGAGAAATGATTACTGAAGTGGACATTGCTTTTCTTTTTTAACTATTATTCTTTACTTCTAAGTGTTCCAGGTTTTATTAGATAACTAAAAGGCACTGCAGCGTTTTAACTTCATCATTAAACAACTGAAGGACAGTGTTTGAAGTCCTGGAGCTGGAGTCGGGCGAACAGATATATAGTTGCAATTGAATGGGATGTTTAATACCTATTTGTTTGTGTAACATGGGTTTGTGTGCATTCTTTTACTTTCTTTTGCACTACTTTAGTCCCGGGGCTTCACAGAGCTAATCAATGCACAGAATTTATGCTAGCATCTGCACGAGATTGTTCTGTACATGATGTGTTGGCTCTCCAATGAGAAGCAGAAGCTTTCAAAGTAAGAAATATTTGAGGATGGTGGAAAGAAGAACTGGAGGTTAAAGTGTGGACAAGCCGTTCATGGGAAACTTTCTGGGGAGAAATGGGTTATGTTCTGATCTTGAACTAGGTGATTGATGCGAGAGGGGGTCAAGTACCATTTAAAACAACAAAACAACAACAACATAACCCAAACCCCAGCATAAGTCAAGGTAGCATTATTGCAGGTGAGTGTTTTATTGCAGTAAATCATAGATAGTTCTCATATCCTTTATAATTTAAATGTACCAAGTTCAGTCAACAGAGTGGTTTGGAAGACTACTGATAAAGAACTGACCTGCAAGCTAATGGAGATTTACTGAATTTATTATTCAATACCCAGGTATCACCAGGCTCCAGCTGAGCCTACGGGATCTGTGACCTGAGGTGGCAGGCTGAAAAATCTCTGGTTTGGTACTGAGTGTTGGTGTATTTGTCAATGAGAATTATCTTTGTACCCAGTTAGCACTTGCTGCCATGCTGCTTTACAAACATGTTGAGGAGACTGTCGCTTGGACACAATCTGAATAGGCAAGATGAACTATGAAACAGGAAAAAAAGGTGAAGGGTGGAGCTGATGCATACAAGAACTAGGACTAGATTTTCCAGGTTGATAACCTGTCTTCAAAGCTATGCTGACTGTTGATAAAAGGAAATGGTGACCTTTCTCCTAACTACTCCTGTTCTTGGTTCAGCAGCCCTGCAGTTTTCTTCTGGGACTCTTCTTTGTGGCTGATTCTTAATGTATGAAGCCTGATTGCTTGTCACGGGACATAGTCTGCATATGGTAATCTGGTGCTGCCTTTGTGCCAAGTGATGTGATTTTTATTTTTTTTTTTTAATTTTGCTTGGAGTATACAGAAACAACACAAGAATTTTCCTGTTTCCCCTTTCAGGTAGGTAGCAGTGATGGCTGGAGGAGCTGGCTGGCAGCCTCCCAGTTCCCCTCTGCTTCTACTTTTCACCCCATAAACACTGTCGGTTTGCTTTATGTTTCCAACCCTTTCAATGACAAAGCTATTTTTCTCACTTAACAAATGTAAAGTTTTGGAGTGTTATACACAGTATCTTCAGTGATAGAATAACCTGAGCATAAATAAAATGGTGTAATTGACAAAAATGCCTTTGTTATGTTTATGTTTTCAAGTAAGTAAAGGCTTAGTAGTATCTCCCCAGCGATGAGAAGAGAGTAGTTCTGTAAAACTTAATTAGAAAAGACTTTCCTCTGTGCTACTGTTGGCTTTTGTTTCTGATAAACAGTGGTGTTTGTTTAAAAAAACAACATTGTTGCTCAGTATCAATGGTTTCAAGTTAGTGTTTAATGTTCCAGCAGTTTGGGTTTCATGGGAATTGAGAAAGGGCCAGTTCATAGTTAATAAGTTTCTTCGTTTTCCAGCCAGTGCAGTCATATTTCTGAAGTAAAAAAATATATACTAGTCTAAAAATCTTTGGTTTAGCTGACTTGAGAGATTAATTTTCTTTTTCAAGAGGGCTATAGGTGACTTTTGGAATAAATTAATCACTTTCCAACAAAATGCTTTTCTTACAAAGTAGGAACAATTGTTTTAGTAGGGCTTTGGATTTTTTTAATCTGTATTATCTCAGCAGTGATACTGTCAAGGCTGTGGGAATACTTTTTAATATTGCATGTGATAATTTTTTTTGTTCATTTAATCTGTAGATTCTGTAATCTCTTGACCTAGATGCCTACTTAGTGAACTGAAAAATAAAAGTACTACATTATGCAGAGGTCTTCATCAGCAGATCTCAAGTGTTTTACAATGGAAATAAGTACCATTTGACAGATGATGAAACTTATGAATAGTAGCAAAATAAATCACCTAAATGTGCTCATTAGATCAGGTGAAAATTTGGGAACAAAATCCAATTTTTCTGTACCACTCTTGTTTTCTTTCCAATAAAAAAATACCTCCTTGTGCAACCAAGGTTTTTTTCATGAAATTTCAGGGTTTTTCTGAAAAGAATAGCTGGCAATGACTGAAAATAGTAACAGAGAGCATATGTGTGTGCATATAGTGCTATATATAGTGCTTGCCTGCTCATGGGTCTTTACAAACACTGATTATTCTAATTATTTGCAAGGTTATATTTTATTATATAAGTATCATTAATATTTCCTAATTATTTACAATGTTAATATAATTTTTAAATTCTGTCACAACTGTCTTTTTTTGAATGACAGCATCAATCTCTATGGTTTAAAAGAATAATAAAAAAAGAGGAGATATGTTTGTTGTATAAAGCAAGATTTCTCTAAAGTTTTGCAGTTTGTTTTTCATTTTTTTTCTCTGGTGTTTTGTTTGTTGTTTGTTTGTTTGATTGTTTTTTATCTAAGATTGAGTAGAGATCTCAGTATTGCTTTTTTGAAGAAGCTGTAAGACTGGTTATTCTTGGCCTCCAGCACAGAATAAAGGAAGTCATTCTGAAGTGGGATTAAACTTTTATTTCTATCATTAACATAAATGCCCCATATGCATAACTTGGATTTATTTCAGCTGAAATGGAATATTTCCACTGTATATACCTTGCTGATCCATCACTGAATTATATCTGCTTTTCCTGTGGGTGGTGTTGTCCTGCTGACACTTGCGGTTAATTCAGTTTCATCTATATACTCAGGTCTTTCCTCCTCTAGTGTTTTGATATAAACTGACCTTGCACTCTGAAGTGTTATGGCTGTCTCTTTTCCATACAGTAGTCCTTGAGATCATTCAGGTCTGTGTGAGACCAGCCCTCCTGTGTGGTGGTGAACCTCCCCTGCTTTGTGACGTTCACAAATGCCACTTTCTCCTTTTTTCATGTCAGGTAAAATACTAAATAAGATCAGTCTTGGGACTGATCATTGAAGAATGCCCGCAACAACCTTGTTTACATTGCATAGTTCCCTTTTCATTATAACCTAGCTACATCTCTGACTGCTTTCAAATTCATGTACTAATCAACCTGCTGTCCATGTAGAAAACTAGACAAATGTGATGTAAATATGGAGAAAATGTGAGACAGAACAGATGAGGTGTTAACAGTTCACCAGGACCAGATGCCATTTACCAAAGGGGACTGAAGGGACTCGTGTGACATGCAAAATTGCTGAGCTGCTGGCCGAGTTGAGTAACCTCCCATTTCAGATGCCCACCATGCAGATTGCCAGTACGGCTCCCATCTACAAAAAAGAGCTCAAGCGGCCACCCTGGAAACTAGGGTCAAGTAGAGTCTGACTTGTATCCATCATACAATGGTAGAGCCTATGGAAAAGGGTAAGATCAGCAAGAAGATGGCTAAATGGTTTGGGCAGAGCATGAGTGTGGCTTCAGTAAAGGGAAATCCAGCAAGGATTTTGAATGTGTACATGGTGTGTAAAGGAGGGGAGGGGATCACCTGAACATATGTTTATTGGATTTGCAGAAAGACTCTGTGGTTCTACACCACACACTGTTAAAGAAGTCAAATTGCCCTGAAATGGGAAGAAAGGTGCTTTCACGGGTTGAAGGGCAGGAAGGAAAGAGTTGCGGGCTAATAGTCAATTTTCAGGTTGGAGAAAAGTTAGCACTGGGATTTATGCTGGGACAGGTTTTGATCAGTATCTTCATCAGCGGTGTGAAGAAGAGCTGAAACAGTAAAATCCCTAATCCTATGGATGATGTTGAGCTGCTTTTTTTTTTTCACTGGTGGGTTGTTTTTTTTTGAGTGGTCAAATGCTGTGGTGATGCTGGGGAACTGCAGGAGGAGCTTCAAAAAACCAAGTGGGCAAAAAGGAAACAGCTTTAGTGTAGGAAAAGAATATGCAAGTAGTGCATTGAGGGGAACCAGGCCTACATGTTTCTGAAGTTGGAAATGCCAGTTAGAACTCAGGAGCATCACAACATGGCAGAGTGGATTTGCTATTTGCCAAATCTTGTGACAGGAAAACTACAGTGGACCCAAAACTTGTAGGATATGGGTGTAAAATGGATGAAGAAAGCATTCCTGACACAGCACGTAGGGACCTTCTTAAACTGCCTGTCCTCAGAACAAGGAAGGAGATGAACAGAAAGTGGGTCTTCCCATGCCCACTCCTTCAGTATCCCTTTCCCATTGCTGTTGCTGCTTGGGACAGAACATGGGGTTGAATGGACCAGTGGCCTGAAGCACAGGGACATTTTTCTTGTTCTGTAACAAGTGTTCTGTTAGGTTTGTGCAAAAAATCTCCTCACTGACCTGATGACTTTCATTTCTGCTCACAGTTATAGAATGCAGATCATCTACTTCTCCAAATTCAAGTGTAAACCTCTGCCTTGATTAATCCAAGAGCTCAGTCCTCTCTTGTTCATGTCTCCTGCCCTCATGTTGTGTATCCTCTGCTATTGAAAACTGAGCCAAAGTAGGTTTTGGTCCATATCTCAAAAATTAAACACCATCCTCCCAAAACATTTTTTAGTGCCTGATGAAAATAATCCATTTTCTACCTCTCCCAGCAGCCACTAAACCTTGCTGTTATTAGTTCCCTTTTTTTCATTAATTTCTATATGGTAGATTCAGTTACTGAGATAACAGTGTATTTGTGGCTTCTCCAGTAAAACACTGCTCTTCACTCATAGCTTCAGATTTGTATTTAAGATGAATTTGATACAGCACAGTTTTGGTGATACTCTGTGTGAATGTTTGACTTGACACATGCTGTGAGAAGCCTAGCAGCAGGAGTATGTTTATTATGGAAAGTTAAGCATAAGTATAAGCCTTTGCAGGATCATATTTCTGGGTTCCTCATCATCAGTTACTTAAATGCTTAAAATGGCTATGACTTGTTGGTTTGACTTCAAAGCTACTTACCTTGTGTACTTTTATGTGGGAGTTCTCTTTCTAAGACTGTAACAGAATAGAATAGGGTTGGAGAAGAGTTCCAGGGGACTGGAGGGCCTTTCAAAGGGTTATCTTCAAACATCAGGACTTTTTTTTTTTTTTATTTGACTTAGATGGTTTAAGAAATTAAATACAACAACGCATGTTATAGACTTCTGCTAGAATTTCTTGAAAGGTTTTGCTTGTCAGCATTTGACTTTTCTCTCTCTCTATTAACTTGACATAAGATAAAACATTCTTTTGTGTGTGTGTGGTTTAAGGGTTATCCTTTGTCAAAGATGTAAAAGATGGATAGTGGGGGGTTTTGGTATGGAACAACACAACGCCATTTTTGTATTGTATCAAAACATTTATTTTTTCCTTCGTATTTCTTAATTTCCGTAGTTCAGTATTTTAAGCTGTAATTTTCTTTTAAAAACACTATAAGCAGTAGTTTGAAGAGGTGCATGGATGAAATTCTCTGTGTAATCCATCTAGCATTTTGTGGTTGTACTACATAATTTGGTAGGATACCAAATCAATTAATAACACCCTCATAATTAACATACTGGCACCAGCAGGCAATTATTTGAAGTGTGACTTTTTTCCCCAATCCCTAAAAATTGTTGGTTGGCTTAATGCAACCTACAATAGTAGTATAATGAAAAAAATTTATGACAAAAATATGCTTTTAATATATCTGTAAAAGCTGATGCGGTCTATAGACAAAGCTTATGTTCTTGATGAAGGGGAAAATTAACAAAGTCTAAGAATACTTCAGAATATGTTGGATTGCTTTTAATAGTAAAATAAGGGGAAGGTGTTCCCGGGTTTTAGGACAGTAACAGAGCACAAGATAATGTCAACATCTTCATGTCACCAACCAAGGAATCTCTCCTAGTTTCACCTCTTGTCTCTGTACTCTTGGTAATCTTTATGAAAGTACATGCTTATGCTGACTCCTCCAGAAGAGCAGGTTGAGGCACAGACTTATGTGCCATTTAAACTACGTGTAAGCCTCTCAGTACTATTTTTGGTGGTGCCTGGGAGGCTGTGTGATCTCTTGCAGCGAGGTGAGTGTGGCCGTTCAGTTAAAGCTCGCAGGGAGTGCTGGGGTCCTCCCCCCAGCCCCCTTCCCCTCCCGCTCCTGGCCCTGACCCTCCACTCGCATCTCCCTCAGAAGAGTCGGGGGAGATGTGCCGTGACATGTTTCTGAAGGGCTGACTTTCAGCCTTGACAGATGGGGCAGTATGTCGTTAATTCTGCTCACGTTCAGTGTTGCAGGGGCCATCATTCCAACGAAGGCAGTTAAAACTGTCAACACCTAACAGTGCTTGAAGATAATGAACGTAATATAAACCTGAGAAGCACTGGCTTCCCACATAGCCGATGAAATCCACTGGGTCTCTGCATTTCAAGAAAGCCTCTTAATCCTATTCAGGCATTCATAATATGTACTTATGTAAAAAAATAATCTGCTTGTTCAAAGAAGCAAGTTAACAAAAAAGTTAAAAGTATTTAAGCATCCTATGTTTAATGTGTTCCAAAACCACTCCAGGATGTTGATAGCTCGTTATTAATTACAGAGTCATGGATAAATATGCCATGATAATGCAGCACATAATTTTATGTAACTTATATACGCACCTTCCAGCGCATGCTCAGTGTTCCCATAGTGGGTTTTGGTGATAAAACACAATATGGTAGATTTTTGGTTTTTTCACTAGCTTAGCTGGTTTTAATTGAGTGCAGTGTAGAAGTGAATTTCATTATCAGTTAGTAATGTTTGTGATACTTGTTTATTTACCTAGAAGAAAAGTCTTTGTGTTTAAGTAATTTTCCTTTTTGGGGAGGCAAGAAGGAAGAAAGAATGAGCCCTTGGTAAGGCTCCTTCAGAAGGAGTAAAAGCAGGAAACCTAATGATGGAAGAGGCCTGGCTTTCAAAATCCTTTAAAATGAAAGAGAATACAAAGTATTGTAGCATAAAGTAATCCCCAAGGAAAGTAATTAAACAGAGAGATGATCATGAAATCTGTGAAGTCATTGCTGAGAATCATGCATACAGAAATAATTTGTTTTCTGTCAGTGTGTGGCTTTAACTAGAACAGAGTATTGTTTGAAGATACTTACAGCTGTCACTAGCCATGGAGTATGCTGTGTGATTTCCTTTTGTGATTGACTATTGCAATTTAAGTGGCTTGAGCTTTTTAATTACATGACCCTATATGATAGGAGGGATTTAGAATGATATAACACATGACTTTCATTGTAGAAATCACATGGATGCTCTAGAAGTGTTAGGTAATTATTATTATAAACACTAGTCCATACACATATCCATACAACCCTGTGGTATCTACCGAACTGTAAGATGATAGAGTTTCTGCCAAGAATGAATGTTTCTGTAAAAAATGACTTGTTTATCCTCAAACATCTTAATCTCCTTCAGAGAGGTGTGTGCGTTGTTGTCCATTCTCAATTGGTAGAGTATTTAGTATATTATTAGTTAAAACCGTAGAGCCAAGTGTAACAATGGGATACAAACTGAAATTCATCAGGAGCATACATGACATGAACCTGCTTGCTGAACTTGCGATGCTCTTGGTAGGTCACGTTGTTTTGGGAACACATAAAAAAGAATAAATGAAGCTGGGGAGAATTTACATCAGCTATGAAGGCAATAACCCATTTTATGTACTTCCTTGAAGGTGCAATTCAGAAAGAATTTCACTTTCAACTTTCTGACATAGCAAAAGTGTCCAAATTAAATCTACATGGAGGGAAAAGAACTTGGCTCCCCTCTCCCCAGATTACTCTGAGGGCAGAAAAGGCCCTGAATTGTGCCCTGAATACTTACACACCATACAACAACCTGACTGATACTGTCTCATAGTCTCTCTATGGAAGCTCATCATTGCTATTTCTATCTTTCTCTTTTAATGCTATTTCTACAGAAGGAAAAGACATCTGGTTTTGTACAAACTACAGCATTTAATTCAAAATAAACAAGTGACAACTTTGTATGATGAAGCTGTACAGTAGAGCTCTGGCTTAATGTTTAATATGCTTAGGATTGGAGATCCCTGTGTTGAGTCCCATGAAATGCTGCAGGAACTCTGTGTAAAACTCTGCAAAACCCTGGGTGCATTTCAGCTATTACTTGACTACAAGGATTTTTTTAAACAAATTTATATTATTTACTCCTTTGTAATGTAGAAAGAAGTTGGTTAGGAGGAGGGATGCATTGGTTTTTGGAAATTTGTAAGGGACTTAACAGTGAAATACACCACTGTGGGAATGAATATAGCTAGTGAAGGATATAGATAAAGTTGCTGTGCACTAATAAAACCGATACACTGAGCAGTTAACTAGCTTTGTAGAATAAGGGTCTATGAACATTAATGACACTAGCTTAGTTTTATACAAATGAGCTGTTCCACTGAAAGAAAAAGTACTTCTCACTCATGTCTACAGTTAAGGAAACATTGAAATGTTTGAAGTGTTAATCCTGTGGAGGTTGTTTTCTGGAATGGGAGTTAGTATAAAACTGGCATTATTACATTTTTGCATATCCCACAAGAAAGACAGTGCTTTTCTGAAGAGAAAGGAAGTTTTGACCAAAATTTTGGGAGTTGGTTTTGAGGGTGGTGGTTTGTGGGTGGGTTGGGTTTGGGTTTTGCAGTTGTT
>JANZLQ010000086.1:33685894-33710961 GCA_026212715.1 Elanus axillaris | reverse complement strand
CCCCTGCCCCGGGGACTCGGGGCATCCGTCCTGTCCCCGGGGTGCCAGCAGATTTCGGGTGACGTCCTCGCGCAGGGTGACCTGCAGCCGCTCCTGGCACACCTGCACCACGAACCCCCCCTCGGCGGTGGCCCCGGGGACGTCCCTGTCCCCCTGCCCGCGGTGGCGGGACGGGGGGGTCCCCAGGGTCACCGCCGCCCCGGCGGTGCCACCGCCACCGGCCCCTGCCGCGGGGGACGGGGACGTCTCCGTCTCGTAGCCGCTGTCCCCGGGGCGCTGGCCCGGCGAGGACGGGGACGCCCTTGGGGACGGGGACACCTCGGGGGGTCCCTTTGGGGATGGCTCCCCCAGGAGTTTGGCTGGGGACCCTCTTGGAGACCTCGTCTGGGTCCCCTGTGGGGACATCTCTCGGCATCTCCTTGGGGACGTCTCTTGGCATTTCCTCGGGGACGTCTCTTGGCGTTTCCTTGGGGACATCTCTTGGCATCTCCTTGGGGACGCTTTCGGGGACATCTCTTGGCGTCTCCTTGGGGACGCCTTTGGGGACATCTCTTGGCATTTCCTTGGGGACGTCTCTTGACATCTCTTTGGGGACATCTCTTGGCGTCTCCTCGGGGACATCTCTTGGCACTTCCTTGGGGATGCCTTTGGGGACATCTCCGAACATCTCTTTGGGGACGCCTTCGGGGACATCTCTTGGAATCTCCTTGGGGACCCCCTTGGGGACATCTCTTGGCATTTCCTTGGGGACATCTCTTGCCGTCTCCTTGGGGACATTTCTTGGCATTTCCTTGGGGACATCTCTTGGCATCTCTTCGGGGACGCCCTTGGGGACATCTCTGAACATCTCTTTGGGGAGCCCCTTGAGGACATCTCTTGGCATCTCCTTGGGGACGCCTTCGGCGACCTGGGCAGACCCTTGCCCGGGGACCCCGTTGGGGACTTGGCTGAGCACCTCCTCGGGGACCCCTTGGGCGCCTTCTCCAAGGACGCCTTTGGGGACGTCTCTGGGCACCTCCTCAGAGACCCTTTTGGGGACCTCTGGGGACACTTCTCTGGGGACACCTTTTGGGGACACCTTTTGGGGTCCCCTTCTGGGCACTGCCCCGAGGAGGTCACTGGGGGCATCTCTTGGCACCTCTCTGGGGACCCCGATGGGGACGTCTCCGGGGACCCCTTTGGGGACGTCCCTTGGCACCCCTCTGGACCCTCTTCTGGAGACCCCTTTGGGGACATCTCTGGGCACCCCTTTGGGGACGTCCCTTGGCATCTCCCTGTGCCCCCCCTTGGGGCGCCGTCCTGGGTGGCCCCGGCCGGCCGGGGGGTGACCGTGGGGGGGTCCCCGAGGGGGTCCCCGAGAACCCCAGGCACCAGGGCCACCTTCTCCTCCTCGGGACCCTCGGCCAGCGCGGCCAGCGGCGGCACGGCCACGGCCACGGGGACGCTGGCGCCCGGGAAGGGTGACCCTGGCGGGGGTCCCCAAGGACCCCCCCGGGGAAAACCCTCCCTCGGGGACGTCCCTGGTGCCCCAGGCGCTGTCCCTTGTGTCCATGGGGACATCCCCGGTGCCCCGGGCGCCGTCACATCTGTCCAGTGTGCCCATGGGGATGTCCCTCGTGCCCCTGGCACCGTTGTGTCGGTCCAAGGGGACGTCCCTCGTGAGGAAGGTGACATCTCTTGTGACAAAGGGGACGTTTCTGGTGCCAAAGGGGATGTCCCTTGTGCTCCAGGTGCCATCTCTCGTGGGGTAGGTGATGATTCTCGTGTCCATGGGGACATCTCTGGTGCCACAGGGGACGTCCCGTGTCCCCTGGGCACCGTCTCTCGTGCCAAAGGGGACATTTCGTATGCCCAAGGGGACGTCCCTTGTGCCATGGGTGACGTCTCTCGTGTAGGTGCCATCTCTGGTGCCCATGGGGACTTCTCTGCTGCCAAAGGGGACGTCTCTTGACCCCATGGGGCCACCTCTGCTGCCAAAGGGGACATCCCTTGTGTCCTTGGCACCATCTCTCCTCTCAGAGGTGACATCTCTTGTCCCCACGGGGATGTCTCTGGTGCCGAAGGTGCCACCTCTCCCGTCAGCGGTGGCCTTTCTTGTCCCCATGGGGGCATCTCTGGTGCTAAAGGTGACATTCCTTGTCCCCACACGACCATCTGGGATGCCGAAGGGGATGTTCCTTGTGCCCCAGGTGCCACTTCTCGTGCTAGTGGTGGCATCTCTTGGCCCCATGGTGCTGTCACTCGTGTCAGCGTTGCCACCTCTGGAGTCAACGGTGACCTCTCTTGGCCCCATGGGGTCATCTCCAGTGCCAAAGGGGACATCCCTTGTGCCCCAGGTGCCACCTCTCTGGTCAACGGTGGCCGCTCTTGGCCCCACGGGGCCATCTCCAGTGCCAAAGGGGACGTTCCTTGTGTCAACGGTGGCCTCTCTTGCGTCAACGATGACTTCTCTTGTGTCAACGGTGACCTGTCTTGTCCCCATGAGGCCACCTCCAATGCCAAAGGGGACGTCCCTTGCGCCCCAGGTGTCATCTCTCTTGTCAACGGTGGCCTCTCTTGAGTCAACAAAGGCCTCTCTTGTCCCCACGGGGCCATCTCCAGTGCCAAAGGGGACGTCCGTTGCATCAACGGTGGTGGCCTCTCTTGAGTCAACGAAGACCTCTGTTGTCCCCATGGGGCCACCTCCAGTTCCAAAGGGGACGTCCCTTGCACCGCAGGTGCCACCTCTCTGGTCAACGGTGGCCTCTCTTGGGTGAACGAAGACCTCTCTTGTCCCCATGGGGCCATCTCCAGTGCCAAAGGGGACGTCCCCTGCATCAACGGTGGTCTCTCTTGGGTCAAGGAAGACCGTTCTTGTCCCCATGGGGCCACCTCCAGTTCCAAAGGGGACATCCCTTGCCCCCCAGGTGCCACCTCTCTGGTCATCGACGACCTCTCTTGTCCCCATGATGCTGCCTCATCTTGCCCCACCACTGCCCCCCGTCCCTCCGGCCCCCAAATCCCAGGGTGACCGGTGGCCTCGGTAGCTTCGGTGACTTCGGTGGCCGCCGGACACTCCACCAAGGAACCCCTCTCGGCCCGTAGGGACGAGTCGTCCCCAGCGCTGTCACAACGGGGACGCAGGGGGGCCCCCCGTTCCCGCCACCCCCTCACCACCTCGGCACGGGCCAGGGCGCAGGTACAGGGGGGCGGGGGGGCGTCCCCTTTCTGTCTCTTCACTTGAAGCTATGGTTGCAGTAGAACTGTACTTGATGCCATTATTTCCGTTGAATAACACCTTATGTTTGAAGTATTTCCAAACTCCATGTGTAAGCTGCTACTCATAAGAACCTTGAAACCTGGTCCTTCTAGAGAAACCAACACAAGTAAGAAGCACAATTTTTCATAGAGTTTGAATAATTGTTTAGACTTACTGTGACTTGCAGAATTCCATAGCTTGTTTTTATTCTTGCAAGATCAACAAATTAGTCCAACGGTGGCAGCAATTCTCCCTGTCTATTCCTTGGAATGAACCTGCATGCTTTGGGCAGCTCTCAGACATCTGTATATTCAATGAACAGGGAGATAATTGCATATAGAAATTTGGTTTCCAAATTTTGGACAATGGGCACATTCTGAAAGAAGAAAAATCTTTGGTGATTTTTATTGCTGTTTTCTCTTGAATACTCATTGGATTGCCATTGAAAGCAAATTGTGCTTGTGACTAAGTGTGAGCAAAGCAGGGGTAGGCTGGTGGCAATGCTCTGCAGCTATGTGCCAGCTCCACCCAACAGTGATGTGTGAGGCCTTGTGTTTATTAAGAAAAAGGTATAATTTGTCAAATGTTAAAATTAACATTTAAGATCTTGACTAGACAAGGTGAACCACAGGCATATAGATGATTAAGGCCTCAAAGTCCATTGTGAAACTGAAAAGAAAATTAAAACAACTGATGTTTAAACTAGCTGATTGCACGTGCAGGGAAGGGATCATCTGGAACATATGAAGAGGGTAAAAACACAATTCTGTCTTACAAATGAAACAATGTTCCAAGAATTCTACTGAGCCTATCAAAAATTTATTTTTTTTTAACTGAAGGTAATCCAAAGTGTTTTCAACCAAAATGGTTGTTCAAAAAAGAGTTAATAAAACTGTCACTTCAGCTATAGCTGAAGTCAGTCTCATAACACTTAAATGTTACAGATGTCCTTATTCTTAGAAGGAGAAATAAAGACAAAATATCTTGCTTTGCAACCACCTGCCTTAATAGTGGTTTCCTTATTTTATTTTTAGTTTTATTTAACATGGTGCAATTTTATCTGCTTTGGCACTTCCCTATATACTTACAATTTTGTTTCAAAAGCCATCATTAGATGATATATTACCAGGCTTTCATTTCCATAGCTCCATGCTACATTTTAGCAAACAGGATGCATCTGTGGATCCTTCTATGGTGCCAGAAGCCTCACTAGGTCGAAAACTAGAAAATACCAATAACCTAAAAACCCCAAAATTACAAAAATTAAAAAAAAATCTAAATATTTTCAGTAACCTGAAGAGTCTCTGTCCCTGGAAAAATGGAATGGAAGGGGTAGAGATTAAGGGGAGAAGAGCATGGAGAGTTGTATCTAAAAGCCCCAGAAAGGAGAAGTATGGAAGGCAATAAGCAAAATAACAAAACCTGAAGTATTTTCCATAGTGAGTGTGTTAAGTAAGGGGAGAAAATAGCTATGACTTCGATAAATTTAAACATGTGCTGAAGAATATATGAATTTATTTTGCTATCTAGTCAAATTACTGTAATTGGAGTAGAAAATTAAAGTAATTTAGAAATAAATTCGGTCTTATTCAAATATTTGTTCCATATGCCACCTACTTTCCCATCCCTTTCCAGTGTATGAAAGGGATGAGAAGAAAAAATCTGGCTGTAGAAACAAGTTGAAGCACTCCACGACAAACTGTAGTGTGAATTACTTTGTGAGATAAGAATTTAATCAAAAAGATCTGAAACTTGGCACAGGGGGTTTTGCATGGGTTTCACTTGTTAACGTTCTCCAAATGCATGTACTAGGATGTGACTTTTAGGTTTTAGGAGTCGAGTTTGCATCTTTGCACCCTTCTGCTCCCATCCTAAAAATTCTTTCACTAGATTGGATGCTCTTATTTAAAATAACCTAAATTAATCTTGCTTGTTCCATATTAGCCATACTAAGTACATCCTTCATTAGCTAGATGAAATTCAAGTTTTTCAATTAAATTTAAGAATTCAGTTTCTAAAACAAGTAACTTTATAAATACCAAATTCTAATCACTTGGTCATATTTGTTGATCAGAATTTGACTGTTCTATGAAATGTAAGCATAAAATAAAAACAACTTATAAAATTTTTAGGTGTCTGTGGAAGTAGTAGTTATTACCTTGATGATTATTAATAGAGGTTTACAAATCATGTTACTTGATAGATTTTTTAATTTTTTTTTATATTTCAGAGAAAAAATAATGTTTTGCAGAATGCACTGGTTTACATAATCTTATGTCAGAGATAATTTAAGGTCTGGCCTCATGCAAGTCAGAAAGCAGTCAAATGTGCTACTATGTGTCTAACGTTTTCTACTTGCTGCAAGAAGGTTAATTATAAAGGAGAAGCCTTGAAGAAATTGTAAATGTGATTATCAATCATCTTTCAGGTTGCCTAGGGGCAGTGTGCATTTCTGTAATTAAGGGTGAGCATTTAACCAGCACAAACATGGAAGAAAAATGTATCAATGTCTTAATACTGTGTTTGTGAAGCTGTGTTCATTTCTTTCCTGAACTGGACTATATACATGAAGTTATTGTATCAAAATCAAGTATCAAAAAATTGTTGCTTATGTTATTTTCAATGGTTTTAATGAAAAGACCCAAAATTTCTCCAAACAGTAATGGAGACATTTTATTTTCCAAAAAAGTTTTGGTGTGATGCTGTCTATAAAGATTAGGTGAAAGATGATAGTCATGAAAGAACAGTTTCAGGTGGTGTTCCGGAATTGGGTCATGGCTTTCTGGAGAAGAAAATGTTACTTCTGTTCAGATGTTAGGTTACTAAAAGAAAAGTTTAAACATTGTATGCTGACTGTTCTTTAAAGTCTTCCCCTCCCCCACTCAATCCTTGCATCTCTCTACCCAGGTTTTGAGTGAAATAAACTGGTGTTTGTATGTCTTGGTTTTCTATGGTCTGGTTTTGATTAAACCAGGGCAGATTATCCGGTTTTGAGATTAACTCAACCACAGGGGCAGATAGACTTGCTTGCAGGTAGGCAGGGTGAGCTCTACCACCCTGGGCTGCTGTTGTGGACTGCTCTGCCCAGGTGCCTCTTGGCTTTTCCGTTTATACCTTCCTGTGTTGTGTAATCTCTTTAACATAAAGAAGCTTGAGCTGGGTTTTTTTCCTCTGTTATTCATGGTGTGAAAAACTCCGTAACCTACAAATGTAGGAAAAATGAAAAAAGAAAAAGTGCGTGACTCTGAATGTGAAACTAGTTTGTCAAAAAAAAAAAAAAAAGAAAAAGAAAAGAATAAGTACAAAATGGAATATTCTGATATTCTGTGAGGTTTTACCTTCCTGAAGATCTTTGTCCTCTCACTTTGAAAGAAAACTTTGTGTGTTGGAGGTTCGTCCAGTGTTTATCATGAAACACACCAGCTCTTCCAAACCAATTGTGTAGCACAATTGGTGTCATTAGATCTTTTCTCAGGCTCCCTGGTGTATGTTAAGAACAGTTAAATTGGGTTGTCTTGTGTTACTGTAGGTCATCCCTGTGTCTCACTGATCAATTTGTGGCATGGATACTGTACGCTTTCCTCTGCCATCATTTTACCTTGCACTTTTAGTGCTTCTACTTATTATATTGATAATTGTATCTTTTCCCTCAGTTCACCCAGAAGTCTTTTCTGTATTTGCTGTCTCTGAAGATTTTATTCAGGCTCATAAGTTTTAATACCAAGACATGTCTGCTTCAATGGATATAACATACAACCACTGTGCTCAATGTTTCTACTGAGCTGTAATATTGTAAATATATTCAAAAACACTCTAGTGGGTGTCTCTAACACTGTATTCCTCTGAATAAGCTCATCATAGTTCTTTGTTTCCTCGTAATTTAAAAAAGAGCAAATTTAATAGAAAATTGAAATAAAAATTGTGTGATTGAATTTAAATCCATCCCAGAAAGCAGGATGCAGTTGAACATGACAACTGCAGTTGCCTATAGTGTCATTCTGAATGATATTAAAAGCAGTGGCTGAATAGTCTCTACTTAAACTATAAAAATAAGAAAAAGTCTTTCCTACTTCAATCCTCCCCCTTGTGTGCACAGACAAAATATGTCAAGTGAAGAAAATTTAGTTGAACAATGTCTTGGACTCTTTGCGAACCCTGTATTTTACTGCTTCTTGAACTGTACACTTCATTAAAAATTGAGGCAACAACTTTGATAAAAAGGGCCTTTTTACATAGTAGTAAAGAAAGCAAATGGAATGTTATGTCAAGCTGCAGCACAAAATGAATGTAACGTGCACAGATGTATGTTAAAAGGATATGTCTAAACCAGAAGTTAATTTAAAATTTTCTTGTGCTGTGTACAAATAGCCCAGAACAGAGAGATCCTTGAGATCTGTACAGCAATATTAAGTAAATTATTGCAAAAAAAATCAAATGCATCAAACTAATAGTTCTATTAAATAGATGGTATTTTAAGAGATAATCTGTGCATTTGACAGCCCTTTGCTATGTAAAGCATTCTGAAATACAGCTATTTACACAACAGTCTATGTGGTCTTTTATTTCTCACTGCATTTCAGAATGTTCTTCCAGTCCACCACTTGCCAAAATGTAGTCATTGGCATTTGACTTTCTTAAAGACTTCAGAATCTTGCTAAATTAGTTTAAGGATTTGTTGACAATAACTATTAGGGAATCTTGCAATATAAATATTTTATTTCATGTTGTATTATGATGCTGTACACATTGTATGGCTTAATAGTTAATTCTAAATTTTTCTTTAAGGAGGAAAAATGCAATTTTTTTCAGTGAAGTTAATAAAGAATGTTAATTTAGAAAATGAAAAGCTGTGTTAAATGATTTAGTATGGTAATCCCATGATTTGCTTGAGATCAACAGTTGCTTGGGAATAAAACAGCTATGTAACACCTGCATCCATTTAAATAAGGGTAGATACATTAGAAATAAGGTACAGCTCATCAGGTTTTACTCTTCAAAATTTTTCTGAGAGAACTTGAAAACCAACAAAACTACTTCTCCCTTTTTCTTCTCATTGTTGAAAATGTATATGCTCTCTAGTAGGAAATACTGTTTCGGAAGAGAGAGCTAGCACTTGCAAATGAGTTTCACTGGGGATTTGGGGAAAAAAACACATGTATATACTTATAAGGATGTAATAGTGTGTAGTTATAGGCTTATGACTAATTTCATTATGCTGACTGTAACTTGCTCCTCCTGAGGCTGTTTCAAAATGTCCTGTTTTAAAACTCAGGAGAAGGGGTATAACACTGGCTAACTTTTAAAGTAGAAGCCCTCTGGGCTGCTTGGAAAGGGCTGAGCTTTCCCAGCAGACCATGTTTCTTGCTTTTCTTGTTATTTAAATTTCCTATATAGCACAATGCTGATCATCATGGAGAAGAGTCTGCCTCACACCCCTTGCATTGAACCATATGTTCCTCAAAATAGCATTCTGGGAGGGTGAAGGGTTTGAAAGACTGACTAGTGAAGTAACGTGAACTAGGTGAGGCGGTGCAAAGGAACAGACTTTCTGGATCTGTGTGGACCCACATCCAAGTAGCATGAGGCTATGTCTCATGCTGTAAGCCGTGCTTTGGGAAGCCTGGCTTGAGGTCTGTACCAAAGTTGTTCTGTGCAGTGTCCAGAAATCCTCAGACTGTTTTGAACTGCAGCTGCTGAGGTAGCTACAGTATTTGGAGCACACCCTTTGGTGTGATGCTCTCAAAAGAGGCTGTGTTCAGGTGATAAAAGTGCAGCACACATGCGTTTTTAATGGATTGTGCTTACTTTGGGTACCTGAAAAGCTCCCTGAAACCTGTGTGGTCCAGGTCAAACTTGGTCATTTGGCAGGTCTAGAAAAGCAGGAGTGTAATTTGGAGAACAGTATAAAAACATGTTTAGCTGCAGGAGGCATTGTTTCCTTAAGCTCCACTGTGCTAAACTTCATTTGAATGGTGCTTCCTTAAGAGTAATTTCTATTCTTAAAACATTTCTTTGTTTTACTGAGAAGCTGTTTCTTCATCTAACCTTCTTATGCCAGATTACACCATTCCCATTTTCCCTTTATGTGCACAGGTGAAGCAAGGGTTTGTCAACAATCGGAAAGGTTTTTAACCTCTAGGTCACAAGCTCAGCTTTGTCCTATGTCAGTGCTGGTAGACAGGGTCACATCTGAGGAACTGTGTGGCTAGGATGTGGGATCTCAGTGACATTTTTAGTAGCCTTCATCCGTAGAGTAAAAGAACCAAATCTCACTTCTCTTCACAGCCTAGGCATGATCCTTCTGCACTAGGATGGACTGAGTTTAAAAATGTGCATCATTTGTCTACATTCTTGTTTTTTCCCTGGATAAATACACTGATTTTAAAACTGCAAACCCCACATCTTTTCTACATACTAAATTCATTATTAGAAGATATTTTTATAAGAACAAGACCAACCCCTTTTACTTCCTCAGTGTGAAATTTGCTTGACTCTTACATTAAAATACACCAGTAGACATGATTTCCCATTGGTGCATTACTTCTAAAATTTCACAAGCAGGAACCACTTCTGAAGTGATTTATAAATGTGTAATAAGCATACTGATTGGTTTGATTTTTATTTCTAGTGGTGAAGCTGAGGACAGCAAGCTACAGACCTTTGCTGAAAAATCCATGAGTTCTTGTCCTTGTGTGTGCTAAAGGAGTAAGGACAAGTGAGGGAAGAAAGTTAGGTTATGATGAAAGAAGTAGTGTTCAGTTACCCTTGATTATGTTTAGTTTGGCAGTGTTGCACATGTAGACTCATGATGAGATACACATTTTTCCACTTTCTGTTGTGTAGTGGATATGTATGTGTTTTCTTTGGAACTGATAGAGAAAAGTAAATGTGAAAGGATACACTGGGCATAGTGGTGATAAGTGCACCCTCCTCTCCCTGTAAAACGTGTTTGTATGTGACTCAAAATGAGAACAAGTTGATAAAAGTTCTACAAGTGCTGTGTGCTTTTATGTTTTAAGTGTAAAAAATGCAAATTTTTGGTGGGTTGGGTTTTTTGAGTGCTTTTTTGGTGCATATTTTACAGAATAGAAAATGAAGCAGATGTTTCAACAGATGTCACAGGGGGCCTCTGGAGGAATGGCTGTTCCACGCACCAACAGCGTTAGAAAACTACTGAAAGGGAGGGGGGAATCTAGAGTTATGTAGCCTGAGGTCCAGTGAGCTAGAACTCAAAGGCTTTGGGATTGCAGCTATTAAGAGTGGCAGGTTCTACTTTTATTCTTGCATCAGGGCACAAATTCAGAAACCTTCATCACAAAGAGTATTTCTCCTCCTTTGACAGCTATGAAACTGTCTGCAAGGATTGCAGTGGCCTTCTGCAAGCTCTTCTGTAAAGCATTCCATCTCTAAGAGGAGAGTCAGAAGCAGATTCCCCTGCCTTGAGGAGAAACCTTACTCTGGCCACTGCAGAGATGTGCTCCTTGGAGGAGCTGCCAGAAGGAAATGGGGCACATCTATCTGGAAACATGTTTTCTGGGCTGGAGAAAACTGCTGAAATAAAGGAAGGATGAAGAATAGAAATTAAAAGCAACTTTACGAAAAGGTAGAATG
Organism: Elanus axillaris; assembly: GCA_026212715.1. Classification (NCBI taxonomy): domain Eukaryota; kingdom Metazoa; phylum Chordata; class Aves; order Accipitriformes; family Accipitridae; genus Elanus; species Elanus axillaris. The sequence continues at coordinate 33,700,112 of JANZLQ010000086.1, read as the reverse complement.
GGATACGAACTTTAAACTTGTTGCACAGTTACGTGGTGCCAGTTGCAGCATTTAGTCAGCTCTAAATTGAGACTAATTTAATTTCACAGCAAGGAAGAATTGAAGCAGCCTCCACATCCTGCCTAGCAGTGCCTTGCTCAGGAAACAGTTTTCCTATCACCCCCTGCCTTTATTTATTTAGTTATTTAGTTATTCATTTAAAATCAAAATGCCTTTCCTAGTTCTAATAACCATAACAAAAAAAATAAAAAAAGTTGGAGTTAACTCAGTTGTCTATCACCTAATTTTATCTTTATTCTGTAGTGTGTAAAAATGGTTTGGTTTTGGTTTGGTTTTCTTGCATACTATATGAATATTGGCTCCAGCAGTCCTGAGTCAGCATGGTTATTTGTGGAGTGTTCATGTCATGACTGTAATATGCTCCATTCTGTAGATGCAGTTTTGTGGAAAAATGTCATCTTGCTAACTAATACAAACATATATTAAGAAGAAAAAGGAAGACCCCATTTCATTTGGGAATAAAAGCTTTTGTCCGTGAGGCCTTGTACCTTCCAAATGTATCTGAATCTCCTGTCTGAATGACAAAGCTACAGGGAAGATAAAGTGATAGGTCTTAGGAGTCAAGAAAACCTTTTGAAATGCAGACCAAGCCTTTGTCCTTTTAATTACCCAGAGTGCGCTGTTGAAAGGAGTGGGATGATGGAGGGGGCAAAAAGTGAGGAAAGCAGCTCATGATTTCGGAGCTGAACTTGCCCAAATCTGCAGAGGCAGGAAACGTAGTTTCCCAGTTCATTAAAGGCAGCAAGCTGTCAGTCAGATGCTTATGAGCCAGCTCAGTTGAGAGAGGGCACATGCCTTGGTTGTTTACACAGAAATCCTACGAGTGCTGCGCAGACACTTTCGCAGCCACTGTTGGCAGCACTTAACACAGTGGCATGTTGCTTTGATTTCGGACACGCTTCCCGGTTTGGACCTGCTTTCCCATGTCATCACAAATCAGCTCAGAGGGATACAGAGTACCCTAGATTTTAAGTATTTCAGAACTAAAATTTACATGCTGTATTTTATCTGGGATTGCCTGTGTGTATCTATTAATTTAATCTCCAAGTTGCTGCTTCCAGGAATAAATTATTGCAATAATTTGTACAATGGGAATCTCTAGTACAGCAATAGAATGATTTCTTTGTAAATCCATCCTTTTCCCTGCTGCATACTGCAATACGAAGAACAGCCATCACCCTACTTCAGAGGGGGGAAAGGATTGCCAGGGCAGGAGGAAGAGACAGGTTAAAATTTTAAGAGGATTTAAGAATTCCTGACAAAATAGTTTTTGCCTCGTGCTTTTCCAAAAGGTGAGAAGCACAAAATGAAGGAGAGAGGGAAAAAAACCAGAACTAAACAGAGCAAAACAAACCCTAGAAACATGGAGGTGTAAGAATGTATGAGGTGGTTTGTTGGGTCAGGGGTTTTTGTCTGGCGTTTGTTTGTGTGATTTGAGGAGCTTCTTGACTCTGGGCAGTACAGAGCTGCATGAACAGTGCTGTGTGTATGAGTGTCAAAAACACTAAAGAGCTCTAACAAGACGAGTTGGAGCAGAACCTGGGACCTTCCTGGGCTACCATTCCCTGAACAGCGTGATGTTGCACAGAGAGATGATGTCAAATGGAAAGCAATCGTTTGCTAAGAGGGAGAAATATACCCTAAGGTGGCTACGCTCACCAATCCCTTATGATACAGCATATTATCGTGGTTTAAGTGTCACAGCATTTGGAGTAATATAATATTTTGGTGCAAATAAAATAAAAAGTATTGTGAAAGATTTACACGTATTATCTATCCTCTACCCGAATGGAAAGAAATTGCCTGCCAAATTCTTAGTTGTGAGATGTAAATGGCTGGAATAATACTCAGAAAGATGTCTTCTATTCCTTTTCATTATATCATTTAGTAGCTTCTGAAAAAAAAGAGAATAGTTTTGCTGATTCAAGAGCCTTGGAGATGTTTGTTGCTATTTTCCCATGTACCATAAATCTCATTATTTGTACTTCTAGCAGCAAGCTGATTTGCAGTTGTAGAGACTGAAATTTACGGCAAGAAGTAGAGGACTCCAGTGGGTTTAACACTGTCCACAGCTGAATTGAAATAAATCCAGAGCAACTGCATTTAAATGTAATAGTTGCTTCAGAACGTTTTTTACTGCAATACCTTTTCTCTCCAATGTGTTGTTTTCCTTTATTTTTATTACTACTTATTTATCAAGAATCATGTAACTTGAGACTGTTAAAATGGGAATCAAGAATTAAATGTTGGATATTTGTGACCCTTATTAGAACATCTGCTTTATTCATAAAAGCCAACCTGTTGTGGTGGCAGGTTTTTTGGTAGTGGTTTGGTTTTTTTGTTGCTGTTGGCTGGTTGGTTTGGTTTTTTTAAGTAATGCACAGTGAAAGTATGCAAAGACAGTCTCTTACATGGTGGAGATTAATCCAAAAGGAATTGTATCTATATTACACTGATGTATACATTTTATTGAATTGATTTGTAAGATCTATTTAAAACACTCCATAATACAGAATACTGCAGAGCCATGGAAAATGCTGGTCTGTTTCAGGGAAGTGCCCATGCAGACTGCACTCCCCTTGAAAGTGAGAAATGCAAGTATTAAAGAACCATAATTGTTATGTTTTATTATGGTTTTTAATATTTTTATGCATTTGTGATCTGAAGGTGGAGCAGGCAGTGAAAGCATAGTTATACTTGAGGTGCACATTAAATAAACCCTGTGCACTGTGGAGCTGTAGATGTGTTTGTTTATCATGCAGTTTTATTTCTTTTCCATTGACGTACCTTGACAGAAAGTCCCATGGAAAGATATGGGACTTCTGAGATAAGAATCCATTGCAGAGCAGTGACATTCTTTCTAAAGCTTTATTTATCGAAACCCAGGAGGAAGTTTAGTTAAATGCCTTGGATACAGTATGTAATAAAGAAGTCAAAATATGGAAATGTGTATTATTTTTTTAGCAGGGCCAGATTTGTTGCCCACAATACAGAGAATTCATGCCATGAGGAGGAGGAGGATGTGAATGAGGGAAGAAGGATGCTATCCTTATGACTTACTGATGGTGTTTCAATTCTTTTCTCCATGGTCTCTTTGGGAGCCAGGAACTGTGTAATGCCAGTGAGTACAGTTATGTTCTTTTTAAAAAAACAGAAGAAAAAAGAAAAAGTATTGCATATGTAGGTATGTGTAATAGATCTCCCTCTAAATGGTTGTGAACAACAATATTGTGAAATCGTCATGTGCTCACACCAGAAAATCTCAGTTGTGTTCTCAGGAATAGGAGTGCTGGTCCAGCAGTGGGCATAATGTGATAATAATTAATAATTTAATCATGACCCTTGCTCTTACCTACAAGGGATGTAGTGGATTCTGCAGTAAATCCCTCTTGTGCTGGATCGTGTGAGGAGCTGTCGTGTTTTTCCATCTGCACAAGGGACACATACTGGAGACTTTGATGCCATGTTCACCTTGGTGGTACATGTGCCCTTTTGGTGGCTTTTAATTACTTCAACTCCTTCCTGACTGCATTTAGGGCACTGCCACCCACAAATCTTACTGAGAGGGTAGCAGCCCTTTGCTCACTCTTCCAGGCCACCATAGCTGTATTGCCACTCAAAAAAGAAAAAAAGGAAACGGACTGAAAATCATGACATCAATTCAGGTTCTTTCAGTTCTTCTGAAATTAATTTTTGTCTGTTTTTTGCTTTTGTGTTTTTTAAGCTTTTCACCCAGCTACAAAGAACACATTATTAAAGAGTGGATGCTCATTGGTTTGTCACTTAACCATACACCTCAGGAAAAAAAGAGAAAAGCGCTGATAGCACTTCTGACAGTGTTGTAGAAGTTGGCAACATGCTCGTATCCTCTCTGTGTTCTTGACAGAGAAGGCAGGCTGACTGACACTTATATTTTGATACTATAAATTATTTGGCTGACATGCATATTAAAACAATAAACAAGAAAAAAAAACCCCAACTCCCTATTTTTTCCATTACAAGTATCTGAACAAAGAAGTGAGAATTGCATTTAAATATATTGGTGTGACAAGACTTTTGTTATGGTCCAGCACAGGTATAAAACCTCATTGTCCCAGATTTCCCTCTTCCTACACAGTAGGACTCCAATCCTCAGTTTTGTGTTTCCAGATTGTTTGGTCTTTAAAAAATTCTATTTTATGTGAGCATTGTTTTCCCCTGTAGAATTTTCCTTAATTTTCTTGTATCATCATAAAAATTAGCCTCTCTGAAAACAAATATATGTTTTGGGGGTTGGTAAATTGGGTTTTATTGCACTTTCCTATTCTCGATACAGCATAGTAATGCAAGCAATTTAAGGAGAGTGTGTTTTAATAATAAATATACGTTCAGCTATAAGATATATTCTGATAACTTCAACTATATCAGTAACAATACTTTCTATATATTTTTTTTTATATAAAAGACCAACCACTACACAAAGCATTTGTGACAGTAGCAAGGATGTTTACCTTTACTTTAATCTACTGGTTGACAGATCACCTGTCATCTGCTGATGCTGACCAGTGTCTAATGGCTGAATGCAGTTGTTTCAACATAGGTAGAAATTCAAGTTTCCTCTCCTGATACTTCAGTTGAAGGGGGGAAAAATAGTCTCTTAATTGACTTAATCTGTACCACCCTAAATAATTACACAGTTTGATTATATATTTTTTAAAATGCCAAAAACCAGAAGAAAAAAGGGAAAGCTAAAGGACTATAGAGGTGCTACTTAAGTCACCAGTAGTGATCCTGTGCTATTTGTTTAGTTCCAGTAGCTTGGTTCAATACATTCTCCTTTAAATTACTTTTCTGTTCAGTTAGGCTCTTCCATGCTCAGAAAATAATCTACTTTTAGTTGATGTTTGCAATTTAAATGTATGGTTTGGTAACTGTTATGTTAGGGATTTTTGTGTGTGTGTGTGTGTCAGGTAAAAACAATCATTGACTGTATGTGTTATCCTTTCCCATGATGCCTATTTAAGAAAGTATCAAATGCAGAGGAAAAACTAATATGAAAAGTCACAATATAAGTTATGGATAAAGTTTATTTTTAAAAATGCAATATCGATGATTTATTCTTAACCAGTTGATCCCCCTTGGTCCATCTTTCTCCAGACACTTCAGTTATTAATGTAATGCAAACAATAAGTCATTCAATTTCTCTTAGTTCTCTTTACGCTTGTCAGACAAATTTCTGTACAGACTGTTTTGGCAGCAGCAGTGATGAAATACATTTATTGACTGCAGCCACAGCAATCTAAATAGATATCTGTCTTTGCCTAACACCATGTAATAGGAATTTGTGGGTTTTATCCCTGAAGTAAATCTACTTAGAGAATTTTTCCTACCATAGGTTTTAATGTTTGGTTTTGTCTAGAGTGTTTTTGTTAACTTTTGGAATACTTACAGAAGGCAGGAAGGTGGTTTCCTGTAATGCAACGTTCCTTTGAACACATTTTGCTATATTTTGGACTTGTTTCTTAGAATCCATGTTAGAATTTTGTTCTTTTTATGTCAGTAAAAACAGTCATTTACTGTTTTCTGTAAATGTGGTAAAAAAGAAGCCTGGTATACTGGGAGCAGATCTCCACCTGCAGCCTGGGGAGGACCCTATGCCAGAGCAGGGGGATGGATACCTGAAGGAGGCTGGGACCCCATGGGAAGTGTGCACTGGAGCAGGCTCCTGGCAGGACCTGTGAATCTGTGGAGAGAGGAGCCCACGCTGGAGCAGGTTTTCTGGCAGGACTTGTGACCCCGTAGGGGACCCATGCTGGAGCAGTCTGTGCCTGAAGGACTGCAGCCTGTGGGAAGGACCAGTTTCAGGGAAGTTCATGGAGGACTGTCTCCTGTGTGAGGGAGCCCACATTAGGGCAGGGGAAGAGTGTGATGAGTCCTGCCCCTGAGGAGGAAGGAGCGGCAGATACAAGGTGTGATGAACTGACCCCAACCCCCATTCCCCATCCTGCTGTGCTGCTAGCGGGAGGAGGTAGAGAATTCAGGAGTGAAGCTGTGCCTGGGAAGAAGGGAGGAGGTGAGGGGAAGGTGTTTTTAAGATTCAGGTTTGTTTCTCATTATCCTACTCTGATTTGCTTGTTAATAAATTAAACTAATTCCTCCAAGTTGAGTCTGTTTTGCCTGTGATGATAAATGGCGAGTGATCTCTCCCTGTCCTTATCTCAACTCATGAGCCTTTTGTTTTATTTTCTCTCCCCTGTCCAGCTGAGGAGAGCAGTGATAGAGCAGATTTGGTGGGCACCTGGTGTCCAGTTAGGGTCAACCCACCACAACTTCCTTCTACTCCATCTTCACCAAAGTGGCTTCTGAAGGTTTCTCTAAATATTTCTCCCACTCTACTCAGTTCTCGCTCTGCAGATTGTGTTTTTGGTGACACATAATGTGTTTTGGAAGTACTGGACTTATGCTATGCAAATGTACAGCTGCTTGGTAGGACTCAAGTTAAAGGCAAGTATTAGCTGAACTTACTGGATCAATATTCTCTTAAGAAGCTTCTGATTTATCATACAACTGCAGAATTTGTAGGCATTTGTGAGAAGGAATTTTTGTTTTGATAGTAATATCCAAGCATTACATTGCAGGTAAAATAAACACTGTGAACAAAACTAACAATGACAAGTTTCCTATATATTTGTGTAAGTGATAGTTTCACTTGAGTTATAAATTAGGTTTCTTTCCTGTTGTCATGTAGTCTATTATAATAATGTGACACACATTCTTGAAGAGATTTCTTGTAGTTTCTGGGCCAGAGGGAGTTGGGCATAAAGTAACGCAGTAGGATTTCAAAAATTACATCCTTGGTATCTTTTTGCTCTTGAGATTCTACCAGGCACCTCTGTGAATTTTTATTTAACTAAGTAGCTTTTAGAATTTGATGCAAAGTGGTTTCTTTCAGTCTCGTGCTTTGCCAATACACCTAGTTTTCAAAAAATAAACAGCATGCAAAGACTTAAGCTAAAGAATTCAGAACTGCAGGAACACAATATTATGGCTGCAGAAACAAGCACTCAAAACGGAGAAAATACCAAGTTGTGGCTACCTGTGCAATTTTAACTTCTTTACCCTTTCCCTTCTTCCATGTATATGTTATTTAATAGATATTTTTTTTTCTAACTCGTTATAAACTTTTTTATCACATGAGATGTGTGATGTGCAAAATGTTACTTTTTCCTCACTATATCCCTAGTACATTTTTGTATGCTAATTAAATGATATTTAATGCAAAATTATTCATTTCTCTGTGGTCTTTTAAGGTGGATGTCAGTGAAGCATCTTTGTGCTTCACAAAGTTCATTAATTTTTTTTCACAATATCCCTTGATGTAGTATCTCCATTATACATTTGGGTAACTTAGATACAAAGGAGAAAAATCAGTATCAGAATTTTTAGCATATTTAACATTGTATAGACATACTGTCAGATTCAACTATGATGACAGGAGCATTCTGAAATGAGGTCTTTAGCTTGTTGTTAGCACTCTAAGCTGGCTGTCACACACTGTAGATGATTATGGTTCATATGAAATACCTTACATAATTACAATATTTCTTTTGTAAAAAGAGATATGTCCATCTTCTTGGTGAGGCAAGACAATTGAATAAGGTTATTCACAAACACTGCAGGCCTGTCATGATTTTGCATAGGCTTCTCTTTGCTTTTGTGTATCACTTGCATACCTTCATGATTTTTAAATTAAGTAATATTCATAGGCTGCTTCATGATTTATGTTTTCTCACAGGCTTGGTGGTTATAATAGTTTTTTCTCGGATTCCCACGCTGATGCCATACTTCAGAATCAAGAAATAGGTGAATGATTTTTAATAGCATTCATCTCCAGTGGTATATATGCTAGAGACCAGAAATATCACCGTTTTTATAGTTGCTCTGTATGTTCCCACAGCACACATATACGGTCTTGTAAGTCAGTCAGTAGTTAGCTAATGTGTTCTAGAAATGTGACATTAATCATGCAGATGGGCATTTAGGAAGTCAGCATTTTCTCAACTCTATGGGTTGTTGATGATTTTCTTTAGGACTAATTAGTAGGGTTATTAATCCAAACAATTAAATTCTCTTCTAACACTACAGCTGTTTAATTAATGAATCTATTAATTAATCAGTAGGTTCTCCAGATGTCTGTTGAGGTACTGTCCCTTGAGCAGCAATATTAGTTGTTGGATTTTTGTAAACCAAGAACTCTAATCTTTCATTTGCTTCGTTGTGTATTAAATAGGAGCTGGATTTATTAAAGTACAAGAGTTGTATCATTTCCTCTTTTCCTCTGAGTAAAAATCTATTTTTAATTATAATTGGTTATTTTTTCCATTCAGCCACCTGACATACTTGTGAATAGATAATGTGTGATTAAAATTTCAGGGGTTGTTATTCAAATGCCTCCTTTGCAGCAACCCAGAAAAAGCTCATGCAAAAATGAATGCTACCATATAAACATGCAAATAGCTTAATTGCTTTCAATTTAAAAAACCTACTTACCTTGTGCCAGTAAGTCATGATCTTACCACAGTACTGCTGCTGAACTCGCATTTATGGGGGTGTGTTTGGCGTTTTCCTTAATGCTCAATGGGAACACGTGTGCTGAGCCCAAGGTCACTATTTTGTTCAAAACGTTTTGGTAAAAAGCCATTACTAAAGATCTGGTGAACCTGCCTTGTATTGGGTTTCTGTGGCAAGGTTTTGGTAGCCATGGGCGTTACAGGGGTGGCTTTTGTGAGAAGCTGCTGGAAGCTTCCCCTGTGTCCAACAGAGCCAATACCAGCTGGCTCTAAGATGGACCCGCCACCACACTGCCTGCTGCCTTCTCACACACTCATCTCTTCCCCCTTTCAAATTATACGTGTGCAATGACGGGGAAGTTACTACGCCTGCTTTCACCTAGAGACTGAGTGTTGTCCTCGGTCTTTCGTAGAAGGATACCAAACTGTGTGAAAGCGGTGTGTGCTGTATCATTCCCAAAGGCATGTCCTTATCTGCAGTGTGCTGCCTCACAGTGCAGCTTGAAAATGGGTGGCTGTTTGGGTCAAGTCTGGCAAAGTAATTTTGTCTGGTTTCATTTGACTGATACTGTTTATCCCACAGGAATAGCAAGCACTTTGACCACACTCTCTGCATATGTTATGTGCACAGGTTTGACAAAAAAAAGTTTCTCTGCATACTGAAATATACAGGATACACATGCACATTTGTGCTGGTTTGCCTGGTTTGTAATTTCTTTTGAAAAGTGATGTTTCCAAAATTAAATATTATATCTTGGTATTTTAGCATCTTTTGTATCACAACTAAAACAGTTCTCAGTTTATTCACTAACGAAATCTTAGTCATCTAAAAGTAATTAAACTGGTGATCATGCTTCCCTCTCCGTTGTGTACAAGCCAAGGTATAAATTACCTCGTCAGTTCTAATTATCATACAACAGGCTAGAATGTAACTGCGAAGCTGCCATGGCTGCATTTTTGCTAGCACATTGTATCCCTCGGAGACAAGGACTTATTTTATTTCACTCCTTCCTCTTAAAATTCCTTCCGTTTTCATTTATCAAGTACAAAAGAAGGTAAGGAGGAGGAATGTAAGCCTCAAGCAAATTGTATGAATTTTAATTAAAATCTTAGAATGAAGTCCACACCTCTTCTACTCGTGTGTTGGTGTGCACGAGACTCCAGAACTTGCCAGCCCACAGCTGCCAATGCTGCTGTATTATTGGAACATATGCAGAGCTGGCCGCTTTTCCTAGTGCCATGTGTCCATGCTGAGAAAGGTGTTATGCTGGGAAAGGGTGATGTCAGAGGAGCTGAGGGCATATGTTCTCAACTGGAGTTTGTCTGTAGTGACGTTTTGCTGGAGGCTTGTGCTGTTTGGGAAGGTAGTTTTACTGAGGTGACAGGCTAGGTTTTGCCAGCTGGCATCAAACTTATGCAAACTATTGGCAACAAGGAACAACTACTTTGAATAAAACTTTGTAGGAGCTCAAACCTGAGTGAAACTGGCTTTACTCGGGAAACATCTTGTTCACCTTTGTTCAGCTTTTGTCCATCTAATTTATTGTTAACGCAGATATTTTAGAGAGCTTTGAGACAACATTGGCTCAGTTTCCAGCTGAGGGGAACTGAAGACCAAGGAGGGTTATAATTCTGTTTCTAGCTATAGGCTTGAGCTAGAGATAACTGTTAAGTGTTTATTGTCTGGACTATGTTGTGCAGAAACCTACAGTTGCACTATATCAATAGCTGTCTGCGTATGGCTAACCAAGCAAAGAGGACTAACTGGAAAATAGAAAGAATGCTGAACAACCAAGGAAATAAATCCTGAATCTATTAAAGGAAGAAAATAGAAAACCTAGCTCTATAAACTCTTCTGAATTAGGAAGAGCCTCAATCTGATTCAAGGGCAAAAGCTTTATTTAGATCATCGTTAAGAATCTTCAGCATTCCTGTTCCTCTGAATTCTTTTGCTGGGATTTGAAAGATGAATCTGACCTATCATTAATTGAAAACCTTTCAGTGGCAGCTGAGCAGGTAGTATTTGGTTTTTTTTCTTGTAATTTATATAATATTTTTTTTATTCCTGTAAATGTGGAAATCATTCCTTATTTTTTTAAATAAGTGTTTAAAAAAACCCAAACAACCCCAGCAAACAACCTCTCTTCCACCAAAACCCCTGAGAACAAAGCTGTAACTACGTAAGCTTTTAATAGAAAAGAGTAACCACCCCTAAAAAAAATGATAGTGTTGTTGGAGAGGTTTGTATAGCTGCATCTTAAATATTTTCTCTGACTAAAGAATCTTCAGAATCTGGCGAATCAGAAACCAGAAAACTGTTTCTGTCTTTCACATACACTCACTCCCCTCCTTGGTCTGTGCTCCCCCGCCTCCCCAGCTCAATTCATTACCTAGTTTTAGAATTTTATAGTCACTTGCTATTGTATTAGTACTTGTATGTTCTGTGGATTTAAAGCAGCAGTGCTAAAAATTGTTTGAGTAGTAAAGTGAAATGAGAAAAACTCCCTGTCTGCCTGCTTTTATCTTGAATTTCCACTATGTCATAAAGGTTTTTCACTTTGTGGTTCACCAGTTATTGGTGGTCTGGGAAGTATATGGCAAGTATTTGATCCTTAGAGAGGTGGCTAATCATATGGTTTTAACTGTCCTGTTCATTTTCAATTTTAAAATTGCATTAAAAGGAAGACAAAACCACATTGCCAATATTGCTCTCTTATGTAAGCAATTTATATAGTCATTGAAAAGATGTTATATGACTTGTGAATGGAAAAGGAAAGTTGTCTGTGCCTATGAAAGGAAGGATATATGTTTAAGAAATATAGGACTATGTTAAGGCATAGCCTGCAATATAAAAGCATTTGAGAAATCCTGCTATCCAACATCAGCCTCAATGTTTTCATAGATTCAAATTCAAGGATAACCAGTGAGGTCCAAAACCTGGGTCTAGAAGTTTTCAGAGGCAGAATTAAGATGTACCCAACTTCTGCTGATCTACAAGACAGTTTGGAGCATGTCATTGTATTTTGTGCCTTTGACATTGTTTCCTGGCAGTGAAATGAAAAGGTCCATTTTTCAGTCTTGGCTTTATTAATATCTTCATTTCCCCTTTTTGTGTCCCAACCAAAGCTATATTTGTAATATTTACTCCCACCTCTTTAGCCTTCTTACAAAAAAAAAGCACCACAAAGCTATTGCTGCTATATTATTCTGCATCTTACACTAGTGCTAATAAAGACTACTTTAATAAGACAGAACCTTTTCCCCATCTTTTTTATGTCTATTCTCTATTATAGATTTCTACATTAAGTGCTGAAGAAACATGGTTTTATGATCTCCACAACTTAATGAGAAACTTCCTTCTAGGATGGACCAAGTAGGTAATTTGTTGCAATGAGCTCCACTTTCAGCTAGGGTTGAGCACTCCCTGAAGAGCATAGGTCAAAAGCATACCTCCAAGGTGAGATTATTTCAAGAAATGGTAGTCTTTACCTCCCTGCCAAACTATTCTGTGTGCTTGAGTTTCTCACAACCCTGTCCTGTTTCATTCTTTTGACACTAGCTATTTGTAGTGTTTAGAGACACTTTTACTGCGTCAGGATGATCTCGAGTACAGTAGATTCTTGCTATGTGAATAACATGATCCTTTTGAAAGCTGGGAGATAGTGACGTGCCAGCCAACTTTCCAAGCAGGTATAAATAAATTCCAAAGTAGATTTCACAGAAATGGATTTGTCCCTTTGGTCCAATTTCTTCAAAGAGTGTAGCCTCCATGCTGTCCTACTATGTTTGACAAAGAGGTTTTTAAAGGCAACTTAGTTTGAACCTTCTGTTTTTTGATGTAGGTGGTAAGGATCCTTGAAATATGAATAGCTTTTTGTTCTTCCAGCTTACCTAAACACAGCTCCTGGAATGTCAAGTCAGTTTTGAATGAAAGTGGAAGGGCCCTTTAGTCTCTTGTTTAGGCAGACTCTCTCAGTATACGGTGCATGATACTTCAGCACTTTAAATAAACATGCTGTGTCAGGCATACTTGATCAAAGGTAGCCTTCCATTTCTGATTAGGCCAGGTGTGCTTAGAGCCTGCCTTCTCAGAAGTGCTGAGCATTTACAAAGCTCTGAGTCACTTGGATTTACAAAGACTCAGCATCTTTGGAAGTCACACCACTAGCAATGACAAAATGGGAGTATCCAATTAGGTGATCTCATTATAAGTCCAGTTAAATTATAGATGTTAGTATACTTACAGCTGCAGGTGAATGCTTACCTCCATTGAAATCAATAAATGTTAAATTACATAGTGCTTTTGAAAATCCCATTAGGCACTGAGACAGCTGAATAACTTTAGAAATCTGATGTATGGGAACATTATTTTCTGTATATGGCACCCGTTATGCTAGGAGACTCTGCAAGAAAGCTGAGCTTTTTAGAGGGAGTAAAAGGAATTAATTGCCCAGTCAATGGGGCCTTCAGTGGCTAACTGTCGTAAGCTGCTTTAAAGCCCCAGATTGACGCCTCTGCTTCCAGAGGTTTATGGCCTATATGTGGGACGGGAACAACTTGGCATACGGCAACACTGAAGCCCAGCAGAATGTTTATAATATTCAACACTATGTTGCCCTTGGCAGAGAAGTATAAATATTGACCCACTGCCATACTTTCTAACCACTCTTAGCCAAATTCTCTTCTGAGGTGCGTTCATGCAATGCCATTAAGTTCAGTGGACAGAACCTAATAAACATCAAAAGAGGCGATAGCTGGAAAAGCAGGAATTCTTTAAAGTTGATTATTTTTTTTTGTATCAACAGATTTAACTGGATTTTCTTTTTCTCCTGATCTTCGTGAAATATAAGAATTAATATTTTCTATTTTGAAAACTTGTGTGTAAGAAAGGGTTATAATCTCTTAGGGAGGGAAGGGAGAGTTATCGATGATAATCAGAAAGCCTGAGTGGTAGAATTCCACTTACAGTGAGAATTAGTGAGAAGAGTATATGCTTAACCAGTATGAGTCAGATGAGATGATGCAAAGATCTTACAGATGTTCAAAACGTTATTTCAAAGGCATAACTAGAAACCTTCAGTGACTATGAATGTATTAACAATGTTACTCTTCTTAATGTTTCAAAAAATAAAATACATTAACACTACCACTTGGCCATTGGCTCCCCCATGAACTTTTTCAAATACCAGCCACAGATAATAGCAAGAAAGTTTGTTTCATCAGATATTATCAGAAAATTCAAATTATGTTTTAGCTGCACTTTACTGAAGTAAGTAGCATATACAAAAGGATTGAAAACACTATGTGAAATTTCCTTCAGTTGTGTGTTTGTTGTCTTGCTTTATCTCGACTAGTCTAGACAGCTTTTTGTAAAATTTTCATTATAAAAGTCTCTTAATGTTTTAAGATCTTAAAAATGTATTTTCATTGTGGTCAGCCAATCCATTTAGAAAAACAGTAAAAGGCATGTCTTCATAAAATGCACTTGGTTAAACTTTTGAATACAGAAACAGCTAAAATTAAGGATTGAGTAACAATTTTTTATGGTCTGAATATATTTATGGTCTCATTTTGCGATAACAGCAGTAATCAAGCTACAAATTTTTACC
>JANZLQ010000086.1:33638862-33678954 GCA_026212715.1 Elanus axillaris | reverse complement strand
GGAAAGGGGGGGGGGGAAGGGCTTGTCAGCTTTTGGCAGTGCTGAGGTGTTGGACTTTGATCAGAAACTTTGATTCCTGTGGCTTCTATTACACAGGAAAGGAACTAGTCTTGGCACATCTTCTAACAGGTTGTGAAAGATCTGTTGCTCATGCCCATTGGAAGAACTTTCTTGACTATCAGACATCTTGGTTTCATTAAATAGTTCAGAGAAGTCATGAATTAGAACTGGAGCATTCACAAAAATGGTTTTAATAATGAGTTTCCAGGAACCACATTTATGAAGCATGGGAGGACAGCGCTTCCCTGCCTGACAGATATCTGGAAGGAAAAGTTTATTGAAGTTTATGTGATGCTGTACTTAACCAGAGATTAAAACATGGTAAGGGAATGGAAGGTGAAAAGTAATTTGTAAATACTGGTATGAAAACTAGAAGCTACTGTATATGACTTATTTTAATAAGCGTATTATACAATACAAATGGTTGAGATTTTGTATATTTTCTTAGGTTTTACATTTTCTATTTATAGTTTCTATGATTTCAGGCCCCTCTTAAAGTCAATGTAGTGCTGTAACAGATCAGTTTTTTCTGTGTTTACCCCTCAAAAGCCACTTAAGGACTTGAAATAGGAACATGTACAATCCTAAACAGTGTCAATAAAAGGAAAGTAGAGTGAAAAGATACTGACTGAATCCACCTTACTTCTGTTTCTTTAATAAAGCTGAACACTGCAAGCACTACACAGTGCTCCACAGATGAGGAATGGACCTATATAGAAATTCAGGTACCCATTTTGGCTAGCCTCTAGGCAGGCATGGATTTTCTAATGTGGGCAAGCATTGCTGCTTCTCCAGCACTGCCCCAAATTCTCCTATCTTGCCCATGTGAGGTGGGAAAGGCTGTGTAAGATCTCCACTTTACTGACCAGTCAGCCCACTTCCATGTCTGCAGATACAGCTGGCCACCTACTGCAGTTTTCAGAGCTGTGGGGCTCCCACTGGTTTATCTCAGTCATATCACAGCTGTCAGCCACCTCAGGTCTCAATACTTCTGAAAATTCAGCTTTAGCTCCCCTCCCAAATGTTTCTCATTCTAGCAGAGTGTGAATTTAGAGTGTAATAGCTGTGTGTGATCAGATCCACATCCAGACCCTAGCAATAGGGATGCCTATGCATGGAGCTAATCAGAAACACTTTCATATACAGATAGCCAAACTGGTTCATCCAAGGTAATGGGGACTGGGAAACACAGATTTCAGGTAGTGTAAGTTCGTGCTTGTAACCTGAAGCTTTAGTTTATCTTTTTCTTTAAATGTGGCTATTGCACTGGTTCATGAACAGTGTGGACTGAGCACATGTCTGCAAGTATGTCCCACAGACCTGAGATGCCTTAAGGTTATCCTAGCCAGATGTGGAAAACTAGCCTTTCTTATTGGGAAACAGGGACTGCAGGAGGGGCACTGGAGGATTCTCACTGTTATTTTATTTGTATTCTCTCTGCAAAATGGGCAAGTGCTGACTTGGTTTAAACTAGATCCTGGGCTCTAAGCCACACCATCATCTGTGCTAGCTAGTCAGCATTCAAGATATCCAGACTCAAGTTAACCTTTTGTCTCTGTGGAGGTTTCAGCCAAGATCCAGTAACTATTGATAATACAAAAAGGATAGGGCTTATTTTATTTTTCATTAACTTTCTGGACTGCAATGGTTTGTTCTTGTATCTCTAGTTGGATGTAATGCACAAACAAATTGCAGTCTTTGAAAGAAGCTTGGGGTAATGATAAGTTTCCATACAAAATAATAATATTAAAAAACCCAAAACCTCAGGACCTGACAGGAGTCAGGTTTTTTTTGTTTTTCTTCTTACTATCCCAAGCAGAATTCTTCAATTCAGCTCTGGGCTTGATTTTCACTTTGGATGATACAGCTCTTGTTTGAACTGAATAGCTAGAGCTGTCATGATGTTGTAATAGTTATGTAACCAAAGATGTTGTATACAATTTTTTAAAATGTTCCGTGGTTCAGGGAAAAAAAAAAGGGGGGGGGGGAGAAAGTAAATTAAAAACATAAGGGGTTTGGGTTTTTTTTTCCAAAATATATCCTTTCTATGTTCTGTATACCATAATTTCATGTTTAAACTTTTAACCAAAATCCAGCACACTTAATAAAGTATAGCATGCAGATCAATGGTTTCCAATTTTCTGCTGTTTGTGAATCCAGTTCCAGCATCATAGCTTTTTTCCAGTTGCTCCTTTGGTCTCTGAACCCTGATTTATTTGAGAACCACTGAGTTTGCAGAACCATGGCTATGGGAAACCTCAGTAATGAGGAATTAGCCCTTTGTTTGTGGGAATACCAGTTCCCAGTGCTGCCTTGGCTGGTGTCCTGGCTCTGACTGCATTTGACAGCATCAGATAACTGAAGTTGTAAAAATGGCACAGTAGGCAGATAATTCTTCACAACTGTTTCACCCTGATTACAGATATTTAAAGACAGGTTTAAAACCATAAAACATGAGACTTCGATACCCTTTCAAAATATTATGTTGGTTTCACAAAATCTGAGTATCCTTGGCAGCTGTGCAAGTTATGCATAGCTGTCAAAACTTTAGATATATCCTTGCTCTTCTTTTGATTTTTTTTTCCCTGTAAAACACTACTGATCACTTTATTTCTGAATTTCTCTGCCTTCAGTTTCATTGCATGACTCCTTGTTCTTGTGAGACTCTGATTCCAACTTCTCTATACAATTGCTATTTTACTTTTATATCCTAGCTGTTCCTACTCTTTTGCTTGAACAAAGCAAAAAGACTTAAAACTGAAGTCTCTCCAGTTTCATGCTGCCAGGTTTTCTCATTTCTCTAAATCGGAATGGTACAGGTCAGGTTGGTGGATGCACCGTGGCAGATCATTGTACATTTCCCTGTGTGTACAGCCTCTCCCTTTTTCCCTTCACATTACTCCCAGCTGCATATGCCTCTTATTTGCCTCTGTGTTGTCCCCACTAGTTCCATGATGTCCTCTATATTTAAAAATATCTCAAAGCTTTGACCTTCTCTGGGCAAGAGGTGGAGCAGCTGTGTGGATGAACATGCACTCTGGCTGGACAAGTAATGGAGGTGTCTGGGAACTTTTGGGCCAGCCGGCTTCTGTATCTTGCCTGTCAGCTACTTGTGGCAATTTACTCTTTCACGGTGTACTCGTTTTCATAGTACAGATGTGATAGAGGGGTGATGAATTTAAGCTGCTCTCCAGTGAGCCTGGATTGCATAACCAAGTATATTGTTGGTATGTTTACTGTTTGAATATGCAGCTTCAGTTTAGCAGGGAGCTGTTGGAGGAAAAATTAGTAGTGAAAATGGGTATCAGAAAGTAAATGGCTTCTGGACAAATGTCTGAGAACAGTTGGTGGCGAGTGAAGGGGACAGGTGGTGATGTGGTGGCAAGCTGAGGGAAGGGGCCTGCTTGGGAGAGAGTATGACTCTTTTTGGTGAGGGAAAGCAGAGGATCAAGCTAGAACGCTGGCCGGACTCGTCCGAGGTCTTTGCTGGATTACCTGCAGACAAGAGTGGTCAGTCTTTGTGTTATCAACAGTTTCACATAGAAAAGCCCTTTTTTCTAGAGGCAATGCTAATGATACTTGTGTTTGAAGATGGCTTTGCAGCTGGTGGCTTGTCACAGGTGGCTGGAGGCCCAGCCTGACAGACCCAGCCGTGCTGGGGCCTGTCAGAGGCACACAGCAGGTAGGCTGGGAAGCGTCAGGTGCTGTGAGGCGGAAGGCTTGCCAGGCTCTACCGTAAGGCCTGCAAAGGCCACAGGTCTCCAGGTCTAACTGGATCATCCCTCCAAGTGAAACTGAACTTTTCCTCTCTGAAGGTGAGGGGATCTGCTGGAGAGGCAGAGAGAGACAAGGGAGCTGGGGCAGGCTGGCTGCCCAGGAAAGCAGGGCTGGCTTTCTCCCCTAGGCAGGAGTCACTGCCATGCCTTGCACCCTTCCTCGGCATCACCAGCTCCTCAGAGATCTGTCGTCACAAGAAAGCAGGTAGCAGGGACAGGGCTATTTCTATGCCCCAACCAATCTACTGCTGTAGCAATTGTCTACGTCAGCTGCACAACTTGCAGGAACCTGCACTAAGAAGTCTGAACAGAGACAGCCTCGCACTGTAGTAGCAGATGAGTTCTGCCAAATGCCAACATATTGGAAAACTGAATGTGAAGAAGGATGAAACTTTATTGTATCTTGATTCAGGATGTCACTACAAGTTCTTTTATATGAAATAGTAAGTAAGCCAAAGGGAAAACTGCACAGAAAGAAGCTGGGACTGCCAATTCACAGACCAAAGCAGACCAAAGAACTGTACCCCTTAGAAGAAGATGCAGAGGTATTTTATGCAATACTTTCTACCCCATGTTGGGACAGGTGTCATTTTCTGAAGGTGAAGTTCTGTATGCCGTTCTGGGCATGGCATTTCTGTAGTAAGTGGAAGAAAACCAAGAGAAAGACTTTCTGATCTTGCTAGCAAAGAGGGTCTTTAACATTGGTCTGCTGACAGGATGTGAAGTTATTTTGCAGAGTATTTATAAATCCTTTCTGTTCAGCTGGTATTTGTGCCTTGTACCATAATTTTTGATGAGAGCTCTGTTATACTCCATCTACACTTGTGATGGACCCCAGAAATCATTGGACTGAATAGTCTTGCAGGGTTGCAGTGTATATTTCAGTAAGTGTTCTTTATAGTAAAGACTGTGATAAAAGATCTGGTCTGATACAATATGCATGGTTTTTCAAATGCTTTGCTCAGATTAATTTTTTATTCCCAGTGAGTCAAATAGAAACTTATAAGTGGAGTTTTTTCATTAAGTTGTTGAAAATAACTGTACTGCAGCAAATGATAAATATGGTATATTATTCTGAAAATCTTGCACTGTAAAGCATGAACATAATTTTTTTAGTTATAAGATACTTTCCATGCTGTGCTCAAATCTCTTATTATGTGTCTTGTGTTGTGGTTGTCCTTATTTTCATTTAAATTTATTGCAGTGCTTTGTCTGAAGAAGGTATTTTGATTGGTTAGTAAACATGCCACAGAGGGTAGGTAATTTACATGAACAGGCAATTCTGTTGGAATTGCTATTCAGCAGTTTAAACTACCTATTTCATCCTTGCTGTAGTCAAACAAGGGGAAAGAGCTCTCCAAAACATGACCTAGAAGGGGGAAAAAAAATCAACAAACAAAATGAAACAAACCCCAAACAAAACCCAAAAAAACCCCTCTAAACCCCCCAGAAATATGGAATAGGTGGTTGGTTGGTTTGTTTATTTGTTTCTAATAAGGGAGTAACTTTCTGGGAAAATAGTACGAGCACGGTGTGTTAGTCTCTGTGAACACCCCAGCAATGTGTTTCTATTGCAATAAATTCCTGTAGCCATCAGTGCTGCTTTTGTTCTGCTATAAAACTAGGTGGGACTGAAGTTCATTACTCGTAGCTTGAGACAACTGAAGTTAATTTCTCAACTGCTCCCCTTAGCACTAAAAGATGCCTACAAAGTAGCAACTTCTTTGACAAAATGAAGCAAATGAAAGCAAATATCAGAGATCTGTCAAGAATGAAGAATGCTGTTTTCTCCAAAACATGAAGTTTCTTTAAAAGCTGTGGTTTGCTCTTGTTCTGTTATAATAAATCTGTTAAGTATTTAATAACTAAGAGATTATGAATTCTGTAGAACCACCTAATACCTTAGACATGACCTGAGGATTATTAAGGAAGGTTAAAGATGTAAATGGCATCCTAGTTCTGCAACAGGACTTTTGAAAGTTGTGCAGTCCTGGGCCTCCGTTTCCCAGTCTTTCAGAACAGTGTCAGGCTGCAAGTGAAAGCATTTGTGTTTGGGAACTACTGAAGTGTACATAATGCTGAACACTTCAACTATGTAAAAGATGCTGCTCTGTGATGTGACGTGACAGAAGATGTCCTTTGTTACTCTTGGACATTGCAGAGCATCTTGCACTCTGTACATACTTGCAAAGCGTTAACTGACAAACTCCTTTCTGCTGCCTCACTCCTTGTGTTTCCATTTTCATGCATTCCTGTGAAGTATTGGGACCCAAGTCCCACTGGGCCCAAACCTAGATAGAAAAAGAAATTTAGAAGCCTAAATACATTCTCAAGATATGTCTAACCACACACCTGTCTTAAGTCAATTAGTCCTCTGATTTTCATTATTAAAATTTTCTGAGAGCTGGAAGGTCTGTTTCTGCCTAGGTATTAAAGTGTCTGCTGTATCCACGTGAGTATTCCTGTCATTTTGCCACACTGAAAAATCAAATGGGGCTGCAAAAGAGTGGAAAAAATACTCCATCCCAAAACGTGAGGGAGGGGCAGCCTTCACGTGTCTGTTTTAGAGAGTTCGGCAAGGACATGGAAGATGGAAGATCATTTCTGTCTTCCATCTGGGAATGTGCAAGCCCAGAGACTAAGGAAAGTGTGCTGCCTTGCAGATGACACTCATCTGGACTAAGGGACAGTCCTCAGTTGAAACAGCTTTTTGCACAAAAAAAGATGCGAGACCTATCTAAAAACAATGAATAGAAGTTTATATTTTTTTTAAATGTTTATGCATCTAATTCTTGGACTACATTCAAAGCTGTTCAAATGGGCACATTGCTGCTTGTGCTACGAGGAGAGTTGAGTTGAAGATGCACCATTAGGCTCCCCACTGGCATTTAAGGTTTCTGTTGGCTAACTTCGGCATCTCCCTAGCCAGGTTGCTGGTTTCTGAGGGTGCCCTCTGAGGCACTTCCTTTTCCTGTGAATGCAGATTGCTGCACACAGGTACTCAGCTCAGGACTGTAAGGACAGTCCCTGGAGATTTGGCAATGAAATCTAGGCAGCAGGTAGCTCAGCTGCACAGGGGCTGTATCTCTCCCCAGAGAATGTATTTATCAAGTTGTATCCTCTGTCCAAGAGAAAATAACCTGTAAACTTTGTTTGTAAGTCAGGATTTGCAGCCTACCTAAACACTTCAACTTCATGATTAGCATTAACCCAGGCCATTTCCCCATCAGAAACCACTAAAAGTTTGTACCAGGACAAAGGAGGCAGCATGTGCTAGGCATGTCCACATATAACATGGTGGCTGAAGAGCCAAAGATTTTACTTTTTCCAGATAGCTTTCTCTAAAACATAGCAACACTCTTAAATCCTGTACATCTGAAGAATTAACAGTTAATCTTGAGACCAGCTGTAAGACATCTGATGATTAAATGTGGTGATCCAGGGACAGAATAATTCATTCCATGCTAAGCCACATATCTACAGCATTCGTTTTTGTTGTATTTCATGATGCCTGTGGATGCTTTAGTGTGTGAGTTTGACTCACTACACAGACTATACAACAGAAGCTTACTAGCTTTTCACTCATTTTTCAAATACTTCTTGCTCCGATAAAAGCAATTAATTAAAAATCAAAGCATAAGATACTGTAATATTGTTTCTTATAGCTACATGCAGGCAGTTTCTGTTTTTTCTTTTATTCCTTACTTAAGCTCTTCTGATTCAGTGACAATTCATTTATGTTTATAAAACGTACCTCACAGTTCACTTTAATTTCTAAAATGGTGGAGTTTGGAATGCTATCTCTTTGCTGCAGTTCTGTAATAGAAATACTTCATGTCATCCACATGAAGGCCAGGCTAAGCAGCAAACTACACCAGAATTTTCCTGCCTTCAGCCTTAACAGGAAGTGGTCAGGAATTTCCTGCTTTGAAATGTTTTTGATGGGGTTTTGAAATTCTGGTGACATTCTAATTTAACACTGTTTAAATAAAATAGTTCTGCTTTATTCTTTTGTGCTTATTTCAAAAGCTATAATAATTTACAGTAAGACAAGAAAAAATGTAGCCAACAAAATAAAACATTTCAATTGATTTAGGATTTCTTTTGGCTTGAGGCCATGTTGGATTTTTGACATTTTATTCATAGTTAGAAAAAAAAAGCTGAAACTGGCTGACAGCAAAACAGCTTCTATCCTGGTCTAGCATTAATATTGTGTTAAACTGGCTTTTCGTATTGAAAACTAT
Organism: Elanus axillaris; assembly: GCA_026212715.1. Lineage (NCBI taxonomy): Eukaryota > Metazoa > Chordata > Aves > Accipitriformes > Accipitridae > Elanus > Elanus axillaris. The sequence continues at coordinate 33,670,874 of JANZLQ010000086.1, read as the reverse complement.
GAATGGAGGAAAAAAATATGGTAAGGCTATATTTCTTGGACGTTGTCCTGGTTTCAGCTGGGATAGAGTTGTCTTCCTAGTAGCTGGTACAGTGCTATGTTTTGAGTTCAGTATGAGAAGAATGTTGATAACACTCTGACGTTTTCAGTTGCTGCTAAGTAATGTTTAGACTAAGTCAAGGATTTTTCAGCTTCTCATGCCCAGCCAGTGAGAAAGCTGGAGGGGCACAAGAAGTTGGGAGTGGACACAGCCAGGACAGCTGACCCAAAGTGGCCAACAGGGTATTCCATACCATAGGATGTCACATCCAGGAAATAACTGGGGAGATTGAGGGTAGGGATCCGCTTGGGGACTACTGGGTGTCAATCAGTGGGTGGTGAGCAATTGCACCGTGCATCATTTGTACGTTCCAATCCTTTATTATTACTGTTGTCATTTTATTAGTGTCATCATTATCATTTTCAGCTTCTTCTTTTCTGTTCTGTTAAACCATTGTTATCTCAACCCACAAGTTTTACTTCTTTTTTCCCGATTTTCTCCCCCATCCCACTGGGTGGGGTGGGGGAGTGACTGTCTGCGTGGTGTTTAGTTGCTGGCTGGGGTTAAAACCCAACAGACATAAGAAGAAATCATCACAAATGACATGAAAAAACTGCTAACCTTCCATTGACAAAGTCAATGTCATAAATATATGAATATGTTTATATATGCTCTAGCCTTAAAATATTTTGAAAGCAGCAGCCACCACTCCACCTGAGCATTTTCTCATAGTTTAAATATCTCAGTTTTCCCTTTTTGCTCCTTTTGTATCTGCTTGCTTGTGCAGATGGGTTTTTTATTTGTAATATTACAGCTATCCTTGCTGACCTGAAGTGTGTGAAAGCTGATGAATATACAGCATAATAGCAATCATGATGATAATGAAGACTAATTTATTACTCTGTCCAAAGCCTAATCTGATGCAGTTGTCAATGTCAGATGCCTATGAGGTTGTTCTTCTTTCCATATTACCAAGTTGGGAGCAAATTGAGAGTTGGAAAAAATAGTGGGAATGTTTTCACTCATAAATTATTTTCCATCTTTGTGAAATACCTGTTGCCATTTGACCTTTTAATTCTGGGGTGATTTTTGTGAAGTTATATTGGTATTAAAGTGGAGAAGAGGAAAAACTGTATACCCCAGAAACTAAACTGTTGTTTTGAAATTTTGCATAGATTCTGGATGTGTGTGTGATTTTACTGGAGTGTTAGTATGAGCAAGTGTAGCCATCAGAATGGTAAAAAGCCAGTCAACCACCTCCTTCTTAGCTATATGCTAAAATATTTTGAGGCATCTCTTTTGGGGACCAGCCCGTCCCAATGAATAACTTATTTCAGGGAAGTTAAACCTGAGTTACAAACAATATTTTTCTTTGTCTATGTGTGGAGGGATTCAAAGCCCAGGCTGGAAATGGGCAACAGCAGAGCTCATTAAAAATTGCAGCTTGGCAGAAGTGTGATGTAGTCATCACAAAGAACTAATGCCACTGATTATTTTACAGGCACAAAAACTAGTTATAGGCCACAGCTGGGGATAGGGATGGAGGGGAAAGGAAGCGTGCCAAGACTGCAAGAAAATCACTTTTTTTTTAGCAAGTTTGAAACGTTCAAGGCAGCCTCCCAGGTTACTGGGAGAAGCAGAAATACACCTGCTAGGGAAATACACAATGGAAACACTGACAGTAGTACCTTGTTAACTGTAGTAATTTCAAATGGCTTAGAAAGAGTAGCCATTTAAAAAGCAAAGATATTTCAAGGTGATTTAGAGTCAGAGTAATCTAGGTTGGAAGGGACCTCTGGAGACTCAAGTCCAGCGCTCCACTGCAAGCAGGATGAACTACAGCAGGTTGCCCAGGGCCTCATCCAACACAGTTTTGATTATCTCCAAAGATGAGCATTCAACAACTTGACTGGGCCCCTGTTCCAGTGCTTGACTGTTTCATTGTGAAAACTGATTTCCTAATACCTCACTGGAATTTCCTGCATTACAGCCCATGTCAATGTCACTCATCCTGTCCCTGTACACTTCTGAGAATTCCCCCCCTCCCCCCAATTTAGCTAGCTTACATTGCCATGTTATCATATCTGTGCTGACTGTAATGGAAAGAAAGAACAAGCAGCATTGTTTCCAAGAGGAGCTGCACATTCTGACTTATATAGTTTTGCAGGGACCCAGAACGAGAAATTAAGAGTACAAACCCAGTATCTAAAGCGCAGCATTTTGTTTATGTGTCATACTAAATATCAGTAGCAACAGAGCAATAAATTCTATCCAATTTTTTTTCCTGGTTTAAAAAATGCATATCTTAATGGTATTTACAATATAACCCACATCCAGATAGACTCTACATGTTGTTACAGACAGGAGTCTAGTGTACACCTTTCTTCCTCTTTACAATTTCCAGTCTAACTGTATTGATACTAGTTAATTAGATTTAATAATGACATGTCTTCAGTTCAAACATCATTTTGTCTTCACATGCTCCTTGATACATATCATAGCAGAAAGAAGTGCCCTCTCTTGACCATCCTCTTAGTCCTTTGCCTGCCCCACTTCACTGTTGAGCATCTGCTGTGATTTATAGGATAGTTTGTCAGTTACACAAAGCATGGTGTTGCAAGTTCATGATTACTAAAGAGTATGTACAGCTGAGCACAGTAAAAACTGATCATGTTAAATGTGATAAAATGCAGTACAACACTGGTGCCAGTATGGTGCTTTGATGGGCCAAGGATAAATGCCTGACAAGTTTTTCATGCATATAATTTTGCTTTATTTTATTGCCTAGGATGAGTTTCAAGTCACCTAAATCTAGCTGTCTGGAAAGGCACAAGTCTTGAGCATCTCCACACTGTGATTTTTTTCTTGCCTTTCTCCAAAGATGCTCTCTACCCTTTCCTGTACAAAAGAAGAGTACGTGCTTGGATTCCCCTTTTTTTTCTTTTTTTTTTCTTCAAGCTGGCCAAAAATAGATAAATCCCGCCCCTAAGCAATATCTATCCCTTGTGTGATTCCCAGCTTCATTTTCATAATAACATAGTTCTTTTCATACCTTCTACTTCTCATTTGTAGATTTCAAAACACAGTGGAGACTAGTAGCAATATACCAGTTTCTGGGTGGGAAACTAGAAGCATCATAAGCTGAGAGTAAAAGCAGATAACAAGAAAACCATAATTAGAATCTGTATTTTCAAATGCCCCATGTACTGCCCTAACCTCTGGGACACACTGTAATGTGAGTCCTTTAGGGATTTTTTTTTTTCTTCTTTTTTTTTTTTTTCCAGAAATGCTGGAGCTTGGAATTAGGTTATTATGTGATAACTTCCATTCCCTTTTTAAATTTTAATTAAACCCCCAGCTTGAAGATACAAGACTCAAAGCTCTAAATGTGTAGAGAAAATAAAGGCCTTTACATAGAGTCTCTAAAAGAAAGCCTATTTTTAAACATAAACTCTTGAGCTTTGAAGAGGGCCTTAGTCATGGCTCTCCCAAATGCCGAAGATTTCACTTCCCCCCCCCCCCATTTTTACAGTCTCTTCTTATGTGTATGCATTTAGCCAGCACAGTATGCTCTGTTTATGCAGTGATGGTGGTAAATAGTGATAAATATATTGCAGAGTAGCAGGTCTTTGTACAGAGAGCTGTGGTAGTAGTCTAATCTGTCTAGTGCAAAGATGATTCAGTATTGAAAATCTGGGTGGTCTTGGAGGGGAAGGAAACAATAGCCTGTTTTAAGTAGCTATATTTTAAGCAGACCACCTCCTTGCTTTTGGGGGGGGGGAAGTGGGGAGTAAAAGTGAAATAATTTGATCTGTCATCAAAAGCCAAGCAAGTCTGGAACAGCTCGTTTTCAAAATGTATTCTATTTTTTTACAATGCTGGGAGTCTCTCCTGGATCGATGGCAACTTACAGTAAGGCTGTGCATCTGTTGGTGTGGAGTAATTAACAATATGGAGCAGTGCAGGTGCTTACCCCTGAATTGAAGTCAATGAGACCTTTTGTGTTTTTAAAGCTAATTGCAATAAGTCGACATAGCAGGGCATTATACTGTAGGAAATAACTCTTAAACATTGCGGTTTTGTCCAATATGAAAGAATTTAGCAGTAAGGCTGATGAGGATTATGAGTTAGTGTGTCAAAATTATTTCTCTGGATGACTAACTTAGACTAAAGATAATACAGTTTTGCTAGTGGTTTTCAGTAACCTGCAAGTAGGTAGATGCTGGCTTTATGCCTAATATACTACGTGATAATGTTATGTATAGTGTTAAATAATGCTAATTTCCTAAACTTAATAGGTATAGGTAAAACAAATATGAGAAATGCATAATTCTGGTAACCTAGAATGCTGTTAAAAGGATATAGAAGGGAATTCAGAGAGGTAAATGTTTGCTCTGTGTGTGTTCTGGGAAAAAAAATAATCTAGTGAGGAATATGTAACTACTTCAATGTGTGTGTGTGGGGGGGTAAAATATATGTACTCTTGTTATCACCTCAGCATATGTATATGCTTCATTTCAGTAAAGTGAACTCAATGCTTATAATGCAGCAAAAATCACCATTAGGCAATATTTAAGAGTATTTTGATTAAATTTAAGCCTCTAAACAATGAATTCAATTAATAGGTTGTATTCCTTAATGGCCTCTAAATAAAAAGGAACTTGTTTTGTTTTCTGTTGAAGAACAAATGGTTTCATACATAATAAGCTGCTTCAGGACTTTTCCTTTCTAAACCTTTTAAAGCTGATTTGGTTTTTACAGAAGAAAATTCAGTTGCAACTCCCACTTGTGTTGCCCTGCTGCCAACATACCTAGGGAGTGATTAAGATGGTTCTGTATGTTACTGTGCAAGTTGAAGAAAATGTAATGTATCTTCAGTACTACTCACTATTTTGCATGGGCGTATATGCTAATGTTATGTGGGTAAAAAGTAAACACCAAGATTTCTAGCTGAAGCTGTTTGTAAGCGTTGATTAGCTACTTTTTTTTCCTAAATAGACAGCTATATCCTTGTGTATATTTGGAGTCAGTTTAGATACTGTTACTTATTTCCCTTCAGTAAATGTTGGCTGTCTGCCTTCATTTCTTTATGTCTGTGCCTGTGATAAGTTTCTGGACAAATAGTGCTATACTTTGGAATCATGCTGTTGTAGCTCAAACATTGTTTTAGCAGAGATTTGAAAGGAGTATATTTACTGTTATTTTAATTAAGCTGTAGCCTCTTTTAATTTGCAATATAGTATACTTTGTCACATTGCATTTATGAAATCAATTTAAAAACCTTTTTTTTCCTACTTTATTTTATTTGGCAATCCCTGAAAAGCATCTGGAACTGTAACTATTCCAGTTTATTCCTCGCTTTTGTATGTATTTCTTTCATTTCTTCTATTTCCCTTCCTCAAGGTTTGCCTTCTCTTTTTTATGTACAATCTTTAGATTCAGTCCTTTGGTTGAAGTACAATCGCTAAATTCTATTGTATCATAGTAAGCAAAGTGATGGACTACAGCCCTTGTTATACACTCATTGCGTGGCTCAGATTTGTTTTTTGAGACGGTGCAAACAACCCTCGGAAACAGAGAATGGCTTCTTGGGAAAGACATAGAGATGTCCTTTTACAGCTGAATGTCACTTGATTTTCTGCTAGGAAAACAAGGATAGAAACTGGACCTACAAAAGAAAGCAGCCCTCTATCTAAGGAATTGGATAATATAGCACATATTTTCACATGAGTTTGTGTTGTGCTCCCCTCAATGCAATGCATCAGAGGGAGCATTAGGGAACATATATTGCAACAATACAGACTCGGTATGCTTTATACTCTTCTGGAGCATGAGGAGGAGAGGAATACAAACTGAGTCAGTCTTCCTCTTAGACCATTTCTGAGACTGCACAACTGTGTCCTGTTTGCTTGTGACCTGCATTGACTGCAAATTTAGAAAAAAAGCCATTTTAGGCACTTAACAGGGACCAGAGCAGTTTTATTTGCAGAATTCCTCTGCGCAAGGCTGTATTTTTAGTCCTAAGTAGTAAAGCTCGTGTGATTGAAAACATGTGATGTACTGCTAATTGCAACAACACCCAGCTCCTCGCATTTGTAGTGCTTGTCCAAAGGGAATCTGAAAGCACTTCAGTAAGGTTACTTCATTTTGAAGATTGGGAAATTGAGGCACAAGGTGACAAAGTTATATGTCTAGGTCAGTGAGGCATTGGCAAGTCTTATTCCCCAGAGCATCAGCCCAACATGCAGAACAATAGGCCATTACCTTCTGTTTGGTCCATCTGTTGTCAATGAAAGTGTGATTGATTCAAGTGCTCTTTGGGTACATAAGAGCACTGTGTAAATGGTCTGTTTGTCCTGTTATGTTATGAAATATTATTTTTTTTTCTTTAATGCTGTTAAGTATATGTCCACGTTCTGGAATCAGTCGTTGCCTTATGCTTTTAGTCTTTCGGTTTTATATTGTACCTGATCCACCTTTGTTTCTCCCTTATATGTTAGTTTAGTTTTAAAACATATTTAGTTTGACAAAGGTTGATGGATTTCCATAACAGCCTTTATGCTTACACATTCTTAATCTAAAATTGGTTTTCAAGAATAAGGATATAAAAGCCTGATTTTAAAAGGTGGAGTAGAAGTTTCTATGTATTGTGTGATTTTAAGCTGTAGATAGCAGTGGCAAACACAGTTGCTGCAGCTCAGACAAGAGAGAAGGTGTTCGCCACGCGACACTGCTCAGGGAGGGCAATCCAGGGATGTAATATTGCACCCCACTACAGCCCTGTGAACACACATTAAATAATGGCAGCACTTGAACAAGATTTTCAGAGACACTTTAAATGGGCATTTAGATTTATATGGCTCTGAAGGCAGGTGACATGCAATTGTTTTGAAACCAAATTGAAGCAGTGCTTATCATCTTTGTGGGGATGGAGTTTATTCAGTATCCTGCAAAAGGGAATGTGTGAGTAGTGGATGGGGGACTGGGAAACCATGTATTCTTCACTGATGTAAACCCCCACTCCCAAAAAACCGAAACCAAAACTAGTCTTACTGCTGCTCATCACAAGAAGGCATTTCAAAAATATTTAAGTAATTCCAAAATAAGTAAAGAGACTTTTGATCCAGGCCTACATACCTCTCATCTTCTCTTTTTGCAACAGTGTTTGTACCCTCCCTATCCAAGCCTTCTCATGAGCTATGAAGAATCATTGACTTCAGTGGCAGTGTGCATTTTACTAGTGAGACACTGTGAAGAAAATGTAAATCAAAGAGTCATGATATAGGCTTTTGGTATGTGGTTCATCTTTTGTAACGAAGATCAAATAGGTGGTAAGTTTCAGTTTAAAAATAATTTTATGTTTGAGATACTGAAGTGAGGAGAAAAAAGCATCTGTATAATCCTTAAATTGGTGATAGAGAATTTTTATACTGGGGTGGTTTGTGTGGGTTTTGAGGTTTGCTTTTTTGTTGTTTGGTTGGTTGGTTTTGTTTGGTTGGGTTTTTAATATGCAATTTTACAAGAATGACAAATACCCTCAGAAATCATGGGAACAAATCAAGCATAAGAAATTTTGTCCCAAAGGATGACCTCTCTAAGAAAATTTATGTAAATGCCTGACATAAGGACTTATGATAAAAATGACTTCTCAATCATAGCTATGACATTGTCCCTCTGATCCCAAAGTCTGTGTACTGGATGTAGCAAACAAGATTGGATTTTGTTTGGTTGTGGCAATACACTGCTGCCATTACTGCTAATCCTTCATGCAGCTTGTTAGAGTAGTTATTCTGTTCTTGCACAGCATTAACTTAGCTCTAAGTATATGGTATGTATCCTGCTTACCTGCAAATTCCCAGTTAGAATGGATGCAGCATATTATGCTTTTAACACAGAAGTTATCTTCATATTGTCAAGTAATTGGCAAACCTTTATATTGTAGGATTGGTTTCAGCATTGCTAAAAATTAAATTGATACTATGCCAAATTCATTCATGCCATAACATCAATGGCATTACACCAGATCTGAGTTTAGTCTATTGCGCTCTGTTGCTTGGTTTTTCTAGGCACAGATACAGGAAGGAACAGGGTGGATATAGAATAGTTGATATCTTCTTTGCCTTTCCCATGATTCATTTTCCTTGTAAATTAGCTTCATTGGAGGAAATGATATAACTTAGCAGATCCTTGGCACACTTCTTCATACAAACAAAACACATCATAGAAAAAAAAAAATCTTTGTCCATTATAGTTTGACAGCATTGTGTTCACTAACCATGTCTGACATCTGAAAATATAATGGGGCCACTCCATCTGAAGCAAGGAAGGAACAAAAAAAGCATTTCAAATAGGATGGCAGTGACCAAATAACTTTTCACAATATGGGTTTTTGTTTGCATTCTTTTAGATCTTTTATAACATTGTGGTTAACTTTACAAAGCCCAACCAAACCAAAGAGCTTACACAATAGTTTTGTTTGGAGTATTGTCAATTAAAGTAGGACACAAAGTAGAAAAATAGGCAAATTTAGTCTATGCAGCAAATTTGGTCTAACCTGATTATTGTTCCTCATGTCTTATGGAAACAAATTTAAGAAGAGAGAAAGCAGCTTAGTTCTGGATTCTACCCTGTGAGCAAACAATAAAGTGTGAATTGTGAATCTGAAAATGACATTTTGGGGAATATCTCTTCATATTTTACTTATTTATTTTCTATTCATAATTTCTTCAACAGCTCTTAGAGCTGGCAGAAAAAAAGGAGGACAAACTTAGTGTTCATCCTGTCTCTTCTGTAGGCATTCATCCTTCTCTTTGCCACTGTAAATGAAGCTTGCTTGTCTTGCCTCATTTCAGGTTGGTGCATGCTATGTCCTTTTCCTGGCCTGTTGCATTGACTGCTGCTCTTTGAGTCTGTGGACTTGCTGCTACTTTTCTACTACATAGATACTTGTCTTTGCTCATTATTTGTGTTCTGTTCCCTTTTGGCAGCAGCCTGCTCTTGCACAGGATAGGTCTAACATGAAACTGCTCTTGGGGACATCATTTTCTCTCTTGTATCATTCTATGATCTCTGTTTCTATTGCCTACTAAAGAGATTCTCAAATGAGCATCCATTGCAGTTTCTCGCATGCAGCTTTCTGTACTTGGCTGGAGCTCATGGTGAAGATCTGCAGAACTACTTCACTGCTTTCCTTCATGTCCTTCCTTTGAACTGTCCCCCAAGATGAGGCCTATGGAAAACAGACTTTGCATGTGGCTGTTGGTCTGACCTGCACTGCTCCCACTTTTTGTTTTAGTGGACTTCCACCTCTCCAAATCCATCTCCCCTCCTTCCCTATGGATAATATTTTATTAAAGGAAGGACTACCTTTTCTTCTTCATTCTGTTTTTTGCAACAGTGAAATCTTGATCCTTGGTTAAGGCAGAAAGTAAGTCATCTTACTTGTATTCATTAGCATGTTACATTAAGGAAGGACACAATGGAAGGATAAGGAGAACACTCAGAAAAAGCACTAAATTAGAAGAGTGGCTGAGGTATCAGGACCAGTCCTTTTAGAACCAATGCCACATGGCACCGTTCCTTGCAGTAGGATTTATTTCAGGACTGTTTTTCTTAATTGTTCGTTCAATTTCAGTGTCAGCACCCTGAAATATCTATCGCCAGTGCTCGTGAGAGAAAATTCTTTTGTGGTTTAGAGTTGGCATGCAAATCTTAAAATTAAAACAGACTCTTAGTTAAGCAGCTCTTGAAAGCAGCACTGCTTTGAAGTAAAATTCTGTTCCTCCTGCAGCCCTGTTTATTTAACATACAGGTTTGTGTGCAGGAGAGACCAGCCATGATATATAGCAGTACAGATAAGCATTAGTGGGGTTTTCTTTGGGGTGGGAGAGGTGGGGAAGAGCAGCAGTGGGAGAAATTTTGATTATAGATTCAATTTATGCCCACTTTGCTGATCTGGTTGACAGGAGACTGGTGGAACAACCTTCAAAACTGTATTTTGGGGATGGGGCACCCTGTGTGCTTCTGAGGTTGCACAAAGCCCTTCACTAAAACCCTTCACTATCCCTTCTTCACTGATTCCTCAATGAGAATTGCACATTCTTGCTAATTGCTGTTGTAATCTGAAGTAACTATTATTTCTTGTGAGATTTATAGCTCTGGTTTTGTGGGTTTTGGAGTTGTTAAGTTTTGTTTTTTTCCCTAGTGTTGTCTATATATGAGTATACATCATTACAATGGTAGGTTCTTCCTTTATAAAGCATCAATATCCACTCTGAACCTAACATTACAATCTTATATTAATTTTTAGGTGCAGTATTTAAGCATGTTGATCTTTAAATCCACTGGCAAATTTCACAACTCAATGAAGTAGCACAGGTGTCTAGGAACTATTTTGACTATTCCACCAAATGCCACAAGCCAAATCCTGTTCTGTTTTATACCAGTGTAACACAGAAGTTAAGGATGGTCTAGCATGGATTTACAGTAATGTCGTAGATGCCTTCAGTTCTTTGGACTTTTCAAAATTATGCTGCTATTAAATTAAGCATACTAATAAAATAGAGCACAAAGCGGAAATAAAATCCGTCAGTATTATTTTTTACATTCTTTTCTAACAAGTGTAAATAATAGTGATGGGCCTGTTTTATAAAAAAGGAAAAGTCACATGAAAACAATTCATGCATTTTTCTTATTGTTTTTAATCAAAATGTCTTTTCATAAAGCTTTATTGTTCTGACAGTGCTTCAAAAGGGAGGGAAAAAGCCCTAACAAAATACAGAACTCATCCTCTAGCTTATTTCTTATTTACTTCCTATGGAAATCAGGCATTAGACTATTTTTTTGTGGTGATAGAACTTAGTGGCACATGTGATGTTGTGGTTTACAGGAGCTTAATTGTCAGAGGGATGATCTGTTGCTCTTTTGTGTCAAGCAACAGAGCATTTGTTTAGGAGCAGAAGAGAATCCAGTGTAGCATCAGCTAAGCCTTCCCCAACAGGTGGGCAGCTGAGAGTGCTGATGAGTTTGCTCTTGGACTGTGACAGGTGAAAAATGCTATTTAATGAGGTTTTTTTCCCAGTCAATTAGCAGGCGGAAGAAGCTTTCCCATCTGTGCCTGATACAAACAGGGTTTGCTGGTTGCCACATTTCCTTTGTGAGAGTGATGGGCAATTCATAGAATGGGGTAATGACAAGACTTTGCTGGCTGTAGTCCGTCTCACTAACTGCTCTGATCTGTTTAATCTCAGGGTTTTTTTATTAAATAGTTCCTGCTAGTCAAAAGGGCAATGTGGAAGGATTCTCACTAGGATATTGCAGTGCTCTACGTGGGCCATGCATGTCTTGCAGTAAACCAGAAGAACAACGAGCAGCTCCCAGACTCTACTTAACATTCTCATCTATACGTGTAATGTATCAATAAGACATGCATGTTTGTTTGGATTTCTTACTATCTGCAGGAGCTATTGGTAAATGTTGCCTTATTTTTGATGACTACTGGCTTGCTTGAAGAAGTATGTTATACCCACATCAATAAAATATACATAAATCCTTCTGAAGTCTTTATTAAGATCTTCCCAGCCTTTTCTTTTCAGGGTACCCTAATAAAGAAAATTTCAGTCTGACACCATAAAGCACAGAAAAATTCAGTAGATTATCATTCACATGAATGTAATGTGCCTTCCTCTCTGCAAATTCTCTTCTTAATTTAAACAGAATTTTGTAATTGCGTATTTTATTCATTCCTAGACTCTATTAATCCCTCTAATGCACAGACTTTCAATTTCTTCACACATCAGTTCTGCTGAAGTAATGGAAATTAGAGCACATTAACATACCACATCCTACTGCTGATACATTATATTTACTTGCAGTGATACATAGAATTTTCACAGAAGAAAGGGCAAGATGGGTAGCTATGCTTTCTATACAACAAATCAAAATCTCTTTGCAGGTTTACCTGCAAAGTGAGGTTCTGATAAATATATAGCATTTGGCCAAGAATCTATATACTGGATGACATTCAATTGCCTGGTAGCAGTATTATTCCTGTTACCTACACTCTTAGTACTTATTATTCTCTTTCCAAAACCTATTTTTGTCTTAAAATCTACTTAAGCAATTTTATTTCATATGTTTTATTGTGAGTTTATAAACTAGCATAAATACAGTTTTGAGTAGAGGGAGTTGCTTTGGTTTTCTTATTCTTTTATTTTAAATCTTCAATTCTGTGAAATATAGCCGCCTTGGGGATTCCTTTGAAAAACCTGATAATGAATGTAAGATGTGAGTGACTGGTGTGTGATTGTGTTGATGTTTTCCCTTCTCTTGAGCCCAGTTTGAAATTCAGCTCTGCACAGCAGGGATTGTCCTCAGCCACATATGACTATTTTGAGGATTGTGTGCTCGAGTAGCTGTGCAGGCTTTGGGCAACTGGCAGCAGTTTGTCATGGCTGCCTTTAGGCTAGTAAACCTTGGGGATTTTAATCCCTGTCCTTCTCTGTCAATCAAGTCTGTTTCACTTTTTAATGTAGTATTATATATTTTCAGACAAATGGTGTTCATTCTACAGTGGGTGCAAAAATACCAAAAGGCAAAATGCATAACATAGGGGGTTTACCTATTTTCCTCTGGCTGAGTTACTGAAAATGATTTGCTCTGTGATATAATTGTTCATATTTAAATCATCAGGGTTGCTTGACTATTTTCTCATTGTTTTATTTTGATTGAGTACTTTGATGCTATGAATCCTGGTTGCATTTAATACATTATAATCATGTGAAACTAAACCCTGAATGGCTTCCAAATGAATATTATTTAATTTTCTTTGGCATTCACACAAGCAGCTTCTTTGCCAGCTGAGTAGTAAGTATAGACACGTTTTTCACTTCTGTGTGACATGGTCAGATTTTAGAGCTGTTCTCTTTTGCATTTCCAAAGGACTGAATATGCTGTTCTGAATTTCATTATTCATATTTTTCCTTCCTTTTAGTCCCAAAATGTGAAAAGTAAAGAATAAATGGTCTTAATTTTTTCAGTGCTCTACAAGATGAAAAAGGAGTTTCCCCACTTCATAGCCAGGTACTGTGCAAAGATGATGAGACATACTGAATGTCCAGGAAGAATAATTTGATGTTTTCTACACATTTTAAAATATTATTATATAATATGGAAAAAAGAAGAAAACATTTATATGGTTTATGTGTATAGCCATGCTCTTCAGTTGCAAAACCTCCCATTGTAATGTTGGCAGGCCTTCCAACACTCCAAGTGACTAAGTTTTGATTTTAGGGTTCTTTTTGTCCTTGTTCCTTCTTGGGCAAGTCAGGGAATGTGGTTCACAGTCTCTATATATAGGTAACTCATACTAAAATGTTGGAATTTTGATTTCAACAAGTTAGTCATAGAAAACAAGTTAGAAACAAATTGTGCTCAAATATAAGTGATCTCAGGAGGAGGCTGAGGTATCATCTTTTGTTGCCTGATGTGGTAGGGGAGTCAGTGTGGCTTTCAAAGGCTTTTTTGATTGTTGAAATCATACAATTCTTTTCATGTCTGAAAGGAGCAGGCAGCCAAGAAATCAAAGGTTGCTCACAGTGAGCTGATGAAGCTGCACTGCTAACTGTGGTGTGCTAGAAGCAAACCAACAAAACCCATCCTCTTCTGGCTTGTGTCAGTGGAAGTAGGCATGGAGTCTAAAATGTGGGGCATGGAGTCTAAAATGTGGGGCTTTGCAGCATTTTTTTTTTTTTTTTCAAAGAAGGGGCAATGTAACTCCTGTTCTATGGCACCCCAATCATTTTCACCACCCATGAAGCTTGCATACTTGGACTTTGGAGCTAGTCCCCACTCCCACCCCCCCACCCCCCCTTTTGAGGATTGTTACCCTATTGTAGGAAGATGAGTCTGGGTTTTTGTTCCTTTGGTGGAATTTTGTTTTTTGTTTTGGGGGTGGGGTGTTTTTTGGTGGTGGTGGTGGGTTTTTTTTATTGAAATGCAGGGTCATCATTTGAGGGATTTCCCTCCCCTACAGCAGATTAAATGATGAGCAACGTCTTTCATGACATGACGATAGGGCTAATGCTAGGTTGAGTCTGAGAATGAGTAAATCCCTAAAACTATTACTTAAAAGAGGGAAATGGTAAAACCCCTTCATATTGGACTCCATGTGGGACAAAATCCAGAGGCTTTGTTCAAAGCAGAGGTCATCCTTTAATGATGATTAACATGGATCCTCTCGTCACCATAGTACATGTACTCCTATGAAAGAATGTCTTCCCTTCTACTCACTTTGGTTTTCTAATAGGGTTTGAATACATAAGAACTGCAGGCTGTGCTGCATGTATTTGAGTGCCATGAACATCAGCTCAAAACAAGAATCAAATGGGAATCTGAAGAATCAAAAAATGAAGTGGCAGTCAGTCTCAATAGATAAACAGGAAAAAGCGAAATGGAGGAAGGGCTTAAATTTCATGAGATGCTGGAGACAACTCTTGCATCCCATTTCAATATGACAATAAGGAGGTATATTAAATCCAACATACTGTGCTTGTCCTTCTTGTGTTTTGTGAGGCTCACCAGACATTTGATTATTAGAACCCTTGGTTCTGTTTGCTGGCTGAGGGACATGCTTAAATATGTCTACATTTCCTGTAGGGTTTTTTTAAGCCTTTTTTTCCCTGTAATTTCCATGCTGTTATTACTGTGTTACCTACTCAGTCACCTAAACACTCTGCATTCTGCAAAACTTTGTCCCAGTATTCATCAGGCTATCAGACTCCCATGGTACAATTACAGAATGCATGAGGGAGGCTTAAAAATTATTTGGTCCCCTAGTTCTTAACAGGTTTACATATGATTAGCTACTAACTGTCTCAAAATGCTGCTATAAGCACCATCTTTATATTCCGCCAGAGGGGTGCTCTTGGGAGAACATTGAGACATTTATGGTATTTGGGTGGGAGAGAGATTAGAAAGTGTAAAATAATTTCTTACTCATAAACTCCTAGTAAATTATCTTTTCATTTTGTAATAAAACACTTAGTTTCAATAAAGATATACATCAGGGGATTGCAAAAATGGCACTATATTTCTAGTCCTTACTGAAGGATAACAGTGAAATAATCAGATGTTTTTGGAAATACTTTCTCACAAATCTTTGGATCTTTTTTTCTGAGTATTCCAGTGCTGAGCCCTTTCATTTATATTTGCCTCTCATCATCTCACTTTCATTAATTCAGAACCTCAAGTTAATGAATTGTGAAGTCTGCTTTTGTTTTCATTTAAATTGCAGAACATTAAACAACAGTGATATGTTATACTCAGATGGCAGTGCCATTTTTCTCCTAAAAACAGAAGACATACAGCCCAAGACCCAAATCTTCCTCTGCCACAAAAGAATAGATGGGCCCATAGAAAGACAGGGTCCCACTCAGCCCTGGCTGCCTGTTTCCTTTAAACTCTTGTGTTGTCTTACACGAAAGATATGGTCACAGTCTGTGACCGTGTCACTTGTAACATTCTAGGTGATGGCCCATCTCCATAGCCTAGCTGGTCTTTAGCAAGCTTTTCTGAAGAACTCCCTAATCTGGATTAAATTTTATGTGGAAAAATAATGAAAGTGTAATGGATGCTCTGGAAGTATTAGAGATGCCCCCTCTATCTCTGGAACTTCACCTTTCATACATAAAGCTACATGGACATGAGATGATTTGGGCACAAGGACATTGGGCAATTTAGAAGCTTTTCCTGTGATTCAAATGATTAGCCTTCTTCTGGTTCTCTTTCCAGAGTAGAGCAGCTCACTTTGAGCTGGATCATCAGGCTGCAGCATCACATTTGCTCAAAACTTGCCTTGTGGGTTTGAAATTCTTCAGGCTTAACCCTGGGAATGGAACTAGAATTACCTTTACAAATAACATGAAAGGCACATGGTAAAGAGCCTGAAGATCATGTTCTTGGGCATGGAGGTGATTCTGATTAAATCCCCATCTATGTACCATGCTTATATTATGGATCTTAGTCTTATACTGACCTTTGGAAAACCAGCCTGCAATAAATCTGGTAACAATTCGTTAGAGATCTTAAATATCTATAAAGCACACTTTTGCTATAGATCCATACAATTGGATAATGTCTAATAGATAAACTGAGGTACAGGTGATATTCCCAGTGAATAATGAGCCTCTTTTAATCATTATAATCTTAATTCATTTATTCTGTCTATTCTTAAAAATAAGAAAGAATTGCCATATTTACTATCACTGTTTAATTTTGTTTAAAAATTATACACAGTCCATTCTTATGCCTTTTAATACTGCAATAAACCACAATGTTGGTAAGTTCAGTTTTTAGATGGCTAGTCTTTGGCTTCAGACTTTTTCTTCCTCTCTGGGTGATTCAGGTTCCTGATGTTTTCACTTAACATCCAGGATTCAACAGCCTAAACTAATGGACCTGTGTGTGTGTCTTCCAACAGCTGGCATCCGTACCCAGTCAGCTGAGTGCTGAGCAGTTGGGGATTGTTTCACCAGTGACTCTGCCCAGCGTTTTTTGAGGGGTGTGCAGTATCTGGCTGATCTGTGGATCTTTTAAAATTTGGTATATTTTAGATGGACAGAACAGTTTTGGCAAAATACATATTTTCCAAGGGAAGTTCAAACAATTTTTTCTATTATATTTATGAATTTCAAAGTATACGGCCAGACTTCAAATAGCTGATCAGCTTGCTTGATAGGAAGAACTTGCATAGAATTACAGTCATGTTTCCACACTGGCTTCTTTCAATGCAATAGAAAATGAGAGATGCAGTATGTGGATGGCATACTCAAAGCAATGGCTTGAGGAAAGGGTCACAACTGAGCACTGTTACATTTACCAGCCTTAGAAAGAACAATAGTACAGTAATCAGAATGCAAGATGCTGTGGGCTTGCATGAGCACTGTAACCATGTGGATGGATACAAACCAGCCCTATCTTCCTTCCTTCTCCCAACAACCCTGACAGCAAATTCTGCCTCCTTTTACTTGTACTACTGCCTCAGTTTGTAAGTCACAGAACTAAAACCAAAACAAAACACAAACACAAACCAAACAAAAGAAAAAAACCCAAACCCACAGATGCAACATTCAAGTACAAAGAAATAGAAACTATTTTGCCATACTATCTTTCCACGCTTTTACACAAAAAGTAATTCTCTGTGGAATTATGTAATTCTTTTTTTATTATTTTTAAATAAAGGATCATACCAATTATGAGGTCTTCTATTCAGTTGTTTTGTTCATTTGTAATACAATACATATTTATAAACTAGTAATACATATTTATGGATTGCTTCTAAGACAGCAAGTATTCCACAGTTTGTATAGAAAATGATTCACAGGGCTCTACTATGTAATTTTCAGAGCTCATGGAAAAATAACAGTATCTGTAACCTTTTGAAGAGATACAGCCTTAGCAGATTTCACTGTTAAATTAAAAAAAATTAGAGCATGGCTGTATAGCTACCAAGGCTTTGCTTTTGAAACATGGCAGGAATGCAATTTCCCTGAAAAATTTTTTTTTCTTTTTTTTTTTTTTTTTTTTCATCTCTGTAAAGCACAAGGAATGGAGAAGGAGTGATATAGGTAATCTGTAGCCTTCCCACTCACAACATGTAGTACAGTCCATTGTGTTTGGGGGGAAGCCTAGGCACCAAACAGAAACATTGGTCTGGCTATTTTGGGGTATGAAGCTGTCCTCTGGTAGCTGGGGGAAGGAGCTGATGTGGGTTACAAAGTAGTTTAATACATCTAGGAGACATAAAGGTGACTCTTGCGTCTTCTTTCTCCTGGACTGAGTCTACTCTGCTGTACTTCTTAATTCACCCAGCAGAACTAAGCTTATGAATCAGAACCAATCACTTTTGATACATGTCTTTGTGGCTGCTTTCTTAAAATTAGCATATTTTAGAAAGAGTTGGACAAAAACTTACTGGAGAACAAAATATGCAAGTCCCTAGGAAGTTGTTACGGGAAGGAGTTGTGCCTGCTTTTTAAAAGCAGATGGCTATGGGAAGGAGTCATTTCCTACACTTAAAATGTTCTGCCTTCCTAGTATAATATTACTGATCACTAACTTTTGTGTTTCACTTCCAAAAGTCAAAAAATGGGGTTGTCTGATTCCTCAGTTGATTCATGCTTGTAGAGTGATCATCTCTGCCTCGGGGCTCAGTTCAGCGACCAACAGCATGTCTTCCACATGCGTAGGAGTTAATCAAAGATTGGATTACTGCAGGTCTTAGTTGCTCAAAATACACATCTTCTGTCAAATGAATCTAAGTTCACATAGCACTTCAAAAACAGCTTTTCCACTTGCAGGATGAAGAATATATTGCATACATAACTTGAGGGAACTGGGCACTTTGGTTTGTGCTGAAGCTCATACTGAGTGAATGGAGAAAGTGAGAAAGATGAAAACCTGTTTCTTCACCTCTGTTCATCTCTAAATTATGAGTCTTGTAATGTCCCAGCTTCATGTTGGGACAAGTCTAGACCACACAGTAATTCCTCCTGCTTCTCTTGCCCCCCCTTTTTTTTCATCTTTTCCCTGCACCCACACATGCTCAGGTCAGGTGCCCTGCAGTTCAGACACAGTCTTTGTGACTAACAAGCCCCAGTGCTGATGGGAATCTCCAGCTAACTCATTACTGCAGCACTGAAGGAGTTAGCCATAGGACTACAAGGCAAATTTTGTTATACATAGAGAGATTTTTATATTCTGAAACCTTGTATATTTGCTGTATCATGAAAATTTAACCTTTAAGCTCTATTTTTGTGATTTTTTCTGTATTATTTTTATTATTAGTTTAATTATAAGTGCTTATATTAGTTTTGTGGAGGCTTTCTAACACTACTGCCGAAATGTTCAAAAAATGTTTAAAAAAATTCTAAAATTTACAGGTGCTGAGAATCCTTTTTGGTAAAATAATTTCTGTTCAGCTTTATCAAGGTCCAAACTAGTGGGTTTGCAAGATCTTCTAGCTCTGAATGTTCTTAGCAGTATTAGAAACTTAAGATTTTGCAGGCTGCTGGTTTCGTACGCTGGTATCGTACACTGTTGCAGTAAAAGTCATATGTGGACATCACTTTGCTTTGCTATTTGAGAGGATAACTGAAGATACCATTGAAGTTTTGCCCTTGCACTGCACAGTGCTCATTGTCTAGAAATGAGCAAGGACCTGAGGGAAAGAAGAAAGCAGCTTTCTAATGAAAATTCCAGAGAACCACAGTCACTATACTTTGTTCAGAGGACATAAGTGGAGATAATATTTCTTCCTAAAATTTACAGCCTGTCTTATGTTGCTGATAATTGTAGACAAAAGTAAGAAACCACACAACAAACCAAAGCTCCATAATTTAATATCCTTGACTGCAGCAGTACCAGTTTGATGGATCTGAAAATGAAATTTCCTGTCTTGGGGCTTGGCACACAGTCTGGGAGCATAATGCCTGATTTTAAAATCATGGTTACTAAACTGCACAAGGTAAACTAAGCTATGATTCTCAGCAGTGTTTCAGATATCAGCATCCAGACAGGAAGAGAGTTGAGGGCTATTTTGAAGTGAGCATGTATACCTGCAAGTCAGCAAGGGAATTCATACCAAGGCTGAGGTATTAAAGAGAAGTATAGGTGGCAGATACTTTTTGTTTCCTATCATTTTCAGATGAAAAAAATACTGATAATGTTTCAAATAGGTCTGTAAACAAGCTTGGTAGGTGTTCAGGTTCTCTTGTTTCTTACAGGCAGTAATAAGGGATTTCTGCTCTTTGCCTCTTCCGTTCACTTTCTGAAGTGACTCTGTTGCATGTAGCAAGAATGAAGAGTTTTATAGTACTAGAAAATGTACAATGAGTTTATGGTGCCATTGCACTCCATGTAACCAGCCAATACAATCCTCTGCTGAGAATGATACTCTTTGGTTGCCACTGTGTTTCTTTAAGGCTTTGTGACTCTGAACTCATTTCCATTATAAACGATTCACCTTAGTCTGGGTAATTCAGCAAGGTTAGTTAGTCTTAATGGCCATAATATTATAAGCTTATCAGCCTCCCTGCCCTCCCCTCCTGCCCCCAATTTAATTTACTAATGTTACGTGTATTTTTGCTTAGTGTGTTCTCTTTGTGGTTTTGGGTGGAGATGCTGTGACCTAGTCATCTGTGGTGTACACATCCACATGTGAATTCAGCTACCATTGCAGTTTGTAGAAGCGGCACTTGGAGAAAATGATTCACACATTCATCCTCTGACAGATGTCTAGAGCTGGTCAGGTGAATCACAGCCCAGAAATGCCCTTCTCTCATGGTGAGTCTAGGCAGCTAGCCAAGATGTAGATGTCTGCGTTGCAGAAGTCTGAAGCTGTGTCCTTAAAATAAAATGTCATTGCTTTCATTTCCTGAACAATGCAAGCTATGGCATTCTAACACTATTAGGCTATTTATATAATTGCACAAAAAAGTTTACTTTCAGAGTCTGAACTTTAAGAAGATCACTTAAAATGATGGTTGAGTAAGTTAAGTAGATGAGAAAGCGCATTTATTTAAAATGATGGTTGAGTAATATTGGTTTTTCCTTTATTATTTTGATTTTTGTGAGAAAAATAGGACTTGTACCTTATATATAATATGTAAAATATTTTTTTCATATTATATGGAATATGTTGTAGGCACATAGAAACTTTTGTTCAGTGACTGTAAAGGCAGATGCTCCCTCTAGTGCCTAAGACTATTTTCTGGTAATGTCAATAGCTTTGTTGGGCTTTCTGCCATGTCTCGCTATCCAGTTGTTTGAGTCCTTCAGGTATGAATCTTAAAATAGGTAATATGAGACAGGGATAAACCCTTGGTATTGCATGCCTCCTGCACCTTTCCCCTTGTGTGTAGCAGAGGGAGTCAGATAATGCATTCGCGTAAAACATATGGGAAGGATAGCCTATCAGGTCAGCAAGCTGTTCCTTCAAATTAAACGTCATCTGGGAAAATGATGGTACTTGCAAGCATTTCTGAACCTAAGGATGGTTCACTGTGTACATCAGACATGAAGGACTCAAAAGGTACGTGGACACTAATCTCAATTTCAGATCATTGTTCCCTTTTTGATATTTTTGCTAGCTGATGGTTTTTATATGGCTATTGAAGGTAGAAGACCAAAGTTATACAATGTGTTCTAAACCAGTATATAACATCACTGTAATGATGTAGAAAGAAGACATGGCTGAACTATCTAGACAGCCATATACCTTTTTAGTAAGAGGGTGTAAACTGTGGGCATCTAAGCTAGCATGTGGTAGCAAGAGAGGGGAGAACAAAATATATTCGCATGCCACATGAGACACCTGAAGATGCATATCCTTTTTGCTTGTTAGGCTGTGGCTGCACTCATCCCAGCACACAGTTCTTTCTGAAGGCAGCCTTTCAACACTGTGTGCATTCTAAATTTTTTAAATGTTATTTTAAAAAAAATGCATTCTATGGTTTTGTGTGTATCTGTAAATCATGCTTAAAAATAAATTCTGTTAGAAATACTATGTGTAGGGAAAAATAGGTACGAATCAATGTATATTCCTAGCAATGTTCCATAATAAATTGTAAAATGCAAGTTTATGGAAATTACTGCTGTAATGCATTGCTTACACCATTATCAAGCTCTGGTAGATGTGACAGCAGAGGGTTTTGAGGGGATTTGAGGGAAGAGAATAGGCAGGGTTTTCTGAAGAAAATTCTTCCAGGTATGATGGTGAGTAAATATTCTTGTGCTTTGTATTTATCCTGACTAAAAGCTGTCTGAAATGGTGAGCTTTTGGGTTGAGGGGGTTTCTGTTATTTCTGTAGGTAGTCTGTATGTCCCTTCTCCCTCCTTTTCCTTCCCCACAAGGAAAACAAATGGAAAATCTATTGTAAAGGCTCTGTCAACATCAGCATTCAAACCCAAGAAAAATGTATACAAGTAAAATGCATGTTCTACTTAGGTGCACTGGGAATATCAGTAATATTTTTCATTCTGTAGCTTGCATTTATACAGCTGAATGGAAGAGTGATACAGTGCAATTTGAAATAGCAGCCAGCAGCAGCCTCTCTTCTTTCCTGGATCCTTGACTATTCCTCTTTCCCAGGGGGAGGGAGTGAGGAAGTGTCCACGTGTTTTAGCAATCTTTCTTATCAACTTGTACCAATACACAGTGTAAGAAAAAGTAACTGAAAGTAATTAACTATGCTTGATTACATTTTAAAGTAGTCTAAAACTAGAGCTGAGGAAAAAAAATTCAGTAACTTGTTACAATTATAACTGATTGTCTATTAAAAGTTACTTTCTCAGCATTTGCCTGCTGTATAGATTCCTTTTCTCCTTGTGGTGGCATTTTATCAGCGTTAGTGGGTATGACAGTAAACAGCAAAATCATGTTGTTTTAAGAGCTAGACTCCACTACAGATAACCCCTCCATGAAAAGGATGCTTCTTAGATTACCTCTCTTAAATTCTGACAAGATATGTTTACATCCTGCTTGATGTCTCCATATGCCTTTAACCACTTGGAAGTTTAAATGCTGTGTACTTACTCTTTTGTTTCCAGCTGTGCATTGTAGATTTTGTGCAGTAAAATGTTCCACTTACCTGCTTCAAATTACTAGGTAGGCTAGACCCTTAGCCAACTGAGTCTATATTTTATTGTGGTTTTTGGGTGGTCACTGTCCTTCTCAAGAAGGGCACATCTTTCCTAGGAGGGGAACATAGCCCCTAACTTTTTATTGTGTGCTACATGATTACCTTTGCTGAGGTTCTCTCAAGAGAAATGCTTTTTCTTGGCAATTGCAGTATAATGTCAGTAGAGACAAATGTGGTTCAACAGAGTCATATTCAGGAATTTTAAAGATCAGGTAACATGTCAACATCCTGAAATAGAGTATGGAAATGATCATTCACAAGGATGCCGTTTGCATGCAAATACCACATTTCTTTTCTTTGAGGAAATGGGAAGGAATTTATCTATCATGAGCATTGGCATTCCTGTTTCAAATAAAGAGTTTTTTCTTCAAGCTGTGTTGAGTCAGCAGGATGTGGCACATAGCTACAGTTCCCTACTTGCTGCTTCTTCCCTCTAAAACTATAGCAATTAGCTGATAACCTGTTGGAATAGCCAATTATTAACGCCCCCTCCTGCTGGCTCTGCTTAAGGAGGGGGGAAAAAGGAGGATAAGATTTTGAATATGAAATGCTGAATTATCTCCTTTTTTTAATCTGATGATCAGCCCCCGTGTATTCAAATTGAAGATATGGGTGCTATTTCAGAAATGTTTAATGAAGTAGTCTTTTTATTGTAATCCATCTTTAACTTTGTCTTATAACCATTGCTGTTGCAGAACCAAGATGCTCAGAGACTTGTGATCTTAGGCCTGTTTCTGCTCTATTGCATGCGATTAGCTTTGCGCTTAGTTAAAATTGTGATGTTCATTTAGAAATGGCTGAGAACAGAAGTGCACAGCATGATGCTGCACTGATGCAGTTACAATTATAATTACAATTTGTCTAAACATCAACTGCTATAGGATTCAAACTTTAACAAGATTTTTAGATTTATAGTTTTAGTTTATTAGTAAAGGGTAAAGTCTGCCCTGCAATTCTGAAAAAATGCATTGGATTTTGGTTTTTATACTGTATACTGGTTTATCAGGTAAGGATAGGAGAATTTCATGTAGCTGAATATATATTTTAAAAATGACTGTTTCAGTAATTATTCTTTGAAGATATTTGATTTTTGCTTCCCCAGTCCTGGGAATGTCTGAGTAGTAGGGCACTGACCTGACCTGTAATTCTGTCATGAATTCAGGTCCCATCACAGCTATTCTGATTTATATCGCTGCTGAAGTTCAACCAAGACCTCAACCATTTATATGTCATGTAGTGATTTTTTTCAAGTAGTTTTTCTTTTGTTCAAAAAGGTGACTTGAATTACTGTAAATTGTAGAATTCTTAATGTTTTCTGCCAGTCCTATTGTTCTAAGTTAGTCTTCCACTGAATGCATCTGTACATTGTGTGAAAGCTGATTTTTCTATGATGCAATGTGAGGGCAGAACTTAGCTTGATTTCACTTCATTCTAATAGTGACCTATTTGACACAGTTTGCTGTTTGCCTCTTTATAGATATAAATTCATACCTCATGTCTTATATTTATGTATTTCATCTAAATTTTCTCAGGATAGACCTAGTGAAAAATGCTGTCTATGACAAAAGAGCCTTAAGATGCTAAAGCTACTGCCTGTATCAGACCTATATTTTCTGCAAAATGAGGCAGCCATAATAATGAAACAAAAGTCCATCAAACCTTTAGCATTACCCTATATTCCTAACTTAAAACTATAAAATAAACCCATTGCTATTTCTCTCAGTTTTCTTTTGTAACAGTTTATCATATCAATAATCTCATTTACACCATTCATCTGACATGTGCTACCAGGGGTTATCTTTTAAATGTAAACCAAGCTTTTGGAAATATTCCAGAATATATCACAGTGTTATATATGTCATTGTATATACATGTTGGCCAAGTTTACCTCAGTGTAACTGTAGTGAATTGGAAGTATGAGACACTGTATTTATGTATTTCCAGTAGCTATTTTTCCTTTTCACACTTTTGTGTTAGTTGACCTGCTTATCTTGTATTCTTTTCTCTGATTTGTATGCTCTTTCTCATTTTCTGTCTGAGTGTTATAGCGCTGTGTGCGTTTCCTGACAGCCAATTAATCGGCTAGGTCTTCTCGCAGCCAAGAATAGAGGTAGCAGTTCTACATGGACCCCTCATGTCCATTGATGTGTACAGCAGACATCCTAAGAATGGGGACACATTTCCCTGGTCTTGCGGCTGCATGCTGTTCACATCAATTTCCCATTAAAAGGTAATTTAAAGGTATAGCCCTAGGCAGACTCAGGAGAGAGTTATAAAAAGAGTTTAATTAACAGTTCAGCGTAATATAATCTAAGGTTGAATAGTCTGTAACCATCTCATTTTTTTGTTCACATTTGTCATTTCCTTCACTTGCAGATTAGAGGAGGTTTCCTTATGTGGTAAAGAATGCAGTGAAATAAGTCTTCGAAGAAGCTTTGTTGTACGTGTCTGGGAGCTAGCTCACTGTGTTATCACGAGCTTTAAACCTGCCACTGCTTATCGCCCCTCTGCATTAGCTCACCTCTTCTGGTCAACACATTTTAAAGGAAGAGATTCAAGTCGCCTCACAGTTGGGCCCTCTGTGCTTTTTTGAAAGCTTTACTGCTGTTCAAAAATGCATTTAGCCCAACTTGTTCCAAAATACTCTGAAAAAATAGCTATTTTCATGTGGAAAAAAAATGGTAGAAAATGGGGCTAAAAGAGATACAAGAAGCTTTGTATTCAAAGCAAGTACTGTTGTCTCTCTTTCCTCCCCTTGTAGGTTATATTTCTGATAAAACTTTCTTTGCTTTGTTTCACTCTCTTTCCTCTTACCCCCCTCAGTGTTTTTGTGTTGTACAGGTTTCCCGCACACATCCAGCTAGACTGAATGTAGCAGGATGTGTAACTTTCATGACTCCTAACAGCCTTCAAATCAGAATGATTTTCTGTCACACTGGCCTGACCTTTTCCTAGAAAAATTTATTACCTAAAAGAAGGAAAAAGAGATATGTAAGGGGATCCAAAGTACTCTCTTCCTTGAGGGCTAAAGATATACAGTACTTGTTGTCATTTAACCATCCACCCACCTAATTCATTTTAAATTGCCAACTGCAAGTGCAACAATTTGTGGACATGACATATCTTGCGTGCTTGGTACATTAGTCTACAAGCCTGACAATTTTATTCCCCCACAGAAATCTGTCTTGCTTGCTTACATCTGCCTCCTTTTCTCTTCCAGTGGAAAATATGTAGATTTCATAAAAACTTTCAGTTTTTACATAGATCACCTCTGAGGAATAGTGTGGAAGTAGTGACTGAACTCTTGTTTTGCCCTGTGGCCTAGTATGTTAAATCATTCCAAAACTAAATATGGCTATACTGGGACATATTCTACACAAGTTAAATAAGCCTGACTTGTCAAATATTGAGTTTGTTTTGATTGCAGAGAAAATGAGATAAGGCGTTGTTTGATCTTTATTCTTTTGTGTGCCAAGTTTTTAAGTACATTATGACAGTTTAAGAAAAAAAAAGCAAAACAGGAATCTTTTCATATGACTGACAGAAAGACCCCTTAAGGAGTGCTTGAAGCGACTACCTCAGTGAAAATTGTTGTGGACCTAAATCAGCTTTTGCAGTGTCTAATTAAGACTGCCACAACATCCAGATAGTTTGTTAATTATCATTCTGCTTCTCCCTCCAGTTGCTGTGTCAGGTAGGCGCAAAAGTTAACATGCACCTCCATAGTACACGTCAAATCTGTTAATTTTCATCATACCCTCACAATGAAAAGCTGTAAGGGTGATCAAAATAATTTTAACTATAGCCATTCTGAAGGCTTAGTAAGCTTGCGAAGCAATTGTTTATTTACATATGTCTATTTCAAACATATGGTGGCTTTATAATTATAACTGTGGAAAGGTTGGGAGCGGGAGGGGTCCATGTTCTAGAGCTGAGACTAAAACCAACATAATTCAAGCAAGCCTGAAAAACTCCCATGGTGCTGACAACAGGGACTTTCCAAAGTGAGCATAACCAAGCAGGCTTGATGTTCAGTGCCAGGAAACTCTGACTTCAGGGGTCTCTAGCATTCATGAGTTCCAGGGAGTGAGTGAAGGAAATTAAAAGTAATTTAAAAATAGAGCTGTGTTTCTCAGCTGTAGTGTAGACATGCTGTCTCATGAAAATAGTCACTCTGTTACTGGTTTTTGGTGGGGTTTTTTTCTCATTTTTTTCTTCCCCTGCTCAGTTACAATGCCAGGCTCCTGATCCTATACAGCAGACCCTGTATGTCTAAAGGCATAGTGTTTCCATACAGACATGAGAACACTACAGTGAAAATGGACTTTACTGTCCTATATGCTTACACAGCACTTCATTGCAGGGTTGAGCACTGCTGCAGGGGAGTTCTAGTGCTTGACTTATACCACTGCTGAGGGACACCAGAGGTAATGTGAGCAGGAACAGGCACATCAATAGCTGCATTTTATTCTTAGCTTTCTGTTTGCTCACAGGTAGTTGCTGAACTATGCAAACAGCATATATGCTCCTCGCTAAGCAAGTCTGTCTAGTATATACAGCCACCTGGAAACAAAGTTCTGCTTATCTGCAGTAACCATCTACTCTGAGAGGAATGAGGAGAAAGCAGTCCAAGTTTTTCCTGTGATTTAGGCTTAAGGACTTGATAGCCTGGATAAAGATGAAAAGGAAGAAATGAGAAGCTTCTCACTGGGTTGCATAGTGGAAATCACTATCTAGCTATTACTTGCATAGGCCTGAAACTACCAATTTCCAAGAATGACAGTAGGATACATCTGTGTCAAACTGTCACTCTATCTTGTATTAGGATTTCCATCTTGCATTACAGCAAGAACACATCTAGCCTTGCCCAAGACAGTGTACTGCAGACGTTTTACTTGCTGACAGGGGCACTTGGCGGCTTGTCCCTGGGAACCCTGGCAAGGTGATCCTGGACATCAGTTTGGCTTGTCTCTCTCTCAAAAGCTGGCCCAGCTACCAGGGACTGTGAATTTTCTGTGGAAGCATCACTGAATAACTAATAACATCTGACATTTCTCAGCCTTCCTACTTGGCAGAGAGAGACAGTGCATTCAAGGGTTTGTTGATCATACCTGTGCAAAGATGACTGGAGAACAAGAAAACAAGAGATACTCTGCCTGCCCCGGAACATTAGACATTTTCAGGCTCAGGAAAGAGTGAGTTGAGACAAGAGTGGGCAAGCCCGGTACTTTAAAGGGTTTGGAAATTCTAATAGAGTGTAGTGGCTGTGATTAAATAATTCCCCTCTTCAGATACAATTGGTAAAACTAGGAACAAGAGGGGCCTGCAGTCAGGCCAAGGACTGAAGAAGCGTGAGTTTAAAGGGGCACCAAAAGGTTCAAAAGAGGTATATAGGTATATGGCAGACCAGGAGAGAGTTGGATCTATTAAGAGCTAGTGGGTCTGCAGATGCTTTAACTGTTCAGCCATGAACTGGCCCAAAGTGTCACATTGAACATTGTTTGATGGACATCCTTAACTGCTACAAATGCAATCAGGAGAAATTCAGCACATTGCAGTTTTTAAATCTATTTGCAGTGCTCTTTCATTTCACCAGCTGTTCTGTCCTTACTTCATAGTAGCTTCCAAAGTTTTAATTATTCTTGCCCATAGTTAAAATTATGCTTGTGGGGGTAAATGGAAGTGTGTTGTATCTAATGTCAGAGATAATTGCTGGCTGCCTCAGGAGACTTGATAGATTCATTACCTCTACATATGGTAGGAAAAAAACTGTCAGATTTTATTTAAGCTTTGAAGAGCCTTTAAAAAGGGTTAGAAATCCATGCAGAAAGAGCATCAGTTTGCTAAACATGGTCCCACACATTGCTACATTAGTGCAATATATTTAAGTTGATACATCTTTCCTACTTGTCTTACAAAAAATAGTCTGGAAACAAAAAATAAAGGATTTATGGCTCGCTTTCTGATGCCCATAGATCTTCCCAAATAAAAGCACTTCATGTGGGACTCTGTCATTTTGAATGTCTGTAGGAGGTCTGTCAAATATATTGAGGTATTTTCCAAGCAAAATCTGTGATGCATCTGATGCTATCACTTACTAAGAATATGGCTAGTTCAGCAAACATTACAAGTGACACATTCACTTTGACATTTTCTTACTCTATCTATTTTATTGTATTTTTCCAATGTGACTGCACTTAATGGCCTCATGGAGTTTGAAGTTGTGTTGTATTAATGCAGATGAGACAAGTTCCTGTCTCAGAAAAGTGACTGAAGCTCTTCTAAGCACCTAATGAGAATTTAAGTTGATCTCACATCTGGCTGCATAGTCCCACTCTCCTCCTTTCTTTGATGCACAGTCTCATCCCACTCACTTGTGCCAGTTCTGGTATCCATCAGATCTGCATTTCACCATACCACACCAGTAAAACACTGGTCCAAGTAGCCAGTAGCTGGTTTAGTTTAGCCTGCTGTAGAGCCTCAGCCTGGAGGTACAGTTACATGTTACTGCTGCACTCATCAAGAGGTGTAGAGAGGAGTCCTCCCTTGCTCCTCTTGTCTGCTGCTAACCACAGGGTTCTACCCATCTCCTTTGCCACAGCTTTGGCTCTCACCAGCTTTTCATTTAATTTATTTAACTTGCTAATTCAGCAGAAAGTTCTTCAGTTCCTTTTCTCAGGCTTCTTTTCTGATCAATGTCTCTGCCTGGTGCAAAACTGGACGAGTGCTTGATGTGGTGCAAAGGAAGATGAGGGGCAGATGAAGTGACTGTGTTCAAGGGGGGAAAATGGCAGAAGAGTTGGCAAGACTGGGAACTCCTTCTTCAGTAGCAGTGTGCTTTACATCAGTGGATCATAACGTGTCACTTCTCCCCAGTATCATAACCGGAGGAGCAGGTAAAGCCAAGGCCAGGAAACAGGTGCAGAGAAGCTAGTAGCACCAGAGAGCTGGGAATTAGATCAGGAGCCATGCATCCACCAGGCTGTGCTGCCATTGTGCTTTTTTATGATCTTTTTAAACTTGTGGCAGGATTTTGAAAATTACAGCTGTTGCACAAAAAAAGCACAATCTATTTTATTGTGTGTTTTCCCATTTGAATCCCTTTGCCTTCCCTGAAATATTTACATGAACATAACAGATACTGATGAGTTGGGGGGGTTTATGCACTAGAAATGTTACAGGCTAATTTCAGTGTGCAAATGAAATATTTAAGTATAAAAGGAGGGGAGTGTGTAGTGGTAAGAACAACAGGTGTTTTCAATGACACAGAGGAAATGTGAAGGCTGTAGTGTAGTATGGTGGCCTAAGAAGGTTTCCCAGAGGCACTTGCTGGAATTCTCAAAAGCCCAAAACCTCCCTTTGTGCTGAGCTGTCATGGGTGCTTAAATCTGTCATGAGCAAGTAGGGAATTGATCAAAATAGAGCATGCATTTGACGTAATGGCAGCTATAGAAAAAAGGATTAAATCTCTTACAGATGTTGACATATTGCAGCTAGCTCAAGTGGAAATCTAGCTTGTCTTAATTAACACTCAGAAAGCTGGAATACATATAAAGAGGAAAGTTCTTCAGAGCAGATATGGGATCTTTCAGCTAGTTAGCCAGCTTGCTTTCATCTCAAATTCAGAACGACATACCGTTGGACAGAAGAGTTGGATGATGAAGCACAATTTTCTCTCTTTTTTTTCAGCATTTAAGTTTAAGGAATCTGGTTATCCACAAAAAGCCTATTTGTAAAAATGTTGTTGTTCCTAATATCTGTAGCAAACTGTTGTGAAACTGTGGGAATCAAAACTGGTGAAGAAACAGCAAGGAGATTCACAGCTTTTCCAGTTTTGAAGTCTTTCCTTCCAATTGGCCAAGCACCATGCAAGTATACTACTACCATATATGAACTACTCAGATATGAATTTTATATTAAAGTAGATGAGAAAGCACATAAAGTAGCTATGTTACTCTGCAGAATGATCTTATAAAACAGTGAAAGCAGATGTGAAATTTTATTCCATGTTTGACACACCTGAGAAACAGAGGGCTGCAGAGTGGCGTGTAGGAAAGCAGTTAGTTCATGGTGTGATGTAATGTGCATAGAGAGTCATAAAACCCTTCTGTAGTGTTTTATTTAGAAGAAAAAGAGCATTTGTTTGTTGTGTAAGCCTCCTTTGAGGAGAATTTATATTGGTTCTTTTGTCCTTAATTTTGTCAGTGAAAAAATTTCTGTGCATTCTGCACGTTTCTCTGTTTCTCTCTCTATGCTGCAGTTTTCTCTCTTACTCTGGGGAAGAGACTTCTTGAGGCCAATAACTTAGAAATTCTGCAGATGTCATCCAGAAAGTGAAATTTATCTTACTATTGTCTGAGCTGTAGGAATTAGCTTGCAAGGTTAACAGTGAAATAAAAAATGAGGTTTGGTGCGATCTTTATTGTTTGTGATTTATTTGTGGTAATAGCCTCTGTCACACAGCTAATCACTTTACAAGTGTTCAAGGAGGATGTTCTTTGCTCTAGGGAACTCGCAGCATAAGGAAAACCGGTCAAGGGAACGGAGGGGCAGTGACAGGCAATTTAAAGCTTTGAAAGTGATGACAAGAAGCTTAAATTTGATGTGATAGAAATGGAAGGCTTCAAAGAGGGAGTGACTTGACATGATCAAATCGACAGGTGAGGAAGATGGCTGTTGCAGCTGTCTTTTGCATGGAATGAGGGGAGTCTTTTAGCAAGTCAAAGAACAGGATTTACCAGTGCTGAAGGTGGGATATGAGGGTCTGAGTAAGAGACTTGTCTATAGGAAGTACAAGCAGGATCTTGGAGATGTTGAAATGAGGTAGCAGTAAAATTGGAGTGTGATTCAGCCACATGGTAGAGGAAGGAGAAAAGTGAAAATTAACTCTTCAGATTGTAAGTATAAGACATGGTGAAAGCAGTTGAGTAGTCATCTTTCATAAAGAAGTGGAAAAGTGTGATGGGTTGACCCTGGCTGGACGCCAGGTGCCCACCAAAGCTGCTCTATCACTCCCCCTCCTCAGCTGGGCAGGGGGAAGAAAATATAACAACAGGCTCGTGGGTCAAGATAAGGGCAGTTTAATAAGTAAAAGCAGAGGTCGCGCGCGAAAAGCAGAGAGAAAACAAATGATATTATTCTCTACCTCCCATCGGCAGGCGATGTCTGGCCACTTCCCGGGAAGCAGGGCTCCAACACACGTAGTGGTTGCTCTGGAAGATGGAAAAAATGTCCCCCCTTCCATCTCCCTTTACTTAGCTTTTATACCTGAGCTGA
>JANZLQ010000086.1:33602008-33636245 GCA_026212715.1 Elanus axillaris | reverse complement strand
CCAGCGAGAAGGCTGGAGGGGCACAAGAAGTTGGGAGGGGACACAGCCAGGGCACCTGACCCAAACTGGCCAACAGGATATTCCATACCATGGGATGTCATGCCCAGTATATAAACTGGGGGGAGTGGGGGTGGGGATCGCCACTCAGGGACTAACTGGGCAACGATCGGCAGGTGGTGAGCAATTGCACTGTGCATCATTTGTACATTCTAATCCTTTTATTATTACTGTTGTCATTTTATTAGCATTAGTATTATCATTACCATTATTAGTTTCTTCTTTTCTGTTCTATTAAACAATTCTTATCTCAACTCACCAGTTTTACTTCTTTTCCTGATTTTCTCCCCCATCCAACTGGATGGAGGGGGAGTGAGTGAGTGGCTGCGTGGTGCTTAGTTACTGGCTGGGGTTAAACCATGACAAATAAGCAGGGGTTTTAACCTTTGAAAAGAAAATGTTTAAAATGCAGACTGAAACAGCAATATGTAACGTAAGGGCTCTTCTACAATAGCGAAGATCAGATATTATTATGATTCAAGAGAAAAACCCTTGGTATTTTAACTTCTCCATCTACAAGAGTTACTGCTGTTAAGTGGTTATCAGCTGCAGATGTCCACCACGTATGAGTAAGGCAATCTTTTTTTACATAATATCTATCTCTTTTAGTGGCTATACATATATATATATATAAAATGTCATTGGATAATAAGATGGCTAAATGCTGTGTCTATAGGAATTGTAAAAAAGAAGCAACCAAAAAAACCAAAAACCAAACCAACCAGCCAAAACGCAAACAAAAAGTCCCAAATCCACAAAGGGTAGAAACCAGGAGGTGATGTATTAGAAAGGACTTTAGAGATGTGGAAAACGCGAAACCCAAATTATACAATGAGAAGTTATTCCATACAAGGAGGTCTGTCTGCCCAAACTTGCATCTTTATTCTCCATATTAAATTCTAAAATCTCCAATCATTTGTATATTTAGATAAACACTTGACAGTTCCTCCTCTGTGCCCAAATTAGTATTATTTGGATGGATTTAAGTAAGAGGCAGCAGTAAAAAGAGACTTTGAAAGAGAAAGGAATTTTACTTGTGATTGTTCTGTTGCATCTTTTTATGTAGTAGTAGTCTACAAATCTACAAAAAAAGAGGAATAGCAGATGTGCAACCTGGAAAAAATGTACTAATTAATTAATAAAAAATGTACTAATGTACTAATTATTAAAATGTACTAATTATTAAAAAATGTACTATTACTACATGTAATAAACCACCATATAGTAGTTACTGGTAACTTTTTAAGACAATTGCTTTTAAAGTTTTACCAAAACCAATATGTATAAAGACAGTCATTCAAGCAAAATTGTATACTATATTTTTTTGGACATATATGCTTTTTTCAAATTGTTATATGTTCTTGGAAGAGGAATTTAGCCATATGTTTTGAGGAAATACTGTTTAGAAGGCTCTGTCCCAAATTCCCTAAAATACATGATCATGTGCTACACTCCAAGCATTAGAACTGACTTCTGAGTATTGAGAACAGTAGCAAAAGATTAGCCATTTCTGGACTTCCAGAGGTGAAAAGAAAGCTTGTTAGATATTTTTTTTAATTTATTTCCGTTCCATGCTTTCATTTCACATCAGATAAACATTAACAAAATCTTTGTTAGTTAAAAAAGAAAACCCCAAATTCTTTATTCGGAGGCACAAAGAAAAGGCATATGGATATGCTGGTAAAGCATATGGAGACCCTTATGTAAAGACAAAACAAAAGCAAAATAAAATTATTGGGTGGACCCCTGAGGTGCAGAACATAAGAGTGTTTGGTGGAATGTTGCCAATTCTCTTTTCTTCCAAAGAACAAAAGTTCCTTTATATCCTAAACAAGTAAAAACAACACAGACAGTATACATCTGGTAGCAGCAGACAGTTGCACACTACTTGAATCTCTGCTTTTACACTGGTTATTTTTACCCAGTGCTCAGAAAGTAGTGACCTTAAAAAGTTCATGGCAATCACTGTATTACACTAGTTGGTTTATTCCAGATGAGCACAATGCACTTTTTTCTCAGTTTGTGTATCCACAATATACAAAGGTTGCTACTGTAGGAACCTCCTTTCTGTTAACAAAGATCTTTACTCTGAAATGATGTTTTCCCACTGTAGTAACTATATATGCAAACAAAACTTCACTGGCTGAGCACAGAAACAGAGTTTAATGCACTTGGCATTTCTCTAAATTTTATGCAAATTTTTGGTAATTTTTACTTCTTTAGTAATGGTTTGTGTCTCCTGTTTTCATTTATGGCAGCCATTTAGACACACCAGCTGTGCAAAGGTAAACATGTACTTCAAAAAATTAAAACATTTATCTTTTGCTGAACATAGTATCTATTAACAGCTTGCTCTGAACATATTTGAATCAACCTCTGGGATCTGCTATAACTGACACGCACTGTCATTACTAAATTAAACATGCCAAGAACTGTTATGGCATATCCATACTCATAATACATTTTCACACTCTTTTCATGTCCTCCAAAGCAGAGGCAGCATGGCTGTAGGCAGACTGCCTGTTAGGAGCAGACTCTAGTGTATACTAACCCCTGAACCATGGCAGGAAATTGTTAGGGAGCACACTGGTCATTGTATTCGAGTGATATAATAGTAGAGACAACTAAGGGTTGGTACCCAGGAACATGCCTTGGCACTGTAAAATTTACTACTCTAGGTGTAACCAAGGAGTACTTCTAGTAAGTCTTCTTTAGGCTACTGCTTTCTCTCTATTCTGTGTTATTTTTAGAGAATATTGCTTGGAAAAAGAGACCTCCTCAGCTGAGCATTACCTCTTTTCAGAGCACACACAGAGACTAGAACTCATGTATTACTGTGCACAATGTTTAAAAAAAAAAAAGTCATCATCCTTGGAGATTTTGAGCTATGCTAACTTTCCAACATTGCTATTAGTAGATGGCTTATGCATTGTATTGATTTTTTTTAAAGGACTTACAGTTGGTTACTCAGAAGCAACCAATAAAGAAGCCTTGACATCTTCAGGTTCTTTTGACAATAATGGTCTCCATTTTTATGCTGTCTTTTTATGATGTCCTTAAAATTAAGTAAAAAAACCCCATAACAATTACTGTTGCAAATTAAAGTCTTGCTTGCAAAAGAGTAGAAGCTACACCCCAGCTCCCAGTGTATAACTGAGTTTAAGTTCTGAAATGTGAAGAATGTATTTGGGAAAGCTGAATACTTGTCATATTCTTCTACACTCAGATATTATGTCCTGAAGTATATGTTTAAATTACAGACTGCAGTGAAGTAGGAGCATGCATGGACATGAGAGAAGAAAAAGAATATTAGACCCCCCCAAGGCGAACTGCATACCAGAAGCAGCATCACTCAGAGCTGTGCCTAAGACACATACAGTGTCTGCATTGCACTGTGTAGAGATCTCTGCAGCAACATTTCTGCATCAGCTGCAAACTGTTTTAAATGCACAGCTTCATCTCAGTCCTGCCCAACCTAGTACATGTGGGATGTCCTTCTGTGTCCATTTTCTCCCAAGATAGGATGATATCCTGCAGGTTTGAAGGATGGCACTGGCCTTCCTTTCAGTCTGTGACCCCACATACCAGAGAGAGAAGCTCATACATCTGCCTCTTCTCTTGGAGACTGCTGCACTGTAGTGCAGTGTGTGTGTGATTCCTAGCATAGCCCCATGCTGATGAAAGTCCTGCTAGAAGGCTTCTTGTCTTCCCTCCCTACATTTGGAGAGGACTGGCACAGCCCATCTCCCCTTATGTGGCCAGTACTCACTGCACACACCTCCATTGTGTGGGCCCTTGGAAGAAGAGAAATTTGGTCCCTGCCTGTAATGCATCTCAAATTTCTGTAGCATCTCCATTTTGGTTTTGGAAAAGATCTATAATTTGTGGTGTGAAACATAATGCATTAGGAAGGCATTTTACTGTGGATAAGTGTGTCCAGCTGTTAGTGTGAAACAAATAGACAAGCAATGCTTGGCCCCAAGCCGTGACTGAAAAGCAATTGGGCAACGTGTGCTACATGTCACAATTTGTTTTGCCATTTGTTGGATATAATTGCACTGATATGGAGAATTCACCTTCTACCCCCACCTCTCCTTTTTTAAATGGCAATAGAATTTAAATTGAGAACAGTTTCACAGACAACCTTAATGTTCCTTAAATGCTGAAGACATTTTTGCTGTTTACTGTAAATGGGGAGGAAAAAAAATCTTAAAAAGCCAAGCAAGCTATGTCCTAGTTCATGTCAGTCATCTTGGCAATTTCCTGTGATTAGATTCAAAATTCATAAATGATCTTTACTTTTATTGCCTATCAGTTGCATCAAACAGGGTTGCATTGTTTGCATCTGTAAGTGTTCTTAAATGTCACACCGATAGAAACAAATCCAGAATATCTTTGCTCAGAAGGATGCACTAAAAAACTTTGAAACATTGTTAAGAGCATAGGTGTAGCCTGGAGAGTGAAATTTTACTGCAGATAGAGCAATTTCTTCCTTTTCTTCCACATCCCTCGATTCAGTTGTGTTGATAAGGATCTATATTATGCTGATGCACTGGAAGATTAAAATATTTTGGGAAGCTTATGCAGTGTCCCTGCAAGGAACAGACCATCTTTTCAGACATGTCTGTGCAATCCCATAGAGCAGGGTTTGAGATGGAGGTCATGATGAGCAGGAGAAGATCAGGAAATCTGGTAGGTCTGCTCCTACAAAAATTTAGCAGCCATTCTACAAAGTCAGGACGTGGGAAAGACCAAGGCGCTGCTGCTCTACAACACAGTTAAGGAAGGAAGATAACTTTTATCCTAGCTTTATTACTATCAAGTATTTCTGCTAATAAATGTTTTTGTCCCATGGCAGTTTAAATATGCTACATTATTAAAAGGCACATAAGAGAAGAACAGAAAAGCTGGAAATTACAAGACTGTTGATGCGTGAAGGCAATTTTCCAGAAGACTTACATTGCTAATACATTCAAATCTTTCTAATATGATGCTACATTTGGCATTTTTTTTAAACTTCTGCCAATTCAAATTATTACCATATTATGATGAAAAAATGAAGACTGTTTCAGTGCCTGATGTTATCCCAAGCAGCAGGTAGCAGCAGTGTTTCCCCTACAGGTATATAAATAATTTATGTTAAGGCTTTGACCTTCAGGTGCATTTCACCATAGGTTTAGCAATCTAAACCTTCCTATTTCTGTAGTACAGGATGGCTACATCAATTTGAGTGCACATACTGTCACAGTATAGAGCTCCTTCTATTGAATGCTCAGATAGCAGCTCTGGCTGAGTCCTAACCCACTAAACTCCATGTTTTGAACCTTCCCTTAATACAAGCACTTTGCATTGTTACTGCTTTGTTTGGGCTCAGTGTCATATGATGGTAGTGAAGGCTCTCTGCCTGTTAGTCCTCCACGACAGTAGGTTCTTCTGCAATTTGGCCATGCTAGGCCCCCAAGCTATTGCTAGTTCCTCAAAGACATTCTAGGCGTGCAAACATCATCTTCAGAAGTTAATGATTCTCTGTTGTGTTTGCTATGGGAGATGAATTTTACTGTTTAGACAACAGATGATGGATTCTGAGTACGGTGAGGCATTTTCTGACAGTTTGGTAAATCAGCCAGAATTTATCACTTGTATATATACAGGTTATTAGAATATTTGGTTCTAGAAACACTCCTTGGACTATTTCCCAGTCTCCTGAATGTGACCTACAGTTGGGTGGGTTTATGTAAGGGAGGCCTGATATGGAAATAAAACGTTAACAGCAGATTAAAGGAAAAGAAATTGGAAGTCAACAAAAGGTAGCCATTTCTTTTGTTGAAGTACAAGATCAGCTGGAACTGCTGAAATCTCTCACTGAGTAGCATCACAGTCTGCCATCATTGCATGTTCTACAGAAGAATTTCGAAAGGCTCAAACTCTCTATGCAAGCAGGGTATTCACGATCAGTTTCACTGAAGTAGAACATCTTGGTTACAATTTTTTTTTCCTCTCTCACTAACCACTATTAGAGGTTTTTGTAATTTTTCATATTGACAGAAATAATAATTGCAGCTAACTTAAGATATGAATGCAACATAGTCCTACAGGTGTACTGAGATAATGGGGAAACAATGTTTTAGATATTTTTTAATGTAATCATAAATGCTTTTTTCCCCTGCCTTCTTCAAATCAAAAAGGCGATAATTTCCACTGCTGAACTGCTTTTGTTGCATACTTTAAGAATAACTTTAGATCTTAAAATTTCAGTAGTAATTTGAATGATGGTTATAGTAGTGGAAGTGCAGGTTTGGGATAATATGCTTGCCTTCAAAATCAAAGGCTCAATTTTAATCAGAATTAAAATAACAAAACTTCTTGAAAGGGAGATGTGATGCATCTTCATTAGTGTACACGTGGAGAGCGTGCTGATATCAGCGGTTCATGGACTGGAATGGTCACACGAGTTCTGGTAACTTAAAGTCTTCATCTCCCAGAGTGGTAACTTTAATTTCTGTTGTTGGGGGTATAAGCGTGTGCAGAGAGGCAAGGGACTAAATATCCAGTAAGCAACTTCCTTCTCCTTTCAAGGAAATTGATCTTTTTATCACCAAGTCATTTCTGAATTTCTTATTCTGTTAATCAAGATAGTGCATTATTTTTACCTTTCAGAAAGACTTGGACGTGTATACCCTAATTTTACAGTGTTGTTTTTCAGAATGGAAGTTGCATTTAGCACTTGTGATTTCCTACATAGCACATTAGGAAGAGATTTGTATGTATTTAGCAAAGTGCACAATGTCATTCAAGACTATTAATCCCAGACTATCAAAATTATTTTTGACAGCCAAAATTGCAGATAATTTAACATTCAGAAGTACTGAAATGCCAAGAGGGAAAATAGATGTTTAAAAAAAAAAATCTTAAGCATGAGAGTCATTTTGTAGACCTAAGATGAACTAGAACTTAGTCACGCTAAATGCCCTTAAAAAGCTGAAGACTGGAGTTCTCTGCCTTTCTTCAAGTGCATAGATGCTGTCCACGTATTACAAAGTATATCCTAATGACTGAAAAGTTGTCACGTCCTCTGGCTGTGTAGTGCTCCCATTTGCAAAGCTTCAGCAACATGAAGAAGATTCAGTAACTTTAAAAAATTGAAGGGAGCTTGGAAGGAAGATTAGTGATAAAATATAATTAAGATATTATAGCCTCTTCTTACAGTAACACAGTCATGTATGCATTTTATGCCTCTGACCTTGCAGCTTCATAAGAAGATGTTTACTTTAGGAATGTGTGATAAACCACATATTTGTAAATTTTTATAAGTATTAGTCTTTGTGAAAAAAAATGATAGTGCTTCACTTAAAGCAAAAGCAATTCACTTTATATAGAAAAATGTCATTATCAGAGAGATCAGAATTACACTTGGTTGCTTGCTGTAGACTTTTAAAGAAATTGTAATAATCTAAACCATATGGAAATTTATAACCTTCTGCTATAAAACAGCTGCACTTTTCATAACTGGTAGAAATTATGCATATTTTATATTTGTCAGATTAACTGCTGAGTTTGGTTTTTGTCAGAGCTTCTGTTACAAGACAAGATACAAGTATTAAGTTCATCTTTTAAAAACTCATTCTGTTATTGCTACTGTTATTATTCTTTCCTTTTTCCCCCTTTTCCACTCCCTTTTCTCACTGTAATCATTACCACTCCATCTCCAAAGACCTTTTTTCAAACAGACTTCAGTCTATTGTTGAAACTGGTGTGAGTATGCTGTTAAGAAGGTGATAGAGTGATGCTCCTGGGCCTTTGCAGTGGAGCAAAGTTATGAAAGAGTAAATGTTTGATGTTAAAGAGTGTTTTAATTCCTATTTTTTTAACATTCCTCTGAATCCTTAC
This sequence comes from Elanus axillaris, assembly GCA_026212715.1. Taxonomy (NCBI): domain Eukaryota; kingdom Metazoa; phylum Chordata; class Aves; order Accipitriformes; family Accipitridae; genus Elanus; species Elanus axillaris. The sequence goes on along the minus strand of JANZLQ010000086.1, from coordinate 33,628,301 downwards.
CTCTTGGTGCTCATGCCCTGTCTACCCATTTTTTATGTCTTCTGTGTTAACTGAAATAAGAGTGAGAATGCTTATCTGCTTTTGTCCTGTAAGCAGTGGTGTTTTCCAAACACACCACCACTACTATCATGATTCATGATAGGATGCTGATTTCAGAGAGCAATCTTTCATATAGCTCTTTCAAGGAACCAAATTTGTCCTTTATTTATACATAGAGCTGAGCAAAAGGTGTCTCTCTAGGCTACACTGACTCCCTATAATGTCAACTTCTCAGGTCCTCTGGCTAGAAAATGTGCTGAGTGTCTGCACAGGGTGTTAACTCTAGATCTTGTTCAGGAGCTTCATGTATTACATCATCCTATGAAAAGCAAGAAGCTGATGCTGAATAATAAATACCTCATTCCTAGTTTGCAAAGGAGAGGTGGGAGTTCTCTGTTTTCTTCCCTTCTCTCTCTGCAGCTGCTCCCCTTCTCTATTTCAGACTGCAAATATATATCTCCTCGAGTGCTGATTTTAGAATACTTGCCCAGAGGTTTCAGGTTGCTTCCATTTGTCTCTATTGATGTAGGTGAAATTAATTTTGAATGATGAGTTATTTCAATTACACAGCCTTTTCTGCCTGCTTGTTTTTAGACAGAATCCTTAACTGTCTTAGCTATACATACTGTAATTATTGTTTTCTACAAGTATATTAATCATTAGTTTAAAATAGAAAATCCATTACTAAGGGAAGAAGAAATATCAGTATGTCTACTGCTAATCTGGATATTTTTTTCCCATCTGGTTTCCTAATAATGATAGGTTGTGAGAAAAGGATGTTTATATTTACAGCTGTAATGAACTGCATGATCACATGAAGAATTGGTATGGGCCTGCTGGGGATAATTCAGGAAGGAGGAAGTGAGACACAGAACATAAGTGCCGAACACTGTGTGTAATTAGAAAATCTGCAGCATGTTCTTATGAACTGTGACTACTCATCTATGTTGCGTATTTGTCCTTAAAGGCCTGATCCTGTGAGATATTGAACGTGATGCTTGCAGGGTACAGTTCTTGTGGATATTAGTGGGAACTGAGGGCATATGTCACCTTGTATGAACATATGCTCAGAGGGATAACATCAGTTACCTCCTGCCATGTGAATGCCAGCTTTGATCCATCACGATGCAGTTTCCCAGATGTGTCCTGGGTCAAAACTCTGCTCAGCCAGTATTGTTCACCTAGAGGGTGAGTGTTCTATATCACTCCTGTACCCCTTCCTATACCTGCGAGTCTATTTGAGCCAGCACAGCTCAATTACTGCTGTGACAGTCCTCAGAGTTTGGTGGATGGGTGGCTCTCTGTTTATGAGCAGTGATGGGATGTTTACTTTTCAAAAAAGAAGGAAACTGGTCAGAGGAAGAAAGTACAAAGCTTAATTCTCCTTCTGCAGGAACTGCAGGGTGATGGGCCGTTTTATTCAGCTCTGTTAAAAGTGCTCAAAATGTACTTACACCACCTCATTGATTATCATGACAAAAAATACACAGGAGGAATTTTGCTGGAGGCAGAGACAGCACCAGAATGTGTGGCAATTATATTAGCACTTTAAAAAATTATCTTAACCTCTGCTTTTAATCAGCATCTTTAGCAAAGTTGTTTGTTGAGGGGCTGTGTGTGTTTCTGTCTCTCTTCCTTCCCCTTCACTTTCCACATTGTAATGGAAATGCATGATGCCTGTGTACAATCTTTCACCTCTGACAGTGTGTATGGCATACTGCATGCAGCTGTCATGGTAATGACAAGTCTGGTGCACCAGGATAATTGGGTACTTGAAGAAGATTCGTAAGGCAATATGCTGCACAGTACTGTGTTGTGCCCTGGGGCAAGGGGAAAAAGCGAGAGGGTACCAGGCAGGGTAGGGAGTCTATTTGTGAGAAATGATAATCTAGTAATGTGATTTTGTTTGCCTATGAAGTGGTTTCTGTCATGCCCACCCACCCCACAGAATTACATTAAGGGTTTCAAAGTTGGTTTGTACTATGTTGGAAATTAGGTTCCATTTTATAAGTAATGGAATTGAAATATCCCAGCAGAGTGAAAGAGGTGAGTGTCATTACAGTGCTGTGGCTCTCGGTGAGAAGTAGCTTGGTGTCAAACCACTATAATCCTGCCATCTCACAGCTCATTATTAAGAAACAACAAGAACTGACTTCATTACTGTAGACTATAGTTGACTTATCTGCAAATTAGCACCTTTTGTTCCCTTGTGACAGATTCTGTCTGTTTTTCTGTCATCTTTCATAAGGTGTTAAAGGGGAGCACATTGTTAGAGTTTAATGTGATAACAATTAACCTCTGATCTCTTTTTCTGATACATCCCCTTTTTCGTTATTGAAGTTATTTGTCTTGAAATGAAGATTAAACACTTGGAGACCATGTATTTATGTGCGCTGATACTGATAGTCTGCGTAATGCAGTAGTAGATGTTTAACAGATTACTCATTAAAATTTTTGTCTTGGCTTCTCTCCAGTGAAAGGAGAGAAAGTGTTGGTCACCATTAAAAGCAGGAACCTAGAATTCAAACCTTCTGTCTGAATCCCTGATTTGTTTCTGCATCCTTGAACAAGTCATGTAATCTCTTGGCATGATGAAAATAATAGCCATGGTACCTCACCAGCATGTTGAGAAACCTGATTAATTACTGGTTTTTATATAGCACTTGGGTACCATCAGTTGACTTGTAGCACTTCATAATTCTGCCACTAGTAATAATAGGTTGGAAAAATTAAAAACTGCCAATATTATTTTGCCTGGAGAGATTTTTGTGGTATCATACAAACAGAATTTTCATCCAAAAAATAAGTCATTAAATAATGAGATCTGTAATGCAATTTATGTGGCAGATAATATAGATAATGACACAAGCATAACACAATACCAGCACTTGTAAACAAGAGCTGACTTGCAGTTATGTAGAGGAAGGTCATGTGCCTGAAAAGCTTTTCCAGCATCACCAATTTTGGCTATTACAGAAAATGAAACATGTATCAAGGCATCCTTATCTTATTAAGAATAATGAGTTTGACACAGGCCACAGAGGAGTGCTGGAAGAATCACTCCTTAACCGCCTAAATGGTGAATTAGGCTGAGCTTCCTTTTCATACATCTTTACAAAGCACTTTTTACAAAGAACATTTATTGTTTTGTAGATCTTACCCTTTGGAAACCCAAGTTTCTGGATACCCTTCAAGGAAATTAATTTGCGGAGTTTTTCATTTTGCAGTAACATATTCAAAAAGTAATCTAGAAGCCAGCACACTGTCTTCATATATTCTTTGTTTCTGGTAGACTGAGACTATGCATTTTTAGTGTGTTTGGTCTTCATCTGAACAGATGCTTCCTTTCATTCCCCCTCATTCCTCTCATCAAAAAAGGATCTGAGCTTTTTCACTGCATCCCTATCAGAAGATGCCTTTGTATTTTAACTATCTAAGGAGGACTGTCTTAGGACAGTCCCATTCCCACTGGCTTTAAGTGAAACTTCCAGGCATGACCCTGCAAGGTGTAGAGCACTGCCACATCACAGTGTCCTCAGTGGGAGATAACAGTTCTTCATGCCCTCAAAAGGTTCGTGCTGCCTTGCAATGTATTATTAGTCTAATAATTGTACTAGAAATAGGTAAGTTGAAAGGCAGCATAGAGATGGAAGTTATGAACTATTTAGCTGCTGAGTCGTAGTGTTAGCTTTGCCTTTTGATGACTTCTCATTAAACCGTTTTCTTTTTTTAAGTATCAAAATGGGTAACCTTATACTAGTCCACACTTTATTGGCTTAACTGGTATTGAATGCAGCTCCCTCAGATAACTCATAATGTATATGCAAACCCTACATACATAGGACCTTTGATCAACACTGGACTCTTAGTCAAATTTTCCTGAGAATGGAGTATAATTTGTTTTCACTCCTCTGAGAGCTGTAGACCTAAATTATCTCTATAGATGTTTTCAGTGTAGTGGTGAAGCACAAAGGGTTATTTTTTGTGATAATACCTCTGAAATCTCTAATGCCCAATCTTTATTATTTGTTAGCACTGAGATCATTCAGGCTATGCTGTGTGATAGTATGCCTCTTTCTTCTGATACCTGAAGGCATGTAATGCAGGAACATTTTACTGCCCATCCGATAGTCCCATCTTGATATCTGGAAAGTTCTGAGGCTGGGGGATTTTGTTGTTTTGTTTGTTTGTTTTAATTCAGCATTTCTTCTTTAAATACAACAAGACTGAAGCTTAGGTTAACTTAGAAACAATTTTTTTAGTTTTTCAATGGGAAGATGAGTGCTAGCACAAATTAAATATATTGTAAAGAAATTTATTCTTGTGTTACAGATGAAAGAAAAGGTCAAGTAAGGAATTAAATTTGTAGCAAATCAGGCACAAGTCCATTACACTATTTTATATGCTGTGAACTAAGGAGTTAGCATCAGAAAGTATCACTGTTTGTCCTCTTAGGGCTCATAAGGTTTTTCATTCTTGCCCCATTGGCTTTAGTTCACTTTAAAGGATCTTCCACAAGAAAGCTCATTTTACTCTATTATTGCACAGAATGATGAGCTTGGACCTTAATTTATTTTGTGAATATCCTGCAGGTTGGTGTTGACAGCAGGCAGATAACTAAAGTGTCATGGTTTAACCCAGCTGGCAACTAGGCATCATGCAGCGTCTCGCTCCGTCCCCCCCCCCCCCCATGCAGTGGGATGGGGGAGAGAATGGAAAAAAAATAAGAACTCGTGGATTGAGATAAAGACAGATTAATAGGACAGAAAAAGAAGAAAACAATAATAATGATGATAATAATAAAAGAAGAATTAGAATATACAAAACAAGTGATGCACAATGCAGTTGCTTACCACTTGCCAACTGATGCCCAGTCAGTTCCCAAGCAGTGGCCCCTGGACAGCCTTCCCCTCAGTTTATATACTGGGCATGATGTCACATGGTATGGAATATCCCCTTGGCCAGTTTGGGTCAGCTGCCCTGGCTGTGTCCCCTCCCAACTTCTTGTGCCCCTCCAGCTTTCTTGCTGGGTAGGCATGAGAAGCTGAAAAATCCTTGACTTTAGACTAAACACTACTTAGCAACAACTGAAAACATCAGTGTGTCATCAGCATTCTTCTCATACTAAACCCAGGACACAACACTATACCAGCTACTATGAAGAAAATTAACTCTATCCCAGCTGAAACCAGGACGCAAAGCCACTTACAAAGACAAGTAAAGACAGTGGCCTGGATTTCTGGCTGCTCCTTACCTATTTTGTACCATGTTAAGAAGTCTTTTGAACCTCAGCAAAAGCACATTCCAGTTCAGTGATACCCAAGGTGGCAGATTTTCTTTGCTTTCCATCATTCTTGCTAGTTATAAATATACATGGGAAGAACTAATGGTAGAACAAATAGAGACTAATACTTACAAATACTTTCACTCATTGAGTTCACTGATGCTATTAACAGTCTTCACTCATTAAAAAAAATGGGTATAAAATCCTGCTATTCATGGAGGTTTATTTCTCCTGTGAGGTTTTTGAGACCCATTAACCATATCAGCCAGTAATTTTAAGGAAGTCCAAGTTCCCTAGTACTGAATGAGAAAATGTTAATTTTAACCCTACACAGAGTATACAATACCACAGAAAAAATTATGTTTACACAACCAATAAAGCACAAAATACTGTTCAGTAAGAGCCTGATGTTTAACATCTGACTAAGAGAGTTTATACACATACCAAATTATCTAGAAATAATAATCTGTAAACAATGGTTTCATTTTAATATCAACTAAAGAGAATCTTGAATGGTTGGAATGAGATAACCTATATTTAATAAGTGAGTACATCTTTTAAGTGCTTATTAATTCATTACTTGTTTATCTTTGACCATTCATTTCATCCTTTTTCTTTATTTTCTTTTGAAGACCATTGTTACAGCACCTTTTTGCTCAGTGCCTTGAGCTTATATGCAAAACTGTCGAAAATTCAGATTGGCCTGCATTTAAAAAATTATGTGTCACATTTGGAGGAAGCTCTTCAGTCTTCCATTGGTTTTGTTTTATCTATGTATAAAAAAACCATAATGGTCCTTGTTTCCCCACACCACAGAAAAGCAGGTAACAAAGGAATTAAGGCCTTAAGGATGGCAAGGAATCACCCTTAAGCTGCAAACACAGGTCTTCAGTTTTATAGGCCAAGAAAATCTCTGAGGAAGTCTGTTTCCATTTTCGAAGAGCCTGTAGGATCCCTAGTGTGGACATCTTTTGTTGTGACTTTAGAGCTCTTCTCACTTTTTGCAGCCCATTCCTCATGGTAGGCTGTTAGCAGCATCAGTAGGTGGGAGCCTCACGAAGTCTCTCCTACTGTAGCTACTATAAGATGTAAGCCAATTGAGGGGCTCTTGGAATAATCAACTTGGATATCCATTGAAATCAGATGGCATAATTATTACTGTAACTGCTCCTTGGCTATTTCAGCTCCTGTCCTAGACATGCCCATGGTTGACAAGCAATGTTAATACCACAAAGTAATGATAAAAGGTGCCTGAGGAAGAGCTCACACAGAGCAGCAGCTCCTCTAGCTCTTGTCACTCTTACCCTACTCACACAGGTTTAGTCGAGCTGGTGGCTTGCTTTCTCTTGAGTTATTTTGTTGAGAGATTGGGATCAGTATCCAGAAAGTAACAGAACTGTAACTGAAGTATAATACTAGTTTAATCATCAGTGCACATATGATGCTCTGATTCAATCTTTTGCATCTGATTGCTTTTCAGGATATATGGGATCAGTGCAGGAAAAGGTGGACAAGCAACCATCCTGAGGCATTAGTTTAAATTTTGATTATATTTTTGATATGTGTGGTATGCTCTGGAAAAATAGAGTTACTTCTCAGAGGAACTAGCACATTCTTTTTTGCAGGTTGAGGGCTAATGTGACCAGATTGACAATATTGAAGACACTATTTAAAAGTGAGACACAATAAAGCACCACATTGTTTAAAAACAATATTATTGGAAATAATGATGGTAAATGTGATTTGCTGGTGGTAAATTGAAATCACTGATTAAATTACATCTTTGGCTAACAAATTCACTGGGGGAACAGTGCACAGCAAGTGCCAACACAGCACAGCCCTAAGGCATAAATAAAAGTTATCTAATTGACGGCAAAGATAAATCAGAATAGAAGCAAGTGGCTTGTTAATGTGCTTACACAGAATTCATTACAGTGGTGCAAAAAGCTCCTTCTCTCTGCATGCTTCACTGTACAATGCAACTGTGGTGTCTGTCACTTGTACCCACTTGAATTTGTTACCTTAAGGTTTCTCATGCATGTGGGTTCTTTTGAGGGGTACAACAGGTGTCTGTGAGATACTCCATTCTTACTATACTACATCATGGTTAAATTTATGCTTGAGCTGTCTTTAGTTGCTTTCATAATTTTTTTCTGTTGCTCAAGAAGCCCTGAATATTTTACCAGGAGGTGTCTTAACTTTAGTTATTGGAGTGAGTCAGGGTCCCAGGCTGATTTCAAACCTACCTCTCTCAATATAGTGAAAGAATTCCTGAACCAGCTCTGGTGAGGAGCTAGAGAGTTTTCTAGTCATTGCAATTGCCTGTGCAGAGGGAAGGGGATGCACTCTCAAAAATGCTTTCCCTGGACTGGACATCAGATCAAAGTCAAGTTTCAGCCTGATGACTGAGCAGCCATTAAATGTCACTCAAAAACCCATAGTATGGAAATTATCCTTTCCTTGTAAAATACTTTGTAGTATCCTTGGGTGCTTCTTTGGACTATGTGATCATGTGGTTAGCAAACAAAGGCTTAAAAAACATCTACTTGTTGCATAAAAAAGTGAGTTCTGGTTCTGCAGCCTTTGAGATTTATGTATAGAAGAAGTCAATGGGAATTTAGATATAGTTCTTCAGACTTAGTTCTTCAGTTCTGGACTAATACATCTTTTACATCAGAGTCAACTCGTGCAAAAAGGGAAGCATCACTGCATATACTGTGGTGTCTCATCTGCTGCTATTTATGGTTGTGTTCTGATCTCATTGTCACTGAGTAAGAGTCTTGGGTAACCCTGCCACATTTAAGGAATTTATTGTTCCTCTACACATAGCTGAAGAGAACTTGTCCTGCTACCTCAGGCTGACAATTAATAAGGATCTAGTCACTTCACAGAGGTTATATTGTGCTGCTGCTTTGAGACGGGAATTTTGTGATTGATACTCACAGCATTTCTGCAGCTGTAAAGCTTAAACATAAATATGCATGTTCAAATAATGGCAGCAGACTTAAGCTGCAGTAGAAATCCCAGAAGCATTTTCAGTTGTATAGTTAAAGGCAACCACATGTCCCACATAAGACAAAGTGTAAAAGAATATAAAAGTGTTACAAATGCAAGTAACTGTTGCATTTGAAAAAAAAATAACAAAATGTAGTTCAAACCTGACAGTGGTAAACCCTGAAAGACTTTACAATCCTTCTATGTTATCACTAGCAGTCTGGTTTTAGATTGTTCTTTGAAAGTCTGGAGTTGCAATTTAGTGGGAAAACCAAGTCATCTCTCTTTGAGGTAAAAGGGGTAATGGCTCATCAGTAAGTTAAGAAGAGGCAAAAATTGCCGTACTTGAAATGATTGTGTAGTTTTCCAGAGACAGAAAGACTGAGCCATCATGATAACTTTATTGACTTTACCTGCCTTGTTGAGTGGACATGTCATTCAAATGAATGCTAGTCAGCATTGTACAATCCTTTGAAGCATGTTGCTGATTTTTTTTTTTTTCATCATGAAGTACAACTTCAGGCACTGATGAGTTTGTAAAGAGAAGCAGGGTGAGTATCAGGAAGAATGATTATAGTGAATGGTAGACTGGAGTGGGTGGACACTGACTGTTAAAAAACCCCAATATTTTCTACGTAATAAGATAAGTGGGACAGTCAAGTTTTTGTCTCTAGATGAAAAATTTTCCTTGCTGTTTCAGTATATTTTTCTCTAACATAGCTCATGGATATGCATATCTACAGTTTGTGGCCAACAATATTCAATTTTCAGTGCAAGAAACTAAAATGATATTGAAACAGCTAAAATAAGTTTTTTTCCTGGTTGAGGTTCTGGCAGCCTTTGCTAGAGCCATTAGCTAACACCTCTGAAAAGAGTTTCTTCTGCAGGGATGGCTAACTGAATGTGCTCAATTCTGAGGTAAAAATAGGTGTATTTTTTATGCACACAGCCATTCATTCAGAGTCTAATGCTATATGTACCACATGCATGTATATGCTGAAAGCTATCCCTAAGTGGATATGGAAAGCTCTTTTTCCTGTTGGATGACAGAGTAGAGTAGTGGGTGATGGCAGCCTCTGAATGTGGTATAACAGAGGGAAGCTCTGGAGGTAAACTGAGTAAGCCATAACTATCATTTGCTCCTTAGTCTAGAGGCTGAAGGAAAAGAGATGATGGAGTATCAGGGCCTTTGTGGAGGGCTAGAGCCAGGTCCCTCTTTGGAAATGGGTTCTGTACCTTGAAGGCCTCCATAATTCCTTGCCCAAAGCCAGCTGCTGCTGCTGCTCTTATCCATAGGGAGGAGCAGAATTCCCCTATAATGAGTATAGCTGTCTCTTTAGCACTAAAACGCATTACTTATTATAAATGGGAGCGATGGAAAACGTCCTGATGTTATTGTCACAGCTATGTGCTATCACATACCTTGATATCCCCATTCAAGGGATTAGAGGTACAAAGAGAATGCTCAATGAGCTGATTAAATCAAATAAACAGATTTTTAATTCTCATTAAAAAACATAAATAGCTACTGCTTTTACCAACAGAGGGAGAAAAAAAGCCTAATAAAAATCTGCCGCTCTAATTCAGAAAATTTAAGGCAGTGTTTGTATTAGAAATAATGGGCAAATGTAAGTGTATCTTGCTGAATGTTGTGAACCTTTTGCATTATAAGCAGCAAAATGCCAAGGTACATTTTACATTAATCAGTCAAAATGCAGAAAGTAAAATCTAAAACCTTGTAGAGCAGCAGAGGATATTCCTCAGGGGCTATTTCTGTGGAATTGCCTGACTTTTGCCCCTGGACAACCCAGATATCCAGCTATTGATTTAAGTCTAATTATATGCTTTTTAGTAATGGTTTACATGTGTATTAGAAGAGGTTTCAGGAATGGAGTAAGGAGGTTGGGAAGCAGAGGTAAAATGTAGTGGCAATCAGGAATTGAGGAAGATAGATTTACAAATGTCTTTGAATTGTTGTGAAACAATTTTTTGCTTATATGATAGGAGAATCACATAATCAGAAAACCACTTCACTGCAGGCATAACACATGTTTTGTTTAGCATTTTGCTTCTATAAATGAACATTTATTTTGCTCACTATTTGGATCCCTGTAAAACCAGAATGAATATGTTAATTTAGTTTGCCTGTAAAATGTCCTGAAGAAGGGCAACTGATTTTCAGACTGGAACAGAGACAGAAGGGAGGAAACAGGAAAAAAGAACGGAGGAGTTAGATGAATACCATCTTGGCTTGTCCGTCTGGTTCCTTGTTTCCTTCATCCGTTGTCTTTTCATCCTCCCCTTGGCCATCTGCTTTGGTAGCAGCTCCCACAGGTGCTGGGAAGATGAGCACATACAGCGAATAGTTTTCGTTTACTGGAACTGGAGGTTCTCTCATTATAAAAATGCCAACCACTTCTGACTACATTCTGAACCAAAATATTTTATTAAAAGTTCCATGGGAATTTAGCAAAAGAAAGTCTCCCAGTTCAAGCATAAGGTAGGCACCTGGTGGTCAGGGGCTTTTCTATAGTCCTCCTAGCAGCTGTGGATTTAAATTCACTGCATTTGAAAGGTTCTTTATTAAATGAGAGTAACAAAACAAAGGAAAAAAAAAAGTGAAACAAAGCTCTTTCAAGGCTCTGGTATATTTACTATGAAATTTCTTTAGATGGAATAATACGCATCGTGCTGAACATAACTAACCATACCTTGCAATTCTCTGTTTTGAGATTACTGAATTAGTGGCGAGAATGTTGAAGTCTAAGTGAATAATTGTTATTCCTTGGGGGCCCATTCTAGCAAAACACTTAAGCACACGCATTACTAAATACATAAAAAAGAAAAAGAAAGCAGTAGTCAAAAAAAAAAAAAGTTAATGCACCTGGAATATATGTACAGCAAGAATGAAGACACACTGCAGGCTTCACAGAACCCTTAGCTTGCTAATTTACACACATTTAGTAAGAACAGAAATTTATTTGGATAATAGTTGAAAATCAATATTTGAAGGTAAGCTTTTACAATAGGGTAAGTAGAGGACTGCAAAAAATAGATAATATATAGTTTTCTATATTTTCTTTACTACAATAATAAAAATAACATTTTTTTACTTTTTGATCAGATTCCTGTTGATTTTCCTTAGTGACTTGATCCTGTTTCTTCATTTTCTCCTCATTCAGAGCATAATTCATCACAAAAAATATTTTTTTGTAAAAATAGTTGACTTCAGAAGTAGTCTGAAGTAGGAAAATATCATATTTTCAGGAGGACTTGTTATCAAAGTTAGTATTTTTGAGAAGGTCCTGAGATGGCTGTACATAGCAGTGAGCACCCAAAGACCTTGACAGTTCTGGTCATGACTTATTTTGGAAAATCGTACAGTTTGAAAGTGGGGGCTAAATTACATACCTTAAACCAGAATTTATTTAGTGGGATGACTGTTTTAAGTGTTTTGCACTCAGTACTATGAAGTGTGTCAGTATCTTTGCATGCACACAACTTCCTTCTTTTCTGAGCTTCCTCATGGCAGCAGCTGAATAGTTGTTTTATTTAATAAAGTGTTTGGGTTGTATGGATATCTGACCTTGGTCCTAGATAATTTGATTGTACTTTTTTCTCCAAGTAATTATCCCCACTGGAGTTAGTGCCAAAATATTAGGAAATGAGTAATGGAATGATACCGTAGACTTTCTTAAGTGACAAATGAGTCATGAAGATTCCATTTACAACTTGGGTGATATTCTTATCAAATTCTTCTTTTCTGAATCATCTGGTTCACTAAGTGTGTTTCTTGTTCCCTGTGGAACAACACTACAAGGTATTGCTCAAAAACCCCAGTGTGGACAGGGGTGATATATAAACTCTTAAATAAATATTAACAGAACTTTTTTTCTGCCTTAACCTTTGTAAATTATCTGTTGCTTTTTTCCCCCTTGTCAGTCTCACTCTAATTCTTTAGTCTATTCGGGGGGGGGAGGATAAATTATGTCTAAATTCCTGCATGGAATTAAGATGTAAATGCAACTGCAGAATAGGTATATTTTTCTGACTTTCTCCTTCCCAGTGCCTCCTGAATGATTAACTTCTGTTTATTTCTAATTAGAAAAGCCACATCAGACTAAGCCACAAAGCGTGTCAAAGAGTATGCAAATAATGCAGAGTACTTGAAAACCTAGGACACTTTGCCTTTAAATGCCCTGTGTGGTTTATTAAACTATAATTGCACTCTCTGAAATGTTGTATTGCAATTATATCCTGGGTTATTAATTAAAAGAAAAGAAACTATATATGGTGAAAGATAATTTTGCCTTTGAAAAGCTTTATTGAGATTTTAGAGAAGAGCATTCAGGCAAAAAGTCATTTGTGAGAAAAGCTCCCACTAAAAGAAAATTAGATGTTTGCATCACCTTCTGGGGAAGGGAACCTGCATCCATTCTCAGCAGGTTGGGAACTGTAGCTAAAATACAGTGAACCACAAAGGAAGAATTGTATGTGATAATGACCAGATATTTATGCAAATTCATTAACACCAGCATATATAAGGAAGATCTAATTTTCTCTAGTCATATCTTTGGGCAAAAACCAGTTTGTTTTTTTAAAATGTTTACTTGTTGGAGTTACATAATATGGAAATTGTTAATATTCTTTAAAAATAGATGCGGATGATGAAACTTCTGAGAGTATCACTAGCATTACTACCACCCCTAGTAGAAGTGGAGGTTATGTGCAAATCTTCACTCTTTAGGAAACGGCACTTCAAAAGTATAAGTGTTCTTGCACCTGATAGGATTTCAATTTCTATTTTCTATGGAATAATATGGCTTTTTTAAAAGTGGAATTTAATTTTATGATATACGGAGCAGACCTAAAATGGCTGTCTGCTAAAGTAGTAAAGAAGCATTCTGTAAGCCACAACTCACTCTTCTATGACTTCTTTCACTTTACGAGTTTATGATTGAATCCATCCTGCAAATGAGGGATTTGAGTTTGTCCAAGAGCTTTCTGGTATAAAAGGTTCAGTGTCCTCAGTCCTTTTGGGTGAGAATGCATTTATACTTCTCAGAAATCATTGTGCTGTTGGACTGTATTGCTGAGATGGAGCATGCTGAAGCATTTTTTGGTTCTTCTTTTCTATTAAAGTGTTCCTCCTGTGCAAACTGCATGCTCACACATTATGGCTTTGCATCTGATATCAGAAAAGAAATCTGGCAAGGTGCAGTATGTCTTTCTGTCTAGACGGATATTCTCAGTCAGACCATAAATAAACTATGTTATTACCTCTCTATATATAAACATTGGAATATTTTTTTCTTCTTCAAAAGAGTCCTACAATTAGCTGTCTTTGGGAGAGGGGGGAGGAACATCCGTCAGATTACTTGATAGGTCTGTCTCCAAAAAAAATTTTTCTGTGCTTCTACATACTAGCGGTAGGTCAGAATGTGTGCAGTGCTTCTGAGAAGGTGATACTGCAGTAGCTGGTTTTCCCTTTAAGCATTGTTCTGTCAGTGCAAGTCATAAGGTTGCTAACATTGAAAGAGTGTTCAAGTTACATGTTTTCAGCATATGGCTTTCATTTAATTCGAGTGAGACAGAGGAAGCTGGGTCAAGAGGTACTGGCAAAGGAGGGACCAAGAACAAGTTTTAAACGTCAGCTTTTGTGTTAATCTTGCAGGTGTAAGTAATTCTTACGGTCAAAGGGGCTGCTGAAATGAATGGAAGAGTGTACAAATAATAAATAAACTGCCCCTTAGACTGCACAGAAAGACAGCTTTTTGTGATAAAAAGACTCTAGCTCCTATCTTTTTCTTTCAGCTGTTGAGAGGAGAATAAGCTCAGGGGGTTGGTTTTTTGTGGAATACTAATCAGAATATGCTTTTTGTTAAACTGTGTCTTTTAATTGAGAGAACAAGAGGCTAAGAAAAAAAATATTCTTAGAGGGATTTTTTTAAAACTCAATGAATGAAGAAACAGCAAATCCTCTCCTCTTGTTAGAAAAAAAAATCACAACCCCAAAGCCCCACCACATAACTAGAGGCACAAAACTCTTTAAATTCACCTTTGTGTAGTCTGTTTCTGAATGTGTCTGGCACAAATGTGCTTAGGATAGTAAGAAAGTTTCACTGAATCTGGTGTCCCAGTTTGAGAGTTGCTGGAGGAGAGCAGTACTTCTTGGAGACATACCACCGTTGAACCCATTCCTCTCTATGAGGAAAAATGGAACAAATACGATTTTTTTTCCGTGAAGCAAATAACTGAAAAAAATAACCTGTCTGAACTGCCAGAAAGCACAGTACATCCTGGAATGAATGAGGAGCTCACCACTTCATTGTAGCCAGTTATCTTTGGAAAGCTCGCAGATGTAAAATAGTAAAACATCTATATCAGTATATGACCTTATCTGCTCTCTCCCCCTGATACAGGCTGTATTTCACCTTCCATTTTTTCAATTACTTGTATTAGAGATATGTCAAATTTAGGAGCTTTTTGAAGTAGCTGGGGAGAATAGCTGAGAAGTTTGTTCCAAAGTAGAATGTTTATTTAAAAAAATATACTGTAATCATCTAATTGTTCAAAACCTAAGTGATAGAAAGAAAATAATCTGCCCTTCAGTAACAGGCTATAAAGAATTGATAGCATGATGTTTGATACCATTTACTTCTAAGGGAGAGAACACTTTTAATTGAATCAAGAATACTTAAACCTAAATACTTTCTTGCTATTAGGTATTATAGCTGTTTCATTAAAGCATACTTAAAATAATATCAATATAAATGTAAAGTTAAAACTGAGTTAAATTCTGTTATTATTTTAACAGTACAATTTGGATTCATTAGCAGCTCATCAGTAGGGTCAGGATTTGAAAAGCTCCAAGTTTCAGTTGTTAAGTGCTGTGAACCTACATTATCAGTATTGTGAGGTTCTGAACAAAAGCATATGTTTAAATAACTATTTAACTGAAGAGTATTAAGACAGCACTGAAGACACTCTGCCATGAAGCTGTAATAAAAGTGAAGTCGTAGTACTGTAAAAGACTCATTTTGGCACTTTTACACTACTTTTAAATCCTTATAAAACTTTAGAAATAAGGAGTTTAACTCTGTAAAAAAAGGAGTAATGACGAATTGGATTTTCTACATTGTGAGGCTGCACTAAGCTTAAGCACAAGGAGCTGTGGAGTGACTGCGTGAGAGTGGGAATTACTGCATCTGAATTTCTGGAGCTTAATGTGCTCGGTTCTGGAGAACTGCATAGTTTATACCCCAGATTTCTGAGGAATTCTGCAAATAAGATTGTCAGTTTGGAATTAATAATTTTGAAGGAATCTACAATGACAGGAATAATATTGAAGCATAGCAAATTATTTTGAGAGGAATGACAAAAACTATTTACAAAACTGAGGATGATGGGACTTAGTATGTGAAATATTAGGAAGCAGAAGAGCTGAATAATGGGACATGACAGTGGATTGTATTATAAAAGAAAGTACTGGCTTGAGGGGGAAAAGCAGTGGAATTTCCTGAAGACTAAGAAGTTAATGGAGTTAGTGGTATTTTCATTAGTAATATTGTAGCAAGTTGTAGTGGTGTTGAAGTTGATATTAATTTAAGAGGGACTGTCCACAAAGATGTTTGAGATAGTGGGATGTGAAGAAACAGATGAACTTGAAGATTACAATAGCAAAAATGTAATGAAATTCAGTTTTAGAAAATGCAGGATTGTCCTGTAGATTACATGTAGACTACTAAATAAAATGGAGAATAAGTCATGAGATCAGGCAGTGAGTACAGATTGTACTGCTTAATTTTTAGCATGGTCCCTAATTTTTAGCATGCTCCCTGATGTGTTTTTAGGCCATGCCAGCTAGCCCTCTTCAAGACAACAGTCAGGTATGGTTCAGGAATAGTGTGCTCTAAACACCATTCCTAACAGCCAGTTTAGAAAAGACAGTATCAGTGTTTGCACCACCTAACACTCACAGGCTCTACACTTTCAAATGTTCCCATATGCTTTCATACTGCACCCTTGTGCTGCACATTATACATAAACTCCATTTTGTGGCATAAAAATAATACAGCAGTGGGCTACAATGTGGGGTTCTCATTTTTTCAGGTACTTTGAAATGAAAAAAAACCCCACAACAATAGTAATAATACTAACAGTAACAATGATAGTCATTGTTGTCATCATCATCATCATGTCCTTGGGCCCAAGAGGTACAAAAGATGCCCAGTCTTAGACTCTAATGCTGTGTAGTGTGTATGTGGCTTTAGGGATAGTGAAGTCCCGGGACTTGTTTTCTGTAGCTTTACAGGCTACAGTTCTGCACTGAGGTGCTCCCTTCAATCCCAGATTAACAAGTAAGACAAAAAGACCTGCAAAGACCGCATGTACCAGAGTTACTTGCATGCCAAGTCCATAAATCAGGCTGTGGTATTAGCCAGTGGGAAACAGTGCATTTTGGTAGAGATAGAAGAGCATTCATGATGTTGTGCAGGACAGTGGAGAGACCTCCTCTGACAGTTTTGTTTAGCCGTGTTCATGGAAAATGAATTTGAATTGGGACAGCTGGAGCTGGGGTAATTAAGGAAATAGAAAGTCTGCCATGCGGAGGGGACAAAAAGAGCTTGGCTTGTTAAATGTAGTACAATTAAGGCCGAGGAATATGATAGCTCCTTCAGGGGCAGACAACAGAGAAAGAAGTGAAATAACTGTTTCAGCTAACGGGCATAAGAGCAAAATGAACGTAACTGCCCCTGAACATGTTTGGCTTGTGAGATTTCTCACCATGAGATGGAGAGGGTTCTGGAACAACCTGCCGAAAGCAGCAGAGGGAGGAAAAAAACTGGTTGTTTTACAGTGGATCAGTGGCGACTTGTGAAAGGACTGGTGATCAGCACAGTTTAAAAGATGGAATTGCTTGCACTCCCTGGGCTGTCCCTTCCAGGTTTATCTTATTTTTGTCTAGAAGAATGAGCAAAACTATTTGGCTAGTCAAATTAAAAGACGGTTGAACATTAAGCACATTCAGGACAATACCAACAGTAGTCTTTAGTTTTCTCAGGTTAGGCTGTATTGGGAAGAAGCTGCAAACAGTAATCCTCTAGCGCTAAAGAATAAAAACTCTGTGTACATCAGGTTGAACAAATTACGTGAAAACAATGCAAAGAACCTTTTTTATATTTTAATTATTAATTAAATCTTTGTGATTTAAAAATCAAGTTTGAGTGACAAAGTTCCTTCTATAAAATGCCAGTATTTTCCCACTTTTATTGCCAGTCTTCTTCAAAGATGAAATGTAGTTTTGAAATAAAACTAAGCTTATTTGTTTTCATACCACGGGAAACCAGTAATATCCCCAAGGACTCATTTTTTTCCATTTTAACTTGGGTATAGCATAAGCTTATATTCTTAAAGAAAAATAAAAATTCTTTGGGTGTTCAAAGTGAAATTAATTGCATAAAACCTATATGCTCTTAATTACAACTAAAAAATGGTAATGCTTTTATAGGCTGTATGAGATCTATGATATAAATTGGCTACAATTTTGCTTTTTTTCTTTAAAAGTTGATTAATATTTTATATATTTCTAATTAGAGTGTTCTTTTAAGGTATCCTATTTAATACATAATAATATTTAATGCTGTATTTCCCCCCTTACCTTTTTATTTAATCTTACAGTAGTTCTGGGCATTGTGATTTCTGAAGTTCATGAAAGTATAAAAAGAATAATATTAGGCTAGCCAAAGTTTATCAAATAAAAGTATTTCCCAACTTCTAGTAGTGTGATAATACTCAACACCACAATTAATTTAGCAGTCTTATTTTGGGTGCTGCTGACTTTTGCAGCTCTGGAGATACTATTTGGGGAAGGTGAGAATTTAGGAATGCTTGCTTTTAGGAATTTGTGACCATTATGGTCTCCTTTTCCTGTACAATGATCTGATGTAATTGGGCAACTTCTAGAGGGAGAAGGACAGTAACAGAGTAAAAAATATATTGTTCTTCGGGAGGGGGGGGGAGTTGCTGTTATTTAAAAAGAAGTTTGTTATTTTAGTGAGAGAGACTTAGGAGTTTTCAGGGTACCACATGGGATCTGGGGCTGTACATCCAGTGTTACCAGTGTTGGAAAAGTTGATACATTAGGGACCATGTCTGGACATCTACCAGCCTGAGCTGTTATTTGTAGGATATGCTGCTGTAATCTCAGTTGTTCATCACAGCCTAGTCTTGTTGACATTTCTGTTTGTGCTATATTAAAAATACCCATTCTAAGCAGTATTACTGGGGGGGGGGAAGACTAAATATATCTTGCAATTAGCTTTATATATTGGTATTCTCAAACATTATGTATGTCTAATAACTTTTCCCCTGAATAAAGAGACCCAGTTTATGCAAATGTATGAGGAGACATCCATTTTTCTGCTGCTTTTGTGCCTGAGGGCACTTTATGAAGTGTCAGTGATTACAGGTGCTTTTGTTTCGAACAGCATTTCCCCTAAAATCGCAACAATCACCAGTAAGAGGAAAACAAAGCCTTGCCAATATCAGCAGCATAAATGAACTCAAGGGTGCTCAAGGGCCCTTGTAGCAAAGATAGCTGGTAGGGAGATGGTCTCCTCTTGGCATATTAAATTTATTGGGGGTGGGGGTTTTTTGAGAGAGAGGAGAATTACACCTCTCAGAAACCCAGTGGGAGTGACACTGCAGCATAATGGGGTTAACTTTTATGCCTCCACTTGAAGCACCTCATCATAGTCGTGAGAGATTGAGGGAATGGGAGCTTCTAACCATTGGCTACCTGCAGTCCCCACTGTGCAAAGAAGATGGAGAAAAGCTAATATATATTGCAAAGAATTGTAAATAAACTAAAAGGCTCCCTTAGGAAAAATGTTACAGTATTGTTACAAACATGGGGTTTTAGGCATCTCCCACTCTCCCTGCTCGCTAAGGACTCTGTAACTGAGGCTGGTTGTTGGAAGGCATTTTGTTCTGAATGATGGCTTGAGTTACGTGTTGCGACATAAGCCGCTGCAGCTCTGTGGAAGGAGCCCTCCTGCACTGCCTACTGCTTTTGACTACTGTACTTTGGTGTTGGGTACTGTGATAGCTGTTGTTTCCCCAACTAATCACAGCTGCAGGTATGGAAGGATGAATAAAAAAAAATCCTTAAGGAAAGATGAATGTTCACATAAAATTAAGATGTTAATACTTAGACCATGGTAAATATATTATTAACATATGTATTAGAATTTGAGATTGCAAAATACAGGAAAATCAAGCTCATATCGTCCTATTCTTTTGATTAAGTCATTTGGAATACTTTTCTCTCTGCTACATCTTGTTACACATTGTTAGGATACTTGTGTGACATCATAGCTGGGATCCAATCTTAATACAGAATCTTTCTCCTACACCTTTTTTTGCTCAGTAGAGCCCTGATTTGAAGATGCAGGTGTTGTTACATGCCCAAATCTGCCTAAGGTGTCAAGGATGCTGTTGTGTTCTCTTCCCTCCATGGCTCTGTTGCAGAAGAGGAAGAGAGTCATTCAGAATGCCTTAACAATATCACTGAAGGACTACTGAATGCAGTGTCTAACTTCTAGAAATGCAAACTTGGATGTGGTATCAGGTTGTAATTTTGCATCCAGGCAGGGAGAGGGATGTGCAACTAGGTCTCAACGTTTTAGCGATACCCTGCAGCAGCGTTAGCCCATTCTAAGGTAAACCCTTCCATCTGATTCACAGGCAGTAGCTCACAGCTTGGGTTGTTCATGCTCTGGGAATTACATTTTCTGTACAAATGTAGACAGATAATGATTCTTTATACAAGTATGCATTTAAATGAAAAAATGTATCTGTCTCATTACAAGCTCTTGAATGAAACTGGACTTGTTAGCCATTCTGAAGAGAGAGTATGTTTGGAAGAAATATTTTTGAAGAACATTTTTTTTAATTAACTGTGTTTTGTTGGAGCAGCAGTATTTTGTTGGATACTGCTGCAAGTGTAAAATAGAAAAGTAGGAATTAAATCAGTATGTTCCTCTTGACATGAAACAAAATGTTATAGGCTTACTTAAAGCAATCTTGAGTAGATTTTTAGATTTTTATTTTTAGTTAAGACTTACCGACCTTGGTAAGAAAAAGGGTTGATGTGACAGTATAGCTAAAAATTATTAATAGATTTTAGAGATGGAAATGATGCAGACTTCCACACTGGGAGATGAATGACTATATAATGCAAAATCTAAATAGCAGAGAGCAAAAGAAATGGATGTGCCCAGCAAGGTTTCAGTGTGCCAGGCTACTGAGAACCAAAATGTATGATAGCTCCAAAATCAATAAGAAAATCTATTCTGGGGAAATAAAGGTTGAAAAAATTGTGGAAAATATGTTGGTTCCCCAATAGACTCTTTAAAAAGCCATTTTCAATTTCTGGTGATACATCAAAAGAAAGATAACATAATTTTCTATAGTGGTGCTTTTCTAAGGCAGAGCACATGAAGAGTTTCTACAATGAAATAGATGGAACATCAGATGCAATTAACTTGCATCTAACTCCTTAATTTTGCATAGCAGTAAATGCCATTAGCAAATCTGATCTTTCCTTTATGATAGAGTGTATCAGGTCCTTTTGTCTCATATTAGTGTCTGTATGGAGACCAATTAATTTCAGACTAGTTTTTACCTAGGTTCTCACAGAACCAGATTTTATTATAATGTGTATGTCTTGCCAGAAAACAATAATGTCGTATGGTTTTCAGTAGCAGCCTAACTCAATAGCCTATAGTAAGTAATCCAGGTCCCAGTTGTCAAAGACTGATCCAAAAAAAGAAAGTCCGCTATATGGATACATTATCCATTCAACAGTGTAAAAGGCAGTGAGCTGAAAAGTAGACATGTAGAGGCCTTGCAGTATGAGGTATATGCAATACAGAAATAAATTAATTTTGAATCTTGTGTATTTTGCCAATAACCAAGTAGCTATCAGGTTAATTGTTTTCAGGTTTCTAGAAGGTCTTTTGGCATACTGTTTAACTGAATGTACTGAAGTTCTACAAGCAGTTTTATACTGTATACCATTTTAAAATAAACCAAGAAAAATCCTATAACGCAATTGGTATGAAATAAAGACAAATAGTTCTAAAGCATGAAATTACTTTGTATGAGCTATGGGCAAATACAGTATTTAACAAGGCTGGTTAGTATTAGGTTAGTAAAATCATGGAGCACACACAGCCTATTTGCTTTGTAATTGAAATTTCCTGGGCATCAGAGCAGTAATATGATCCTAAAGAAGAGAATTAGTGATTGCAATCATATCTAGCTAATCAAGTCGTCTGCAGTAAGCCATACTTGAAAACTCTCCACGTACACAGGATGTTTCAATCGACTTCTAAATTTTTCTCACACATTTTCACAACAGTCCAATGTTGCATATTTGCTAATATTCCCTAATCTCATTAAACAGAGAATGGAAGATGGATAGTTGGTATGGGAGGAGAATAATGCGAGAGACTTCTGTGAGCAGAAGTTCAGCTGCTGTGACTGCTTTATAAGAACTCGTGTTCTGTTTGTTGCTCTGATGTGAGAATTGAGAAAGCTCCGAGGTGCAAAACCAACACTGCTTTTGAGTGAAGAACAATACCTGATCCCCTAGAGAAATTCATAGGTTCTGTTTTTTCCTCAATTGATTTTTCATTCAATTAAAATCATAACAATGTGCTAGATGCCCCCAAATAATAATCTCATAAATAAAAATGTTCATTTTTATAAGCAGCTTTCTTTATGAGACCTATTTTTGAGACATCTTAGCTCCAGCCTACAAAATCACAGTTTCTTCCATACCTGTGCTCTCATGTTCATGGAGCAAATGAGTATTTTCTGCAGGTTCTGCCATAAAGAAGTGGTCTTATAAAATTATTTTAGACAAGGAAAAAAAAACAACCAAAAAAACCCCCCTAACCCTGAATTATTCAAACTATGATAGAGGTCTTTCTCCTGATTGGTTCCAAGCAGTAATTTAATGAGGTAGTTTCCATACACATTTAAGGTATGCCAGCTCTCTTTCCCATTTAAATTGTCTCACTGGAGGAAGCAGGTTTTTGTCTGTCTTTGCTGGCTGAGCTACAGTTAAAGACAGGAGCACAGGGCAAGCCTGTTTTATCTGCAGTAAAACATGGGCTTCAAGGCAAATTTTCTATGCCTAGTTCTATAAATTAACAGGGAATTGAGCTGGGGGTTTGAAATCTTGAATTCCTGCATCCTGACAGCAGTTCTCTTTATTGATTCTCACTGTTGAGCTTTGTACAGAGACGGTGGGAAGTGTAATGTCAGATTAGACAATCATAATGTCCTTTTCTGGCCTTAAAAATCTATGGATAAAGTACTTCAACCTCTCTGTTCCCCAGTCTCTCCATTTTTAAACTGAAATAATGCTTACACATACAGGTCATGGGATATGCTAGGATTATTTAGTGTTTGTGAGTGCAATGAAAATAGAAAGGCTTTTTTTTTAAATAGAAATAACTCGAATACTTTTAGAGACTTTCTTTAAACATTTACTAAAGTATCATCTGGTTGTCAGAGTTAATGTAATATGATTAACAATTATATTATTGTGTTACGCAATACCGACATTTCAATACAGATTCTCAAGGGATTGCTTCAGATTAATTTGTATGGTAATCCAGTTATTTATTCTACTTTGTGCCTGTTTGTATGGGGTGGTTATAGTCTATAGTTAAGGTGTTTGCGAGTTGGATAGGCAGCTGGATTCATGCTCATTAAGCCTCAAAGCCTCTCACTTTCTCCCCTGCTAGCAGTGTTCAACGTGCTGTGGTTTTGTGATTTGGAAGTACAGCACTGAGGGAACTGAGCTGAAACCACCAGTCTAATTTCACTTTGGTCTTTTTTCACTTGACTGATCAGAATGATTTTCAGTCACTCCAGTCAGGGCTGGAATCCCAGAGGTGAAAAGTCAGCGAGTAATCTATTTAGCCACCAGGTCCTCCAGGTGGAGCTTAGCTAACTGTAACAATTATTGTATTCTCTTCTCTCTTATCATAGCATGGCCATTGCTAATGTTGTGTTGGAGCTTCCATTTTAAACCATGCTTTGCAGGACATGTAGAATTTGCTGTAAAAATTCCCTGTATGATGAATCTGGACACAAAAGATTGCAATGCAAGAGCTAGTTTTGGCACCAATTGAAAGACGAGCTTCATTGACTTTTAATGAAAAATTGACTTTTTCATCCAGAATATTCTCCCCCAAAATCCATGCACAGAAGAAACCTTCTGTGAGGGGTAAAAGGGGTATTTGGTGGGATATGTGTCACCATGTCTCCCCAGCTGCTGTGTAAGTTGCAGAGGGCCCCTCACTTCAGTATTGGAAGAAATGTGGAATACCAAAGGAATACCTATGGACTGACC
The DNA here is from genome assembly GCA_026212715.1 of Elanus axillaris. Classification (NCBI taxonomy): domain Eukaryota; kingdom Metazoa; phylum Chordata; class Aves; order Accipitriformes; family Accipitridae; genus Elanus; species Elanus axillaris. The sequence continues at coordinate 33,604,551 of JANZLQ010000086.1, read as the reverse complement.
CATTAGTTAAACTTGCTAAAATAAATTTATTTATTTCTTTGACCAGTAACACCTCGTTTTGTTACACCTAAAGTACTGTTTAACCATAGAAATTGCTTTTCATGCTTTATGGTTTGGTTAAGCCCTTGTATTTCCTTCAGGTTGGAGAATACAGATCTGAGAAGTCATTGTGTAAACAGGCAGTTTCAGTTATCACGTTCCCTGTACTTCAACATCTGGGAAGGAAATATCACAAAATGGTTTGGCTTAATATAAAATGGTAGAATCAAGATGACTTCTTTTTTTTTTTAATAAATGCACATCTTGAATCCCTGTTGTAGAAAAAACTCATTTTTTATAAACTTAAATTAATATTAAATTAAGATCCATCCCTTTTAAAATTTTCTTGGCAAATCATATGACACATATATATATTCTCACATGTGAATTTTTAACTTGCAAAGAAAGTAACCTCTTGAAAACATGAAATGGTAAAAAACAGATGGAATATAATAAGGTCATTGTTCTTATTTTAAAAGTAACTGTTTTATAACTGTTTTTATGTTTTGTGAGGCCTTACTCTTAAGGACTACAGACACTTGAAACTGAGGGAACTCATGAAGAGTTAAAAACACTCAAAGGAGATATTTCTGAATAGTATTCCATTTATTGTCATTTTTCCTGTTTGGGCTTGGTTTTTGGTCTTATATCCTTACATTCCTCTCACTCCCAGGAAGAAAACATTTGAAGATTAATGGCCTTTCTGCTCCCAGGCAGGGAACAGGATTATACCCTTAACTCGTTACCATTGTTAACTGTGCAGATACCTTCCCAGACATTATTCTTCCAGTTTATCTCAAGTGCTGCCATTTCTCAGGATTCAATAGCTCCATGGAATCACATAAAAGCTTCTGGTAGGTGCACGATTTATACTTTAGCCATCCTTTGAAAATTCAACCTCCAAAAAAAAAAACTGGAGGGGGGGGACAACCAACAGAAAAAAACCCTTCTGTTTTGTGTTACTGACCTTTCATAGCTGCAGTGCAACCCTTATAATTTTATCCTAAATTTCCAGTAAATTATATAATATTTAGCAGTATCATCAGGTCTTACTTCTTTTAAATCCTTTGTACTTGGATCTACTTCTGTACACGGCAACAAGATGGTATGCATTAATTTTATTCACTCAGGATATCCAAAGTGTTTTCTCTCTGGTAACTAAAAAATAGGGAAAATTATCAAATAGGAGGAAATAATTTGAATACTTCTTTCACTGTACAGAACGCAATAGGAAAGCTGACAAAGCATTCCTGAATTGAAGATCCTTTGTTTATTACGAATCTTTAACAGTCTCTTTGCTGCTAGAAACAAGATGGATTCAATTATTTTACAAGTGACAAACTCTAGTCAATATTCAATTATTGGTGTGTTAATTAGTAGATGATGCCTTTTCTCTATTATTAGCACAGGCAATTTGCTGCTGAACTTCTTTTCTGTTTTGACTGCTCAGTTTCCGGTTAAGAGTTAGTATCACTGCAGTAGCACAAGCAGTATAACTGTTGCCTTCTCAGAGCTTTAGGTTAGCATTTGGCCAATCGACACTCTCAAGAAACATGAAATTTCTGTGAAGAAATATTTCTGTGGGGTTATGCTACATAAAACACTTTAAAGAGCTTTTATTCATTAATTAAGCAAAGGCAAAACTGCAAGAGATGTTAAAATATCTGCCCGTGCTTGTTCATAAAGGGCAAGTGCATTGCTTTGGAGTCAGCTGCAAAACATTCCTTGAATTCAATGCTAGGTTGCTGGGATTATTAGTGTGCATTGCAGTAGGGATGGTCTTTCTATGAATTTAATATTTCTACATATTAAATTCATGTCTGGACTCCACTTTCAAACCATTAGGCATTGTATGCACACTCGCATATATTGAAAGCATATGATCAGAGTGGGGAAAAACAAGAGCTGGAATTATTTCTCACAGTCATAAAAGTCTAGAAGTTTATATCCTATCAAATGGCTGAATTGTTGCTTATGAAAGTAATTTTAAAAAAAATGCCACTAAATTTAGGACACTGTTAATCTGTTGACTGCTTCTGAAAGTTCATTTATTTAGGGCAACATAGCATTAATGCAAGATGAAATGGTCTGACTCAAGGATTGTTAGTAGAGAGACAAAGTTGAATGCAAGCTCATTTTAATCTGTGAGATGTCAGTAAGTACGGGAGCACTGCAGCAACATGCTTTTGGTGAATCTACCTGTTCCTACAGAAACTGGACTCCTAACACACTAAAGATAATAATGTATACTTTCCAAATGTATTAGGGTACATTGCTTTTGATTTTAGTGGGCAGCTGATGGTCAGTGGTACTCTTGGAGAATTAGTTGTGATACCTAAGGAAAACAGGGTACAATGCTAGTATTTAGCATCATGCCAATCCTGACAGTAATTCTGCAAAAAAATGTCTGAGTACCATCACTTTCCAACCTCAGTATAACACTGGCAGCTTTTCTCTACAGTGGCTCCATCTGCCTTTATGTGTTTTGGGGGGGTGGGGGTTGT
>JANZLQ010000086.1:33588914-33601908 GCA_026212715.1 Elanus axillaris | reverse complement strand
GGTTTGGTTTTTTTCCCCAGGACTTTCCGGCTGGGCTGCTAAATGCACATTGCACTACAGCTTTGTATTTTTTTAAGTATTAAATATGGGATAGAACACATGCAGTTCAGCCTTGCTCATTTTTCCTTGTTTTATGATACTGCTTTTATCCCTTTGTGTACAAGGAGAGAAAATGAAAGTTGCATGTTGAAAGGGATTACATGGAGAGGAGTGAGAACGGGTGCTTTTGCTCATCAGAAACTACTGATGTGTAACCCACTCTAGCTTCAGCATATTTTCAGATACAGCTTTTTGCCTGACCACTCTGTCTTACCACCTCCATGCAGAGCTGAAGTCTTCAGTATTCTTCCCACCTCCCTACACTTTTCTTGGTGTGATTTACCTGGGCAACACTTAATTAAACTCCATTTCCTCTCTTTACACTTCAGGTATTATTATGCAGCTCCCTTCAAGAGGTAATTTGTAGGCTGTTTGTCAAAGCTGTGAATTTAATAATATCAAAGCCATGCTATTGTGCTGTCACTGTAATAAGATGTATTGACATTTCTTATGAACAGAATTTTCGCTCCATAAGCGTGTTGTTCCTCTGCTGAATATTGTGGGCTTTCAAAACAAAAAAACCCTACAATATCTACATTATTTAGTCATATTATTCCATTACCCTCACCTCCTTCATAATTAGATATTGCCATCTAAAAACCAGAATTTCAGCACTGTAGTACTTTGGCTACAACAGGAAAACTATCCCATGTTTTATCTAACAGTGTTACCTGCAGTACTTATCTAGTATTTCTTTTATGAAGCGTAAGGGGAATGACAGCAGTGCCCTTTCAAACTGTTGGAGATACAGGTAGTCTGGTCAAACCCATAGATTTTTGTTTCCTGTGGAAATTGTGTATGATTTGTTTAAAAATTGGGGTTTTTTTCAGGAGAAAGAGTTCTGAATAAAAAGCATAATTATTGTATAGAAAGTAGATGCTTTCTTTGACATAATGGAAAATTACTTGGTAATTTTTTCTGTATAGTTTCACAATAATATGTAGCATCATTACAATGTTTGTTCTTTCCTTAACTATTGGGTTTAGCTCTGCTCTTCGTATAATTTGCTCTCCTTTCCGTAATTCTTTACCCAGCAGTCAGGATGTCTGCTGAGATTGCATATCTAAAATATCCAAAATGTAAATACTAAAAAATGAGTATAGAAGGAAGTATGGAAGGAAATACGGAAGAGACCAATAGCAAACAAAATTACCAAGTCTAACTCCTACTCCCTTTTTTTTAGTTTTTCTTTACTTTAATTTTCATAATAGGATGGGGAAAAAAGCATCTCGCAGACATACAATCAGCAATGATTTAGGTAATTTTAAATTCAAAGGTCAGAATATGCAGTATATCCATGCATTAATGCTAATGTCTATGGCAGCATTGTGGCAGCTGGTATATTTGAATGAAAAATTATTCTTGAATATTCAATCCAAATATTTTATAGTTTTTTATTTTAAACTTGTAGATGTTGTTATCTTTTACATTTTGGGGCTATTTTTAATATTCCTTTTTTTTGAGAAAGTATGAATTAATTATTTTCTTAGCATCAAGAATGAATGACTGATGTTTCTCCATTTATATGGGCAACTCAGTTCTTGTATTGCTTCGTTGAATGAATGTCTACAAAGTTTCTATATTTGGTTCATGTGTGACTTGTGAACATGAGACGAGATTTATTTTGAGTACTACTGTAAAAACTGCAGCTGTGGATGCTACTATTGTTGAAAATTCTTGGCGTAAGATTACCCTTGCTTATCTCAAAACTTGCTTTGTTGACAGAATACTTACTCAGAGCAAATGTAGTTATGTGCTGGCTGCAGAGTCATTGATAAGATGGTTCTAGCTAGGCATTTTGACAGAAGGTACAGTGTCTCAGACAGATCCTCAGAAAGCTGGTCTGTCCTCATGTGTACTGTCCTATAATCTCATCTGCTACCTCAGTGACTGTAGGTGCTGGTATAATCACATAGTCAAATCCAGAGGGCTTTCTCATAGGCAGTCCTCTGTTCCTTTCTCTCTTCCCATCTTAGTCATGCTGCCCTCAGCCTTCTCAGGCTGTGAAAACAAATGTACACCAGACATTTGTGGAAGTGAACATCCAACATGAGAAGACAAATCTAAATCCAGAGATGGTCTGGAGATTGTGGAATTGATGCACACTCCACAGAAATTGTGCAGCATATCTTCAACCACTTATCAGCATTGTCCAGTGACTTCAGTCTTATGGTCAGAGAAGCTGAGGGCATATTTCAGCCTCCTCAGGTCAGCTGTCCTAACAGTAGTTAACAGAAAAAGGTTCAAAATGGTCACCAGCTTTATCTATGTTGGTTGCCCTCTTCTCAGGTCAGTAGCAAATGACAATGAAATCTGTCTTCTCACTTTCAAAGAGAATTAATCTTTTATTTGTGAAGAAAAATACAGAACTGATTTTCACTTCACTTGAAGTACAACGATACTATACTTTTTGCATTTCTCCCTGAGTCTTGGATTCTGTACAGTAACCGTATTCAGCACCTTGAGCTGTTGGAGTAGCACAACCTGTGCTGGATTCTGGACTTTCAATGTCATGAGTATGTCAAATGCTGAGGGCATACTGAGATGTTCTTCAGCACTGGATGTAATTGAGGGTTTCATTTGCATTGGGCTGGGTACACACAGAAGGATTCTCAAATGGGACTTTTGCTGCCAGTTACCTAAGAAACAAAAGAGGAGAGGAAGTTATGCAAGGACAGCACAATTAAAAGTAGTCCTGCAGGAGAGACTACAAAATATTTTTAAAAGATCCTAGAATGCCCCCTTGAATTAACCCTGTTAAATCTGTCTCAGCATATACTAACCAAAGGCTTTGAGCTGAGAAAATTATGAGGCTACTGTAGTGTTTGTGGTGAAGTATATGTTCAGGAGAGAGAAGAACTTCAAAGAGAATTAGTCACCAACTTTCAGTTGTGTTAATTTGCTTAGTTGACTCGTAACTGTGTTTGTTCCTCAAATGCCTGTCTGTTCTCACATGAATGTTCACATAGACAGTGAGAGTACATCACAGTGAAGAAATGGTTGTTGACCACAACAAAAGACCAACAGTCAAGCTTAGTGTGAGACCAAATGCTCCATCTCTTCTATGACAGAGCTTCCTTATGTGAAGGACACTTGCATAGTCATTTTGTGATTGGATTTTATTTCTCCTATTCATTGAGTTTCTATAAATTTGGTCTTTGGAAGGAAAAGAAAGAAACTTTACATTTATCTGTACACCTACCTTCTCCCTACTAACTGCCCTTTTCAAGAGGCTACTTTAGTCATTGCGGCAGATCAATAGTCCCCTGGCTTTTAGGCCTGCCTGCCATGTTCTTCAGCCCACAAACATTCTTGTGGCTTCATCAGCTCTGGAGACAATTGAATAATGAAGCTATCGCTGCTAGAGGCTCCAAACCAACTGTTTCTGAGAAGCCAGGAAAAACTCCCAGGTTGCTGTTGTCAAGGGCTGTTGTTCTTGATCCTAGGCTCATTATTCCAAGGCCTGTGCCTGTAAGCATGAATGTCTTCTTTGTCTTGAAGGACTATGAAGCCTCTGGTATTTTTTCCTCTGCAGCATCTCAGACACAGACACCTGTGATTTCCACAGGTTTGGTGTTAGCACCAGTCACCTCTCATCAGGCCACATAGCTCAGCACTGAATACCTCATCACTGAGTCTGCTCAGGACATTGGCTAATCTTACGATATTCAGGTAGTTACCAGCTCCAATTCCACTTAAACCAGCATGAAGTAAAATCGGCACTCTGCAGATCCAGGCCCTCAGTGGATGATTCTGTCTCTGTTTCATCTGTCTCTTTGAAAAGAAGCCAGGATGCTCTCTCCAGTCACTTCTCCACAGATCTCATAGAAGGAGGCAATACATTGAGTCATTTTCAGAGGATGAAAAAGGAGATGTTTTCCTTACTGCAACAGATCATCTATTCTCAGTGTCCTGTGTTCTTCAGGAGCCCTGTAGGCCTTGAATGTCTAAATCTCACTGGATTTGGAATGTCTTTCAAAGAAGGTTATTTTAAATGATCCTATTGTTCCAAGGTCTCTCTCAGAGGAATTGGAGTACATGGCTGCCTTTTGTACCTCTATTTTTTCAGTGTCAGTCACTAGAAGGCAAGGAGTACTTCAGGAAGACCTCTTTTAATAATAGTGCCTCTCCAAATTTATGAGGCACTCCTCATCAGGTGCTTTCCACACTTAGTCCACCTCCTAAGATATGGTTTAAGAACTTATCAAAAGATAAGTTGCAAGGATAAGTAATCATGGATAACTTGGAAGAGGTATCCCAACTTTTTTAATAACATACACACAACAGCATTAGAATATCTCATCCGTTGACAAAGAGTGCTTTAGGCACAGTGAGGTCATTGGGCACAATCTCACCTTCCCCAGAAAAAGGAGTAGAAAGTACTGCTAGCTCATAGCCAAGGAAGAAATCTTGGATGGTAAAATCTAAGGAATGACCTAGACAGTGGGCACACATGAAGGTTGTTTTATGGTTTAGCTGCCCTGTGTTAAGCGGCTAATAAACAGTCTTTTTGCTCTCCTACCCCAACACTGTGTTTCCACTTCTCTACTTTGAGCTGGATCAAGTGATTTTATCACTAGAAGGTGAGTTGATCTATCTTGCTGATACTTCATCAGAAAACTTTCCTTCTGTTTTTCTGTGTTGGCAGAGTCAGTTTTCCACAGCATGAGTCAACTGAACTAACTCACCACGTAGTTACATAATTCACTAAATCTGACACAAGGCAGAGAGACAAGAATCTTTGACACAAGAATGCGGAGAAATGGAATTGTTTTGGCTGTAAAATCTATTCAGAGGCTGATATCCAAAAGTGAGGTAGCCAGTGCTCAAGGTCTCAGACTGTAAACCTGACTTTCTCCTGGCAGCCCTTTAAAAATGTTGAATGTGTAAAATAAAAATTATTAATATTTTATGCAAATAATGTGACACACAAATGAAAAAAACCAACCTATTAAGTTGAAACACACTGTTATATTATGAACATTTTACACTTTGTACATATGAATGTTGTTGCTGGTGCTCACTGGGATGCATCTCTTTTCTTATTGTCTTGGATACCCACTGGGGTTTTTTGCATGCTTGTTTTCTCATAGTCATGTGCACACAGACTGTATCACAGCTCAGCTCTGTTTTGAACCAGAATCTTAAACTTTTTTTTTACACATGTCTATTAATATTTACCTGAAATAAGTTATGAAAGGAAATAATCCTAATGTTTTTCTGATGCAACTGTGTATTATATAGTCTCTTGTGGTGGTGCCAGTTACTAAAAAAAATGACAATATAAATTCATTACAAGGGAAGACTCACATTTTTAGACCTCACTTTAGAGGCTGAAGGCTTATCTTTGAATGTGTTGCAGCTCTTCTGTGATCTTCTGAACCAATGCTAGGTTGCTGAAAATGAAATGAAATAAAGCAATTTTCTCTTTCTAGCCAACAAGAAATGAAATTAAGTCCAATAGCCCAACCTGTAAATATTCCTATGCTTGTCCTTTGAACAAAAGAAAACAAAGCCAAACTCCAACCCAAATTTCCTTCTGCTTGGCTTGTCATGTGTTTTAAGGCTACAGTGCCTTGTAGCCATGTACTGTATTATAGCATTTGAAAAGGTTTTTTTTTCACAAGTGCTTAAAAGATTTAGCAGCAGAAACATATATTCTTCCTTAATGATATGTATGAAGGGAGATGAGAGGAAAGATGGGTATTTGCCATAGATAAGTATGCATTTCTAGAAACTCTGGAAACAATTCATAATCTGAAAAACATGTAAAAAACCCAAATTTATCCCTAATTTTGATGTTTTCCCTTTGTATAGTAGAAACCGAAATATGGAAACTATTAAACGACAGTAAACTCTTTACAGTAAGCGTAGCAAATTTTAACTCTCTGCCAGACCACAAGGTGAACTCTGGGAATGTTGTGTTTTCTCTGAGCTGATCTCAAGGGGCTTTGCTCAGGCTCTGAACTGGGAGTGAGAATTGTATGGGCAGCAGCATCTTACTGAAATAATTCTGAAAATAGCTTCATTTGTGTCTCTAAGAAATTATTCTCATCAGCTACACAAGAACAGTAGTTAAAACATAGCAGGACACTGCCCTAACATGTTGTCCTTTTCCAAATTATGTCAGTGATGGTCAGTGCAGTAAAAGCAGTAACAAAAGTGAAAGCTCTTTTTCTTCCTTTAGTTTAGAAATCTGACAAGGACAGGGTTTGCTCTTGCCCATTAGTGTCATGTCATGTTCCACAACTGGAAGAAGACACACTCGTATTCAAATAAATTCTTTGTGTACAACGGAGGGTGTCCCCTTTTTGTTTTCTTTCTATATCCCAAAATACTTTCTCTGTGGCTCATTCAGTAATGCCTGCTGAGTAATATGCGTGCAACTTTATTTGTTCCCTGTTGTGTCCTACTGAATTGTCTGTTGTTTTAATTACCTGTGCCCCCATGGGATATCACAGGATGTGCTGTAGCATAGCTTGGTGAGAGAAGGGCTCATGCAGCCTTTCTCTTCTTGACTCTGCTAAGGAAAGCTGTACTTTTCCTGAGGGGTTCCTGTGGTGCTTTTCTTCTTTGGTGCTGTAGCCACCATGTGAGTCATATAAGGGAGTTAAATTCTAGCACATGGTAAGGGCAGGTATAAGTACAAACGAGAAATTCAGGGATTATTTTGAAATTTGCTAGAATTGTTTGGTTTAGATTTGGGAGAACTGAAAAGTAGGAAAAATGCATGATAATGTGAAAGTGGGATTGTATTTTCAGAGTGTTAGGAGGAAATACTAATGGAAGAAAGGAAGGACTGACCATATGCATGCTGGATGAGAGAAAAGGGATGTTCAGGAAAGACACAGAGTGAGATTGAAATAGCTTTAATGATAGGCACAGCAATTGCAACATAGGAAAACGATGGTAGTTGGGAGCAATAAGGAAAATAAGAAGAAAAGGAAATAATATAGTTAGAATGGAGAAAGATTTCTAATAAGAAAGATATAAAAAAGAGAAAAATAAAATGTGCAGGAAATTAAACACAAATTCCCCCCCCCCCCATTTTATGTAAAGATAGTTTAATGACCAGCTCAACTAAAACGGTTCTTAAGAAAAAAAGAAAAAAGAGTTTGGCAAGTTGAATTGCAGTGTGTGGATACACATAGATGCAGTAAGAGCAGTGGCAGTATTTGCAGAAGATGTGGGGCAGCTGTTCTGCATTGCCCAGTTTTAATTTATATTCTAAACAAACTCTTCTACCTGCCTGGTGATCAGGTTTCTCCTTCAAAAAGTTGCATTTAAGATCAAACCAAATGTGGAACCAGTGTAATCTTCTTAGCAAAATCTTCATTGCAGACACTTTGGTAGAAGGTCGCTTCAGAGCTTGCGCTATTGACCAGAAAAAGTCAAGGCACAGAAAGGGCATAATAAGCAAGAGGAACAGGATAATAGCAGATGCATATGTCACTGTGTGCGTGCACCATGTCATGCTGTAATGTCCTTTTTAAGAGGAAGAGAGTGAGGATGTGTTGTTTACTCTACACTTCATTCTTTCCATGTGGCCATAGATTGGATAGTGTCAGCAGTCAAGTGTGTAGCTGTATTAAAAAACGTATCTTTTGGACAGGTTTTTAATTAAATCAAGGAAATTAATTAAGATCTGTACATCATAAATGCATAAATTGTTAGGATTTTAGAATCAAATTACTGTTTATGAAGTGTTCCCAATGACTATTAAAACCACTTTTTACTGCCACATATGTCAGTGCACTGTAGTAGTCTAACACAGCATTTTCTTTTGTTGCTCTGATAGCTCCTCTGTGTTTGCTGCCATCAGACATACAAATCAAAATATTGTAAGAACTTATCTTGCTGTACCAGGATTAGGCAGACTCAGCTGTCTTATCAGCTTCAAGATTGCTCTGTGCTATACGTAGGTAGCCATTGCAGAGATGGTGAACAACAGGCTCTCTGCTTTAATAGCTGAGTGCTCAAACATGGGAAGCTTCACGTCTTCTGTTTTTTTCTAGATTTTGAAGGAAATTCATTGTCAGAAGTAAGCAAGAGGTCAGGATTTTTTGGTCACAGTATGAGATACTTATGGGCCATTTACTTTATTATTAAATAAATTAAGCCTAGTGTTGTGGCAAAATATCCTGTACATGCTGCTGCCAGATATTGCTACCAAAAAGAGATGGAAAACTGTTATCCTGTGATGTACTTTTGATCTTAATAGAGGAATAAAGGGAACACTTATAAAACTAATTCAATAAGATTTTCAGTTTCATTGAAATTAATTGCAAAACTCCCTTCAAACATTCATAGTTTTCACCGTCGTATTTTTCAAATCTACCTTCTGTAGTTTTGCTTATGTGTTTTAAAATTATTTTCAATGCATGTGGACCTTTGTAAGTATAAAATGCACAAATATTTCATGTATTTCTCCTTTAAATCTCAAATCCATTTCCATTTATTCACAGTGACTCCTTTCTCTATTCTCTTGGCCGCTGGTCAGCATGAGCAAAACCTGTGGCAATTATTTCCTGGGGAAATATGCCTTGGGCCATAGGATTCTGAGACCGGGGTTCTCATCATTCAATTCTGACTTAAAACCAGAAGGCTTAGGGCTTAACTGTGGACTAGTACTTTTCTGGACTGCTTTTCTATTTGTACATTAAAATTAAAGATACAATCTTTAAGGTAAGTGTAGATTATATTTAAATTTAGATTGTTATAGGTGCAAATTATGGAATACTTGAGTATTTTTGTTAGACTTTCCTAGAAAGTGAAGGATTCAGAATTTGCTAATTCCTAGGTATCTTATGAAACATCGTATTTTGATAGTATTTCCTTCCATCTGATACTTTGTGTAGCTGCTTCATTCCTCAGCTGAAGGTACCTTTCAGGCATGAAGTTACATTCCCGTTAAATCCTTGGATTTGGAATAGGTAAATATCTTCCATTGTATTGGATTGTGCAAGAAAAGAAAGTGTTGAGAGAAAGTCCATCCTCAAATTCTTACAAGCAAAAGTAAATTATGGCATACATTAACATACATTTACATATTTTAAAGATTGGTTTGTTAGAAATTTTTTTGCTAATTTGGATCCTCTGTATGATATGACATACGGTTTTGTCCACTGTCAACCCAAATGTTTTGCTTGAAAGAAACTTAAAAGATGTCTATTACCAGTGTAAACAGCCTTGCTACTCTCCTAAAATGACTCCTTAGCCTATGGATTTTTTTCTTTTCTTTTTTAATTTTTTTTTCTTCTGAGTCATACTGATATGAAACACCATCTGTGTCTTTTTCAAGGCTTTTAGCACATTTCTTTTGTAAAATCTTAAGGTACAGGCAGGTTCAAGGTATTGGGTCTTTCAGAATCTGCTTCTAGTGAAGCTTTTTCATGAAGTGTTACTTAAATGCTAAAAGCAATAATTACAGTACTTAAAAATGACAGTCTGCATTTTTAGTGAAAACATGCAAAATTACAGTTCAGAGTTGATTATTTTATAATAGTGTCTAATTACATTATTGTTTGCAAAAACAGGGCGGTGTTTATACTTGCAGCAATTTGAAAACTAAAATTTTCCAACATTATAGGCTTGTTGGAGTAAGACAAAATTGACCCCAACAAAGCGTTTAGCCTGGGGTAACTCCAGCATAGCACCTTTGAGTAAGAGTAAAGAGGAAGGAGGGTGTGTTCTGCTGCAGGCTGAGGCATGTCAAGGTTTGTTTGGAATTCAGAGCTCTCCTTTCAGTGATACTCAGTGTGTACTTAAGGTAGGAGCACGTTCATCCCTGTCAATTTGAGAATTACTGTAATTTTCTTTTACTATGCTACTCCATGCCTGGTAAATTGCTTTACAGTACGAAAATAATGTAACACAGTGCCTTTGTCACTTCCAGGAAGACTTTCAGTCCTTGAAAGACATGAATGACTAGCACTAAATAAATCCCACGATATTGCTAAAAGGACAGAATGCTAAAAAGTAGCAACTTGTCTCTCCTCACAGCATCTGCTGAATTCTCTTTCTTGTTAAATTTGACTAACACAATAATGCTATTAAGACCATGTCTGAGGAACACTTACATGTTTGGAGGGTAAGATTTTTGTATACTAGCCTATAGTCTAAGAGTCCTCTTCCTTTTGCAACCCTTTCTGTCATCTCTTCCAAGGCTGTTAAAATTCAGCTGCATATTCACACACAAGGTCTCTGCTGTCCTGTGTATAGTCTGAGAGGAGTTGTTTGGTAGGAACTTCTTAGTGGTTTGGGTTTTGATAAACCATAAAATCCTATACACACACAAAAAAATGGTAGGTAGTAGCATGAATAGAAGCAATGTAAGGTTTCTTGGATAGAAAGTCTAGAGAGATTTTAATCACCAGTATAATACAGGTGTGCAAGTATGGTATGATGAAGTGACTGTGTCAGTGTCCTTGTATCTTCCATAGCTCCTGTTGTTTCTGTGCAACTATAAAGGATAGCTGCAATATAACCAAAGATAGTACAGTACGAATAAAGGATGACCCTGCCTTCACTCTGTATAGATGCAATACTTGTGATTATATGCATTACGGAAATACTGTTGTCTCTGAATCCCAGTGAAATACACAAGAAACAGCCGTTGAGTATCTGAAGAACTTTTCTTTACTCCCCTCTATGGTCTGGTCAAATGCTCGAAGACACATTCTTAGTAGAGAATATTTGACAAAATATTTCAGAAGAGTAGCTTTCTGTTCAACATGTCTTTCTCTCGGGCTTATGTTCGCTATGGGAAATCATCTTGACCTTTATTAACCCACAAATTTGGACTATAATTTTCTGTAAGTTGTAATAAAATTTAATATGAACCTATGGATATTAATATTGGATGAAATATCAGCATATTTTGGCTGCTGCCAAATAATTTTTGGAGGTTTTAGGATAAAATTTCTTTTTATAGATGAATGAAATGGTGGAACCAAACTGTTAGCTTCTGTCATTAGAAGTCTGATTATCCATCTGTACTGTGACCAGGGTTCATCACTGCCTGGAAGAACTTGACATAGTTTCTTCAAAAATAGAAATCACAGGACCAAAATAATTCATTCATATGACTAAATTATCTTCTAAACATTGAGGTGTTTTTAAGTATGTATAACATATGGTGCTACACAAGAAAATTTCCTAATCTTCTAATGTGGGCCTCAGCTTTAAGAAAGGACCCTGTGGAAGCAAGGATAATTTTTTTTATGAGCTTGCATTATGAATGGAGAGGTAGTTTACCATTTATTTTTGCAATTGCATCCAAATTTGTTTATGTTTGATTATAGTTTTACCTAAGGAAGGACCAGAGGCTGAGAAATTCTTAGATACTAGGAAAGTTTTGTTAAGTTACCTGTCCTTCTGTCTGCCAATGCACCATTGTTCTTCATAGCCAGTTTTCCAGTGGTTTGTCTAATTTGCTTTTAAAAACCCAAACCAAATTGTGCTTTTGCGATTTCCTGTGGGAAGATGATATTCAATTAATCTCAACAACCATATATATAGTTTATTTCAATTATATATGATGTCATCAGAATTTTATCATCTAGATAAAATAAAACCAGAAAAAATATTTTTATTTATATTTGTTCAGACAGCTTCTGGCATTGTGGTGATGTGTTCTTTTTCAAAGTATAAATTTTATGCCTCGGTGCACAGCAGTGCCTATACTGCTGTGTTCTACAGGAAACTTCTGAGGAGACAGATTTATATACTACAGTCATAATTTACAGTCATTAATATGAAGATGTTTTATCAATTACCTAAGCAAAAATACCCTGCAGAATTTATATCTTTTAGTTATTAAAAAGTGGTGACTATCTTAAATTAGTTATTGGAAATAAAGAATTCAGCAACAGAAGTTAATCACTGTCACATCCTTGTGCATGTCTTGTGGATGCTAGGCTGTGTAGAACATTTGTTTGGAAAAGGGGAAAATATTATTACTATACCCTTAATAGAAACAGACAATCAAACAAATCTTAATTTGAAAAGCTTTTTGCAGTCATAAATCATATTGGCACTGTGCTCTAATGGAGGAAAAACATCTTCATAACTGTATGACCTTGGTGCAGAGGGCTACATTCTGGGAGGCATATGGTCTCATCAGACAGCTTTATTTTTCCATTTCAAAGATAGATGACATTTTTGCCAAAACACAAAGTTAAAGACATACATTGTAGCTCCTGGTAAAATGATGTATTTATCCTTACATTTTGTGGCAATTAAATATGTGTTGCACCAGTTTGTTAAGATTATCTGTGTCTCTGTAATAGATACCTTATGGTCATTTGTAATGTCACTGAAGCCAGCACAAATTAAAGGTCAATATATGTTTAACATATCTATAAAGACCAATGTGCTGGTAACTCTTTGATTGTTAGGGTCATGAGTACTTGAGCTGAACAGAATGAAGTAAAAACAACAACAACAACAAAACCCTCCAAAAGGAAAAATGTAAAATAGGGAACTTAGGCTGCACAAACATCAGATGGGGATGTAACGTAGCTTAGCTGCCATTTAGGCAATCTGCCCATACAATCAAGAGAGAATTTATTTTTACATACATAGGTATATTATAATAATCACATTTTCATATCCATTGAACAGGATAAGACAGTAGAATATTGAACAAATTAAAGGCTGAAATGATGAAGATACTTCTCTTTAGCCTAAGAACAGATTAGTATGAATTTAAACTATTGAAGAGCTGGATAGTGAATTAAGATAGATGAATTGTAGTTATTTGTGTACTTTACTGTATTCTTTATTTACAAAAGCTACTGTCTTCTCACCTATTTGTCGTGGGATGGGGAGGAGAACCAGAAAGAGAAAAGGAAAGAAACCTGGAACCTCGAGGGCTGAGATAAGGACAATTTAC
>JANZLQ010000086.1:33574935-33588259 GCA_026212715.1 Elanus axillaris | reverse complement strand
TCGGTGAATGATCTCTCCTGTCCTTATCTTGACCCACAAGCCCTTTGTTATATTTTTTTCTCCTCTCCCCTGTCTAGAGAAGAGGGGGGGGGGAGTGATAGAACGACTTGGTGGGCACCTGGCGTCCAGCCATGGTCAACCCATCACACAGGTCCCTGTGAAAATTAACTCTATCCCAGCTGAACCCAGGACACTATTACATCAGTGAGAGGCAACTAGGATAGTTAAAAACCATGAGGGAGATGTTGTGTGAATTAATTTAGTTGAGTAATTCATACAGTTGATACAATTGATATAATTGAGGTAACTGCCTCAGTCATATCCCTGAGATGCACCAAGAATGGCGTTCCAACACCCGTATATGTTACACATATTTAGAAAAAGATGATCTCCCTGCCAAAGAGCAGGGTAAAGGGTGTAAAGGTCATATGGTGTAAAGGCAACAGAGAGTAAAGTTAAAGTGATGTGGACTATGGAATTGTACATCTATCTGCTGAGCCCAGCTCTGATACCTGAACCACATCTAGAGACATTCAACATCCTGAGCTAGTTATATTTTGAGATACAGTGGTCAAGGTGGAAAAAAAAGAAGAAAAAAAAGGTAAGATTTGTTCTGTATCTTCTGAAAGGTAATAAAAATGGAATCATAAAATCATAGAATAGTTAGGGTTGGAAGGGACCTATAAAGCTCATCTAGTCCAATAAGCCAGGGACATCTTCAACAGAGCCCCATCCAACCTGACCTTGAATGTTTCTAGGGATGGGGCATCTACCACCTCTCTGGGCAACCTATGCCAGTGTTTCACCACCCTCATTATAAAAGATTTCTTCCTTATATCTAGTCCGAATCTACTTTCTTTTAGTTTAAAGCCATTACCCGTAATCCTATCACACCAGGCCCTACTAAAATGCGTCACTACTGAAGCAGTGAAGGGCATAGCAAAAGATGAGTGATATTGTTCCCTGGAAAAGGTTTGTTGTCTATCAGTGTGTAAACTTGTACTGTGTCTGGCTTACATCATTACTGTGCATGTCTACTGTCCCTCTCTCTTTGTGTAATGGGATGCACTTCCTGCAGGTTTTCTCAAACAAGGATTTTTGGAGTAACATTTTGGAGTCATTTTTGAGTGTGACAGGTTTTCTGCTGTAAAATGAACAGGCCCCATAATAAACAGCTCAGCAGTATCATGTAATTTTTTTCAGGTCACCTTTAAAGACAGACGTGGTATTCCTACTGTGCTATATGCCCCCAACAAACTGCTTCCTTAGCAGGAGCTCTGTTGTTTTATTGATAGCACAACTAACTACAGATAAATCCTCTGATTTGGTAAGTCCCTTGTTACGTCCCTGATACAAGGCATCTCCTACTGTGTTTCTAACTATCAGACGATCAAAAAACTGAACTGTGAAAGCAACAGTAACCATGAATCTTCCTTTCAGAATCCAGTTTTTGAAGTAAAAATCTTATAATAAATTAGCAGATGAATGAAATATATCTCATTAATATACATTATAGCAGTGAGAGAGAGCAGATTTTGTGCTAATTAAAGAAATAGAGTAAGTTGGAGAGAGTTCAGCTTTGCTCTTTTACTAATGAGCTATATGGTATGGACAGTTTGTCATTTAAATTACAGCATGGCATGTGATTCAGAAGACACCTACAATTGTAGATCCATAAAGTAGAAGAATAATGATTGTGTATGAGGTGGTACATTATCCAGCTTATCTGTACACAGGATCATGCAGTGATCTTGAGTATTTTTCTATCTGCTGTCACTGAAGAAGGCATGCACAGTCTTTCAGCACTCACTCTGAAAGGAGAATCTGGAAAACTTACTGACTCTATTGTATCTACCAGCTATACATCAAAGCTTCACAACTTTGCTTTAGCGAATATCTGGTTTGGGATGTAGTTCAATCACATACTTTCTCATGAAATCTCACTGCCTAAAGCATGCTGAATGTGTCTGGTATCCCACACACATCTCGTGTGGCCCTGTCAGAGGGATTTTAAGGCTGTGGTTGTAAATGAACAGCTTCCCAGATTGCACCTCCAGGAACTGTTCAGCTGTACTGCAGTATTTACTCAATATGGGTAGGAACTAGCTAGCTGGTCAGAAATACCTTAAAGACAATAAGGGGGCTTTGACCCAGTATTGGTAACAGTCATGTTACATACTAAAAAGGCTGGTTAAGCCTCAGGAATAGCTGCTGGGGAAAAAAAAAAATAAAAAAAAAAGAAAAGAAAGGCAGGTAGTGGTTTGGGCTGTGAATTTGTATGTAACAGCTCTTGTTCTTCATAGTTTTTGTACAGAGCTGTTAGCTAATAAAAGTGGCACTTGCTAGAATGCAAGTGTTGCCTTTCCTAGTATTACTTCTGGAAGAATCTCAAACAATTTGAATATGTTTGCAGAAATCTCCATTCAGTCACTGAATGTACTGACTTCACAAACCAGTCCAGCACAACTGAAAAGAAACCTCTGCATCTCATCAGTCTGACCACAAGAGCTGCATTTTGTCTGATATTTGTGTGATCTGGAGATCATAGAAAAAGAAAATGCTGATGGAAAAAAAAACTGGCTAAGTTTGTCAAAGTTCAAAAAATGTTTGGTTTGACTGTGATTTGGATTTTGGATAAAGAGGCAGTGGAAAGAGAACATAGTTTCTGTTGTCAAGACTGGTTTTCCTGCTCATCTGATTTCATGTTATTTCTGTATGTTATGTATTATGAAGATCTAAAAAGCAGTGGGTTATACTTCTCATATACATATATAGGTATATAACAATCTATTTTTCTTTAGGAACCTCATCTGCATTTTGTGTCTGACTTAAAAAATACAGCACCATGAATTAATTTATTTAAAGGAATAAGGTAATAACTCCTGATTGTGGCTATACTTAGAGTATGAAGATTCTGTTTCAGAAACAGACATGTACCCAAATCTTGAAAACCAGAACAAAAACTCAAGTGTCAGGGTAATTGCATTTAGGGTACACTGAGAGTAAAAATGGAGAGAGATGAGAAAGGAAGGGGTAGAAAAGTAATGTAAACCAAGAGGCTACTGAAACTTGTTAAAATGACGTTAACAGTGTAATGACCACCTCTGCAGTATCCCCTGTGTAGTGCATTCCTGGACTTACGACAAGGAAAGGAGAACTTGTAGATTTTTCTCCAGTTGGCAAAAATCCTGTCCTGTTTTTTTATTGAGGTGCTCTAGTGAAACACAGGAGGTTGGAACTGTCATTTTGGTTACTTTATGATGGTAAAGAGCTCAACATAAAAGGGCTGCAAAATGCTATCTTTTTTAATGTCTCACTTCATAAATGATCTTAAAAAGAGGGCAGTCTCTTTTGGAAATAGAGGCCCATGCTGTCATCAGTTGGACACTGTCATGGTAATCGTATTACATTTTCACTAAAAACCAGTAACATTGCTGGTTTAGGATCCAAAACCATAAAGTATGAAAATAAAAATTTATCTTGTGCTCTCAGAAAACTTATAAGAAACTTTCCACCTGTGTGGTATTCAAAACTGAAATTGTCCTGTGCCCCTAAGGAAGAGGGAAGAGAAGGCAGTTTTTATTATGCACTGATCTAAAAGCATTTTTCCCCAAATTCCACAAGTTTATTTTATGATGAAGCAAGTTTATTTTGTTTTGATTATAGACAAGAAGCATATGTATAGCATATGATAGCTAGGACCTACATCTGGGCTACTTTCTGCTAAGCAGAAAATTACCAAATATATATCCAGTTCAGAGCATACCTGAGGTTCAGCACATACTACAAACAGACGATATTCAGCAAAGACATCCACGTTCTCTCTTCCTCAAACACATACATTCCAAATTTTCAAGAGTTTTGGCTCTAACTATAAAGATGTCTTTGGTTCACAATAATACACAAATGTTAGAGAAGCAAAAGTGACTTGTCATTTTATAAATGCAATTAAGATTGTTAATTGGTTGCACAAGATGTTATTTACAATACTAATTTCTGAACCAGATAATGATCTTTTCCACTTCCTGTAATGGTCTGTATATTATATCATGCTCCAATGCATTTGGACTTATTACCAAGTCATTACAACAAGAGTAAAGTTTTCATAATTTATAGAAGTGATTATGCTGTGTAGCATAGGAGCTGACCAAATAATAGCAAATGTCATTTTTTCCTCAGTTCCCCTGCCACTAGCACATCTCCACTCTATTAGAAAAGAACATGTCTGAAGCTACTATTCAGACATTACGGAACATGGTTACAAGCATCTTCATTTCCATCAGTCTGAATGTCATATATGCTTAACTCAACCATGTAAGCTTTGTATACTGGTAGTGCTGTACTGATAACTTCTGATATAGAGAACTGGTGTTTTTTTTTTCTTTTCAGATTCTCAATGATTTCACTCCATCAGGTTTTTTTACAGTTATGTATGTTGTACAGATTGTTACAGCTTTAGTTCTACAACCTGTATCTCCTTAGGGCTTTTGCCTCAGGGCAAACCATAACTGTCAAGTTTCCTTGTTTAAATTAGGTTGTTTAGAGTGTGTAGCAGGAAAAGACTGAGTAATGAAATCCATACCCTGACTGTATTCAAAAAAAACTTTTTTCTCCTTGGAAGATCTGAACCTGTGTATTAATTTTGGGCTAGTTGTAGAATGGTCTGAAGCACCAATTCTAGACACGTGAGCAGTCCTACTTGCAAACTAGACCAAAAAGTGCTCCAGAGAGCAGCCTGGCTTCTGAAGGAGTAAATTAGGGGTACAGATTTTAAGCTTGTATTTAATTCTCAGCTTGTTACAATTAAAGTCTTAAGTGCATGTCACATGGCAATCAGCTGCAAAAGCTTAAGAACAGCCTACCAATTGCCTGCTTCTGCTGGACAGCTGCGTCAACAGGCCATGTGAGAGTTCCTCAAACAGTGCAAAGTGATTTTATTTTATACTGTCATGGAAATGCAACTTGGGCTAAGCTGCTGGATTTCATATTAAGTGGCTGAAGAATGCAGGTCAACGCAGTAACCTCCAGCACCAAGGCAGTAACACATTGCCTGTGGAACAGCAGCATCTTCAATTACTGTGGGTGCTTGCCAGGCAAAATATACATCTGATCCTTAAAATCTATATTCGTTTAATGAAGACAAGGATTCCTGACAGCCTTTCCCTGGGTTACAGTACATAGTTTAATAATTGGATCTTTGAGTATAGCTTGATTTTTCATTTCCTTTTTTTAAAGGAGGGATAGTTTTTCAAAGTTACGTTGTCTTTTTCTTTGCTCATGCTGTTTAGGTTAGTATATATGCATACTTTCAGAAATCTAGCTGCTCTGGAATGAGGATTTTAAGCACTCTGACAAGTGTTTTCGTTGACAGCTGATGTGTAGTTTTTCATAGGCAACAGTGATGTGTTGATTAGAAGGGTTTATTTAGAAGTATAATAGAAGATGAAAAAGGTAAAGAAGAAGTTGGGAGGACTTTTTAAAACAGATACCCAATCTTGAGAGCTCTTTCTGACCACACCAATATACTGAGTTAGTGGCTTCTGTCATACTCATGCATACTGATATGGGGTGGTTCTTTGATATTGGTTCTTCTAGAGAGTATCTTAAGATTGTCTATTAAAAAAAGCATAGCAAAAAGGAAGAGGACAGTGTATGCCACCCATCTGCAAGGTTCTCAATAAACCCTCCACAATCATGCATTTGAGCAGGGAGATGTATCAAGAAAGGATAAGGAAGAAAACAAAATACTTTCCTTTAAAAATTTTAAATCTTAGGTCAAGAAAACAATATTATGAACAAAAACCTTCAGTAATATGTAATACCCTATTGTAATAGTAAAAAAAAAAGTAATACCCTATTGTAATCAGAATATGTCAGGTTGGTAAACCACCATTTTACCTCAAGGGCTTAGCTCTGCATTGCAGCCTTCCCTTTGCAGTGTCATCTTCACTGTCTGTTGGAGTGGGTTACAGCAACAATTTTGTCACAGATGCTTGACAGCTAGTGGAATGACAGGTTTCAATGGTCAATGTGCAATAAAAGGCCTTTGACTGAAAGATATTTCCCTATTACAATTATAGTTGCTCATTTATTATTCACTCTTTACAGAAAAAAAAAGGGGAATATGTATGGGTGGGTGTCTGGGGGAAAGGAATATGGAAAAGGCAAAGCCGTGAAGCTCTCCAGTGAGAAGTAAGCCATATCCTTATAGGTAGGCTTACCTGCACACCCAATGAAACTTGTTAGCAAAGGTATCAGTGCCATGTAAGGAGTATACTCTTTTCATGGCTATTTGTCAGTCTAATAACTCCCCAATATATTTTATTCAGGGTGGTGTTATAAAGTTAAGAAACTTGATTGCTGAGACTTTCAATTCTTTGCCTTCTTGCCATGTTTCTTCAAGAGGTTTAGCACATCTGCAGAGAAGTAGATTATGTAGCGGCAGTGTCTATAGGCAAAGCTCAAGTAGCACAACAGTGTTCACACCCATATAGCTAACTTTTTTTCCTCCAGAAAATATATTGGCCTCATCCACACAGCCTTTTCACAACAGTGCCTGGGCTCTGCTACAACCAGGCTATTATCCAGTCACACCAGTGGTATCTGATGTGAGCCAAAAGCACCAGACAAGGTATTAATTACAACTTTGACAATAAGTGATCACAGAGTGGTGCTAGAGCCTATTCCCAGCCCTATTTTCCGTACATTTGGGGGGAATGTATCTAAATATCTGAAGTGACAAAGTAGGGGATACTCTAGCTGGACTTATAAAGATGACTGATAACCCTAATTTCTGGGGTGCCAGAAAGGATAGTGCATTTGAGAGCTCTAGGACCACAAGACATCATTAGTCGTTAGACAGACTCAGTGGGCTTTACATCAAGTGGGACGCAACAGGTGTGGCCATGTGTTAAAGGCATGTCAATCTAAGAGAGGACTGACTAGGTCATTTCCATGTTTTTACAATAGCTTCTTTAAAAATCTGTGCAAGTAACACAAGTGATGGAGAAAAGCTGAGAAGAAGCCTTGATGAAGAAGGTAAAGGAGGTATACTGCAGCTGGCACAGTGTCACTTCTTATTCGTGTTCACATAATGAAAGGAGCAGGTTTACTCTTGCTTATGTAATGCTCTAAAATGCTCTAAAATTGCACTGACTTACAGTTCTTTCTCTCAGTCTAATCTTAATCGTAAATGACTATAACGTAAAATGGAACAAACCTACAAGGTCATACAATTACTGTAAGGGTATGTTTGAAAGTTTTCAAAGGATTCAAAGTTAATACACAAAGTTCACCCTATGAGTAGTCTTTAAGATGTAAAATGTAAGAAATATACATGTATGTCTGCATATAGGGTACCTTTGAGTTTCTAATGAGTGCTTGATTGTGGAGATTCTAATCTGATAGCAATTTTCATCTTCACTTCCTTATTTCTGGCATGGAATACTCTATCATAAAAAACAGACTGCGTTCTTTTCAAGTATATTCACAATAACTGTAGGGAAATGTATTTCATGGTTTTACAATAGGGCTTCAGACTTCACAAAGCAACTGTATTGGTTTTTATGCATCCTTTCAGCATCTAAGTAACTTTATTCAGCAGTAATCACCAGTAAAAGGCATAGCACTCTCTTGAGATGTGAAGACATTGATTGTAAATCATAGTTTGGTAGTGGTTCACTACAAGAACTAGGAATATCAAACTACATGTATTATTTTTATTTAGGTGCCTGGAAGTATCCTGCATCTTTCAAGTAAATCACAAATAACCTGATGTAACAGTAATTACTTTTGTTTAGGTGAATGCTTCAGGACTAATCTAGTGAAAATATCCCTGCCCCTTCAAAACCTGTAGGCTACTGCCCAAGCTCTGAGACTGACTGGGGGTGGAGGGCAGAGACACTAAGCAGAGAGTGCAGAGAAGAGAGGACCTCCCCTTTTCAGGATTGGCATGGACATAGATCAGTCTAAGAAAGTGCTGAGACCACAAGTTTCAGAGACCAGGATGCTAGTTGCAAGCATGAGCTGTCCTGGGCAGCTACCTGCACATCCTTACTCTGGTTCTGCTCCTTGCTTCCTGGACTACGTAGGGATTCTACAGAAACCATCCAGCAAATATGCTCACTTTAATTGATACTCTTCCTCCAGTTTTTATAGTCTCTCAAGTTGGATCAGAATTACTGTTATGTATTTTTTTGTTTGTTTGTTTCCAAGAGATTTGGTACCTTTGCAAAAATTATATGCTGATTCAAGGGAAGGAGGGGAAACAGGAATGCAGATGTGTGGGGAGGGCAGGTGTGCTTCTTTGGGTGGCAGAGCAGATTTAACCTGATATAGGCTACACTGAGTACCTGTCTCCCCTTCTTCTTGTCAGAGTTGAGGACAAGGCTCGGTTGAGGTATGGTTTAAGAATAGAACAAGGTTAGTGCCTCTGCAATTTATATAACTGTTGTAATCACTGTAGAGCAAACCACCTTATTCTGCAGCCTGGATTCCACTGGTAGAGCAATACCTCAATATTAATGTGAAAGCAATGCATTTTTGGTCCATGTCTACAAAGGTCATCAGTCCTCTTTTGATTTGGATATTAGCTGATTTGGCCTTCAACCCTTCTGTGCTTCAGATCTTGAACTCCGCAACACATAATCATTTTTTACCCACACTTAACAGGAGTCTTAAATAAGAAGTATGTTTAAAACTATGAAAATTCAAATAATGAAGTGTGAAAATGGCTCCATTGTTGTTTTGCATAAAGGATAAGAGATGGTGGTTGAGTAGGGGATGTGGAAGATAAAAGGCACTGAGAAAATATCAAAAAGGTAGAATATATAGAAAGTAGAAGGACCATTCTGGAAGTTTGTGAGGTTCTGCCTGTAGAAGACTGTAGCTTTCTGAGTTTACTTATATAAATATTTCACAGAATATAACAATAATGATGACTTCTAAGATTCAAGAGATAATAGCAAACCTGAAGCCAGATCATAGCTTGGACTTCCATGAATATACTGAAGCCTTTGCTGCAGTAGGAGCAGGCCAGCTGACCCAATTTAACAAAGCATATATCCCCCCCTGATGCTTAAAACTGCAGGTTCTGTTGGCAGAACATTAGAAATTGTAATCGAGGCTGAATGTGCCAAATTTCAGAGCCCAAATCCTTCAGAAAGACCCAGCACATCAGGAAAGTCTTTCAAAGGCTTTGGGAAAGGATTGCAACAAAATGATAGCTATTCTCAAAAATAGTTGTGCTAAAAAGCAGAAAATTATTATTTCTAAAATTCTTATGGCAGTAAAATTTCTACATATTGCCTCAAAGGGGTACTTCTGTCATCTGGAAAGGTCAATACTTCACTGTAGTCTCTGTTTATCCCATTGGTCATTACTTTCCAGGAAGTGCCTGGTGCCTCCAGAATGACTCCTCAGATAATAAATAAATAAATAGTGTAAACCAAGTATGCCTTAAACTTAAAATATAACAAACTGTTATTAAAAATTGTAGTCATGTGCAATAAATAAATTCAACAGTATTAGACAGTCAGCATCTAGTAACTCTCTCCTCTTGACTGATTTGCTCCAATTTCTCAGACACAGTTACCAATAAATAAATACCTTTCTGGATAACTTTCTCCTGTACTGATGTTGCCTCTTAGCCTGTTGAATCACTTCTGCCATTGAAGTAACAGACATTTTTAAAGTGAATATCACCAGTTTTTAATGGGAATAGATTTTGCATGTGTTCTGCAGATAAATATCCTTCAATAATTGCAATTAGATAAACTAATTTTAATGAAGACGTCCTGTTTGGACATTGAATAGTCATGTTGGCATTTTCTTACTGGGATACTTAAGTAAGGTATCTCAGTCCATATTTACACATCAGACATAAACACTTAAGTTGATTGCCAAAGGTTCCAAATTGTAGAAATTTAATTAATTGCATTCCTGTAAATCAGGCCACTACCATTTTTAACAACTTGGCCATCCAAATTTGAAAGCACTGACCAAATTTTACATCACGCCAACAATGGTTTGGTGCTTTTTAGGAAAAAATGCAAACAAAGAAATTTGGTTTAAATCTTTGGGGTTTTTTTCTCAGTATAGAACATCCCTTGTGCTCTCTGTGGGTACATTGATACAGACAATAAAGGTCATGATCTCAGCTAAGGGCCTCCACACTGCTCCTAGGAACAGCCCCAGGTGTTTTGGCCTCTCCAGTTAGCTCTGCCCCAGACAAGCTGTGGTGGAGGGTCCTGAGCAATGTGAACATGAATAGAGCAGTTTGTGGCCATCCTGTGTTCAGCATCATGGAGGTAACCTGTGCCTGCAATTCATCTGGTGCCTGTTCTAAGTCAGGATCCCAAAAGCAGGCCATCCTCTCCCTGAATATTCAGAGGGTCCTGATCTGCTGAGTGCCTCAGAAGGTCCCAAAGAGGTGATGGCCAGCAGAGCTCCACATGGAGTGTGGCTCCAGCTACCACATGCTGCTGGCAGAGACTGGGGTACAGATCTGTGTCATCTGCCTTTCTACTGATTGCCTTAGCCTTATGAAGCTATCCAGGAGCTGCGGGTCCAAGCTGACTCCCTTCTCAACATCCAGGCAGAGCCGATCACCAGCAGCTTCCTTATTTATTCTCATTTTCATAAGCTGTAATTGGTTGAGCATCAGTTTAAGGGATTCTCACCTGCTTCTGCCCTGCCAGCAGTGGCTTTTCCCTCAGCCTTGAGGAACAGCACTGGGGGTGAGCCTGCCCAGCCGAGGGGGTGAGCAGCTGCTTTTTGCGGTGCCAAAGGCTTGGGGAGAGGCAGCCAGACTAGTGCAGGAGAGTCTCTCCCTTCTCACTGTCTTCTCTTCCCACTGGAAGTTTATGCCTGTCAGTTGTAATCTGTAGCTAATGCCCAATCAATTCCTGCTTCTAAACTTTCAATGCAGCAGCTGCCTATGGAGGTTGAAGTCTCTGCCCAGAAGGGGAAAGGGAAGCATCAATTATAATTTTTAAAGTTTGTATTTACTGCTGGCGGTTTTTTTCTGGTTGCAACTGTTAAATAGTTGGCTCTCTGAATTTTGAACTTACACTGGAAAGGTTTGAGGTGATTATTTTGATCTTTGCATGATTTGGGGAGGCTCAGAAGGGGCCCCGGAGGACTGATTGCCAGCGCCTTTGAGCTGAGCTCCAAGCTGTGTCCTTTGTTCTGCTTGGAGCCAGCATTGATTCTTATGAGTTGTGATGGTGGTTAGACATAATCTGTTTTTTTCAGTGATTTCAGGTTTCAGCATAGTTTAGGGATTTTTTCCTCTATTATTTTCTCTAGAAGGATTAAGTATGTTAAACAAATCAATAGATAAATTATTCCAATCCAAATGTGCAGAGAGAGGACTGTGACCCTTCCTCCCTTCCCCTGCAACCCTCCATATTCAACTGTTTTAAAAGAGACCTGCCCTGGGTTTTGTTTTGCACCTAGTTTTAGCAACTACTCTGTTGTGAGATTGGCCTGGCAGCATTTTGAAGGAGTATTTCATATCCCATTGAGCAATTTTGGTTTTATATAATGATATAGGGCACAAATTGCAACATTTGTGAGAGATAAGGGTACAAAGACTTTTATTTATTTTGAAGTGCTGTTTTGGACATAGCATGATTGTAGGCAATGGGAACAAGTTAGCCTGTGAAAATGTATGTTATGTTCACATTTGTTAGGTATGTAACTGCATTCTTCTCTTAATACACAGAAACGTTTATGCTTAGACTTGCAGTTTGGAGCAAAGACTACCATAATAGGAATGATATGTCGAGATTTAACTGCTCTGTGGATTGTAGTACAATAAAGCAGTAATCTGTCTCCCCTGTGATGGTTCTAATTTTTTATTCAGCTGTGGCATTCCGTACCATGCTGTTTATGTTGTACTTTCATTCACTCGTGGATCTGATAGTTGTGAAATTGGCAGATGGTTTGTGATGCTTTGCTAGGAGGGGTTGTATCAATCCCAGTGATTAAAAGGCTTGCTGATTTGCTTACCCAAAGGGATTAATGGCAGGCAGCAAGGGCTTTGTTTGAAAAATCCATGCCCCATAATTCAACAAGGGGACAAAAAGTGGGCTGGAAGTAATCCAGTATTAGAGCTGCTTTATGGAGAAGCTTTTTAAAAAACTTACTGACTCAGCAACCGGACATTTCCTGATGAGATCTGAACTATCAAGGAAAATGCAGCTTCACACTGTTTTCTCTGTCATTCCATGAGAATAAAGATCAAGTTTTTAAGCAGGTCAGCAGCAGAATTGAATGACATGTAAAACTTCTGAGAGCTGCCCTGCATATTTTGCTTCTGTATAAAATCAGAAATGCAAAGTACAGAAGCATGACCTTGACCCATCCTCTCCTACCTATATAATTTAAGCATTTATAAATTAGCTGGATTTTCATTGGTATAGTCAAATGCTCAGGCAGACCAGACTATGAGCACTTTAACCTGCTGCTTAGGCTTCTGTAAGTTATTGGTTTCCAAGGAAATTGTAGTTGCAAATTGCAAACTATAGTCTATGGTAATAGTAGGCTATTAAATTCAAAGTTAAATGTCAACACACAGAGCCTAGTGAAAAGCAAACTCCACTGGGAGTTCAGGATGCTGGTCTCTGTTCTCAAAACTATTTTAACGTGTATGCAATGAATGGGAACAGAGGTACTGTATCAGCCCTTCTCACACCCTTCTCTCTTCAGCCCTTCACCTCTTCCATTCCTGGCTTCCCAGCTCCAAGTGGATGCAGTTCCCTCTCAGTCCTGCCTCTTGTCAGATGAGTAGGGCACTCCTGAGCAGTGGGGCTCAAATACTCTCAAGCTGGGAATGCCTGGGTCCTGCCTCTACCAGCAACTGTGCTAACTTACTGGATACCCCACCAAGGTAGGCATGGCTTCGGCTGCCCAGTGTGAGCTTCCTGTTTCAGTCAGTGCAGGCTGCCATAGACATTTGTGGATGATTTGTTCTGAACACATCTACTGACTTTACTTCTTTGGGGAGTGTAGGCGGAGGTAGGTATACTGGAGCTTAGATGACAGACACCTGTCCACAGCCTAAAGTGCTTCTCCATATGCAAAGTTACCTATTCTGTTGCTACGAAATTGAAATGGAGAAGTTTCTTGACTGCATTTCTGAAAATGAAGAATGGGCATAAGAGTGAACAGTCCAATTATGCCTATTTTGGGTTCCTAATGGACTGTAGGCAATTGGTGTATGGTGTCATACAGTCTCAGTGCTGCTACCACTCCTTCTGTATGTCAGCTGATTCTGCATATTGGTATCCTTTCTTAAAAATAAATGGCATTCCTTGGGGGG
>JANZLQ010000086.1:33560034-33570279 GCA_026212715.1 Elanus axillaris | reverse complement strand
GCTACTGTACCTCCTACTCCCCCCACCCCACCCTCAACCCCAACCCCAATTAGATTCTGATTACAGGTTTGATTAACTCTGCTTTGGGAAAAGATAGCTGTAAATTTTTGCCACTGTATGGAATAGTAGATCTGTATGAAACAAGAGATTTGTACTGCAGATGAAGGCCAGAGAACTGGTGCAGCATAGAAATAACAGGTGCATCAACTTCAGCTGAAGACAGTATGAATCTCTGTGTCTTACGCCAAAGGATGTATTTTTGTCCTGTTTCTAGAATTTTAGTGTCTCTCTCCCTTGCTCACATAGGTATACCATTTGCAGTACAAGGAAGCCAAAAACAGACCTGTGGTTTTTGGTTCTTGTTTTCTACTGGTTGTTGTATGACATTTACAAGCTGAGGAAGTCATATATTTTCAAAAGCTTAGTTCTGTACTGTATTTAAATAATTTTTAAGAGTAGTGATGGCTTTAGTCTAATTTGGAGTAAGTGCTTATGAGACTGAAAGGTGAATTTACTTTTTTCTGTAAAAAAAATACCATTTGATAGATGAGTTTCAACCAAACAAACCTATTAAACAAAATTGCTGGCACAGGTGGTAACTGGTTTCTGCCAAACATCTACACAGAAAGTGATTTATGTCATCACAACATGATACAGAATAGGCTGCCCTGTGTGATTCCTTTGTGAACGAGATAGGTGAACATCTTTGTAATACTGTTGAAGAAGAGCTTACATCTCCTCATCTGAATTGGTGGCTGTCATAAGGTTTTCTAAAAACCTACTACATAAATCTTACTTTTTGATGATTTCTGAGATTGAATTCGGTTGAGCTGAAGCCTTTATTGCATTGAATTGCAATGTGAGTCAAGGACCAATGGACATGAATAAGAATTAAAGAGATGCAAGAAAATAGCCCTAATAAAAAAGCGCAGCACTTGAGTGCCACAGTTAGATTGAGTCCTGAATTGTCATTGATGGGTTTCTCAATCTTGTCAGTAATGATGGTATCCCATGGTGCCAGCAAACTGCGAGCAATTTTCTGCTGTAGCTGCTGTGACCAGATTGTATTAAGATGAAATGTTGTCATGAGACAAATATACAAAAGCTTCTACTTGCTTGTGTCTGATGCAAGGAAGAAAATCATCTTTCTCTGCTTGGTGAAGCATAGAGAACCCTCCTCAAATCAAGGCTGGAAGAAAATGTGTTGGTGTTTCAGTCATGTGCCATTTATTGTATCTTTATTAGACGCAACTTTTGTAACTGGAATAAAATGAGATTGTGTATGTACAGACTATTTTCAATATATTAAATATCATTTTGTCATTTATGTGGATGTATTACCTACAGTAATGTTTTCCTCTTTTATCGCTGAGTAGAACAAATAACCTAGTAACCTAACCTAGTATGAACATTTGTAGATAGAACTGCATTATGGCTGGTGCATGTTTTCTGTACATAATTTAAATTTGTATTTCTTAGAAGTAACCCAGAGTAGTGATGGTTGAATAGAGTAGAATAGAACAGACTAGAATATTTCAGTTGGAAGGGACCTATAATGATCAGGTAACCCAACTGCTTGACCATTTCA
Source organism: Elanus axillaris (assembly GCA_026212715.1). Classification (NCBI taxonomy): domain Eukaryota; kingdom Metazoa; phylum Chordata; class Aves; order Accipitriformes; family Accipitridae; genus Elanus; species Elanus axillaris. Next base: position 33,568,691 of record JANZLQ010000086.1, on the reverse strand, counting down.
GTTGCTGGCGAGACAGGAGAACAGAATTGTTTAGATAGGTTTACTGAGAAGCACAGACACAGATGACAGGTATCTGTATCAGAGATATTCAGTTCTGTTAAATCCATTGCAATCTTTCATTTGAGGCCTTTAAGGTGACAAAAGTTCACAACTAAACAGCCCTCTAATGGAAATTTAGCTGGTTTCAATTATAATTAAATATGAACCTAATTACACCAAAGTCTGGAAACAACAGGAAGACATCACATCCAATTAATTTTAAGCAGGAATTCTTAGGAAGGTTGCTGTTTAAGGTTTGTGTTCTTGTGGTTACTTTTGCCAGTAGTGATAGAGACATACTAACAGGTACTGCATACAAACCAGTTTCTGACCATTATCAGTAAATCAGAAAATTTCTATCTTTGGATAATTGAGAGGGATAGTACTTTCAATTTTAAGTGGATAAAGTACATAAGCAGGCAGGTGCAGTTGAGAGAATGTAGAGCAACAGCTCTAAATCCTTTAGACACATCATTAGCTGAAAACGACTTGTTTTGTTTTGGTTTTAAAAGGTGTTTATTCATCACTGTTGTGTAACTAACAGCAGCCTATAATTCATCACATAAACCACTCTGGTACCTGAGGATGGAAGGTGGCAAACGTGACACCAGTTTTTAAACAGGCTTTCTGGGAAGTCAAGGTTAACACAGACCTGTAATCTATACAGGTGTTAGTCTGTAACAGACAAATATAGTTGTCAGGGAAATGAATAAAAACTGTGGTAAAAATAGATATAATGGACACATGGATAAATATGATGAACATTCACTTTTTAAATGGAGTGCTTGACTCACAAAGCCACCGGAATTCTTCAAAGCTGTCAGCAAGTACATGGATAAAGGAGATACTGTCAGAATTTTCAGGTGGCCTTCAACAAGAGTTCTTTCCCAAAAGTTTTAAGGAAATTAAGTGACTACAGGATTGCTGCCTATGCAGTTCCTTGCATAGACAGATAGTGGATCAAAAGACAGAAACGAAGGAATAGAAACAATAGAATGAATGTAGATGTGACCAAGTCTGTTGATGATATTAAAATTAATTCAGCATTGTAAAGACAAGGTTCATCAATAGCAAACTACAAGATTAACTTATAAGAATCAGTGACTGAGCAGTGAAATGACAGATGAAATGCAATGTAAATAGATACAAAATGATGCATGTAGAAAAAAAGTCCGAACTTCACACAGAAAATGAAGGCATTGAGCTCACCATTAATACTCAGGAGAACCAAGAGTGGCCTGGACAGGCTGATCACATCTTCTCTATAAGCAAGAGGGAGCTGAACTGAAGCTAGCAGAAGGCAGGTTTGGAACAGTAAAAGGGGACAGTTTCTCACCAGTCATGGAACTCCTTGACAGAGAACACAGCTTTGCTGTGGCCCAAGGTCTTAGACTTTAAAGCTAAGGAGCTAAAATGGCCCTAAAAATTATTTCAAGGACAGTTCTCTCTATGATAGTCCCATAACATGGTTTATATTAATACTAGCAGATGATAACAAATAATAACCTTCTTTGGCTGGCAGACAGAGCTTCTGAACTGTCCTGCTGCCAGCACCTTTCAAAAGCAGCCATATAGTAATACTGACAAATCTGTGATGTATTGCTTCACTGGTACTATTTTCAGTCTTGTGAAGATACAAAGGACAAACCCCAGAGGTACTGTGCTGTCCTGGGTGAGAAAAAAGCCTAAAACACTGAGGTTGAAGCACTCATAGATGATGGGGACAGCAGAACAAACAGGATGCTTTTGAAGTGGTGAAGGAGAGAAATTGCATTTCTGAACTCCTGGACCCAAAAGCTGAGATAGGATAAAGTGAAATGGAGGAGTTAAAAATATGAGAAATACACCAGCAAAGGTGGCTGAAGTTGATGGATACCTGTGGGCAAAGTGTGGTAATAGCTCCCTGCTAGACAAACCCAGAAGCTGCCTGACTTACCGAGAGTAACACTATCTCAGTTTCTGATTCATAGGCTTGAGACTTGAATAACTTTTCAGACCTCTACCAAAATGAGTACTTCTACAGGTTTTAGGTGTATTTGATTAAGTAGGAAAAAAAGTTCTTGCAAAAAGTTTGTGAGGTTTTTTTCTTTCTGATCATGACAAGATGTGATAGCTTTATAAGTGCACACCCAGAAGAGGAAAAAAGCATAGTACTTTTTCTTCCTTTTACTTTGTCAAGTGATTTCCTGTTAATTCAATGGAAATAAGTAACTGATCTTTTCATATCAATATCACAGTGTGTGTCTACTTTCTGGCAGGGCTTAAGACAATAATAAGTGCTTGTTGTCTAACGTTGCTTATCATCATCTCCTAAGATTGTTTTGAGTCCTTCAGTAATTTCAGTTGCAGCTTAGACAGGCAGTAAATATATACTCCAGTAATCAATTTGAGATGAGTATTTGGAGAGAGCCGTACATACTTAAGTGCTGTTAATACGTCCTTTAGCTTGCAGGTGTACAGCATATGAAAAAAATAGAATATAGCAGGTGGGAATACTGAAGATGTCTGGAAATTGATGACACTCATGGCTCTTTATCCTGAGAAAACACGTGGTTTCAACTATTGTTAAATGTGATTTCTTTATATGTTGCCCTGATTAATTATTTGCTTATTTGGGATGTTTAGATTTGTTAATGTTTGTTCTGCCATTTGTTATGGATGCAGGTAGTCTTTGTATCTCTGGTTGGCAACACTCATTTACTTCTCTCCACTTACTGCATCTTTGATTTAGCTTCTCATCTTTCTTGAGGCCAACTCAAATTCTTCATCGTTATCTTGTGTACCTTAGGCATCTCTCTTGAGTAGATTGTCAGCCTTTCAAAGTGGAGAAATCCCATCCAATACTGATTCCTTGGATTTTCTTCCTTAAACTATCCGTATTTTCAATTCCGTCTTTCTATCAATGGCCCTTTCTCTTTATTAACCATTTAACTCTGAAGGTCCTTTTAAAAAAAGAAAACAAACTTCTGCCAAGCATCTATTTCATTCCTCATCAAGCTCAAATTCTGTTTTTCTGTTGCCTGAAGCCTTCTGGTATTTTTCCTCCAAATCATCCTTCACACCATCCCTAGATACATTCCACTTCAAAATAGCCCTCCCCATCTGCCTTCTAAGGGGCATAACCTTTCTTTATCCTCTCCTTCTTGCAAGCTCCTATGTGTTTCTACTTTCCAAATCTCATGGCTACTCAATATATATACCCTCCCCCCCGCTTTTGGCTGTCATACATATATTGCTATATTTTAACTGTTCAAGGTCTCTTCTCTTGTAAAAATGACCTGCTTGCTTTGCTTCCATGTATTGCATGTATTGCATCTGTAACCCTCTGCCTCATATCACCAGGTTTTCTTCTTTTCTAACCCTCGTACTCTTCTCTGTGGTTGAGGGGACACTTACATTTTGTCCTCCTTAAAGAGAGCTTCTAACTGTCTGTTAAGAATCCCTCTGCTAGCTTTTTTTTTTTTTTTTTTACATCTCACTCTTTTTTGCTTCCCCTCTCAGTCACCCAGAATGTAAGCTATAGAAAATGATGTTTTTCATAGCATTGCTATAAAAGTGAGACCAATATTTCTTCATTCTCCTTTGTGGCTTTCATATTCTGTATTGCTGGCATAAAAGGACATTCCTGATCTCTCTAGAAAGTGTAGGTACCTGTTTAGGGCCTTGCTATAAGTAGAACTGCAATTCTGAAAAGCCAGGTCTGTATATGCTGCAGTAAGTGCCCAGCCACAGGATCAGCTCGTGGCCCAGAAGGTTAATCTTGACCATTTCTTACTGTGAAATGAGTTCTTTGGACATTGGCTAACCTCATTTATAACTGCAGCAAAATAATCTTTGTGAGCATTAATAAAAAAAGCCTTTACAACAACGAATTGCCACAGAAATGTTCTGGTATTGCTTCCAACGGTGCACAACTAGAACGCTGAATCTGTAGGACAGGTAGACATAAAAATGATTGGCCAAGAGATAAAACTTCTGTGCCAGATACTCAAAAGATATTAGGTGCCTTACATCTAAAATATCAGCTGTTAAACCTTTAAAATCCTGCTTTTTGAGCAGTATGATCTCTGAGCTGGGGTAGGAGGAAAGGTTATTTCATACAGGAGTCAGACATGAATGTGTATTGTGCCAGTCTCTTTCAATTTATCCAACATTCACCAAACTTTCTGCATGGAGAAACAGATTAAAGTGGAAGACAAACTTTAAAATGGATGCTACCTCAGAATTTAATTCAATTTATAAACAATCACAGTCTGTTCCCTATCAGCCCATCTGCAGTTAGCTTTTTTCATAAAAATGCATGTTCTGTAACTTTTAATAAGACTGCAAACAAAGAAGCCTCATTCACAGTCTGTTCACCTAATAGATTTTAAATACTTGCAATTTTTTTTTCTGAAATTATATCTAAACAGCTAATCAGAATGGATTATTTCTTCCAGTGATAATGGTTCTGACTAAAAACAACTCTTCCAATGGGTAAATTTTTATAAGATTTTAAACTTCTGTGGCATCTGTAGTTGGGTGAGTCTAAAAGCACTTACTAACTGAGGGACAAATACAGAGAGGAAGAAATTGCTATCACAGTACCAAGCAGGTATCTTCTATATTACATTGTCTGTATATGATATAGGAATAGGTGTGTAAGTATTCTGCTTCTGAGGGGGAATTTCCTTGGCTTTCGTGGTCATAATAGTTCATACAATCTGCAGTCACATGGGACATGTTGGTGACTTGACTTGTCATGTACACAATGGTGCTGGAAGCTTACTGTTACATTTCCAGGGAATCTGTAAGGCAAATGCTTAATGTCTTACATCAATTATAGAAATACCTAAACATGTTTTTCCTTTCATCTTTTAAAATCTTCCATATTCCCAATCTAAATCCTCCTCATTCAGAAATAAAATTTGAAAAGGTGGCCTGTAAAACATTGCTAATTTTCAACTAGTCTTTGCCTTGTAAAGTTTTTACCTGAATTTGATCAATTAGCTGAACAGAGTCAAGCAATATCTGTTTCTCCAGAGCAGCGAAGATTGAATTGCCTAATCATGAAAAGCAAGTGCAGGTCGGTCCTGCAAACACACAGTGGCACTCTCCCAAGATGCCCTTGCTGCTGCTTCCAGATTGAGGTGCCATTTGCTGGGCAAAACCAGGAAGACCAACGTGCCAGGCACCTGGGCTCTCTGTGTGGTACCTGTACATACCCAGTTAAAACATCATGTGCATTTTTCATGAGAGCTGGCTGGCTCCAACTCCAGCTATCCCTTTCTTCTTTCAGGGGCTAGCACTGGCCATTGCAACCTGACCCAGGGGGTTTCCAGCAGAGGAGTCCAGTCTGTGTTCTCCCTTTTCATATAGGGGGACAGAGAATATATATGGGGGGATGCAGCCCACCATTTGTGGGGTGACTCTAGCCTGCAGAACTGCTGAGTGAGGCAGTGGTGCCTTTCAAGCATGGGATGGGATAGCGGTGCTGGGGGAGAATAAGGAGAAAACAAAAAGCTGCTTATCTGACCATCTTGCAGTCATTTTCCTGATGTGTGATACATACAGACCTGTTCTGAATATTTTACACAGAGATAACTGAATTATTTTTGAGTTGTCCCTGAAATTTCTTCAGTTTCTGAAAATCATTTTTGGATTATGGATGCCAAATTCATGTGAAATGATCTCATGTCAGTTTAGCACTGTGTTGAAGTCATTATTTCTGCTTAATCCTCTTTGCTTATGCCCAAGGATTTCGTTAGTAACTCTTGTCATTACATCATCCTGGGAGTTCATGTTCTCTCTGATCTTTTTCAGTTTCACCATTTTCCAGGGTTCAGACCTCCTGTTCTGTTAGTGTAGCCTGTGTTCGTGGTTCCTACACATGCTTGCCTTCCATGCACTACTTCCTTCTCCATATCAGAGTTTACTAGCAGTCATTTGTGTAATTTGAATAATCAGCAATGTTTTGGGTTTGGATTTTTTTTTATTTACTTCTAGATTATTTTTTTAAATGCTTAATGGGATTGTCTCTAGTACTCAACGTTACAAAATCACACTTTCAGCATTTTGAGAATGATTCAGTATTAGATAATTTTGGATCACTTAGTGTTCTGAATGTACACTTTACCGGTATTGTCCAGTGTTGCGCTATTTTCTAAGTAGTAGTTAATGTGGTTCTAAGTGAACCAGTACAAAATTCTAAGAATATTCCAACTTCATAGTTACCAATTTATAACCTCCTAAAATACTAGAACATGGTATGGCTGCCAAGACTTCCATTATGTAACCCCAAAGATAGTATTTAACTGTATTCCCATCATCTCGAAACCAAGTATTTGGAAATCTTTTCCTTTATCATGCACAGCATTCATACTTCTTTGTTTGCCTTCGTTGCATTCTGAAATGTTAGCATGCTTACAAATTTCTTAAGTTTCCTGAGTATTCCAAGGCTTATATAAAAACTGGTAATAATGGTTGAAATAGCTCTCCAGCCATCTCCATAGAGCTTTGGAGGTCATTATAAAAAAGAAGCTGATTTAGTAATCCTTATCTCTAGCCCATGTTAGGTATTTATTCACTTATGTTACTCACACCATGAAAGAATCTTTCATCATTCTCATGTAATGAGTACCACATTCTGCTTTTTGCAAATACAAGTATTATTTGAATACTTGAGCTTCATCGGCATGTTATGAAGTTTTATCACTTCCGTCTATAACTGAAGTTTTCACTATTGCTAAGTCTTCTCTTGTTGCTATATTTTAAAGCCTTTTTTTTGTAATGGCTGTATACCTGTCATCTGTGATTTGATTCTGGCTGATCTTAGATCTCATCCCCATATTTCTGGTAACAACCATCCCACTGGTAATAATAGCTAAATAATTCCCCCCTTATTTTATTATTCTCCAAGCCAAAATCTCTGGTGTCAATTTGGCATTAGCTACAGCCTTTGAGGAGGTAGGGGGAGAAAGGGAGAAATACCAAACAGTTGATTCCTATGATTCATTCCTATTCAGTCCCTGTAGAGCTGTGCTTGAACAAAGATAATCTTTGCTTATTTTTAGGTTTACCAAAGCAGTAACATATTTAATATTTTGTTATTTGCATAGATTTTTTCTAATTAATATTAAATGAGCTTCTAAAAATCATGGGAGAAGCAGCTCCAATAAATAATCCCAAAGTGAAGGATTTTTTTTTTAATATCAAAAATAGATGGAAAATAGAATTTAGCAAAGCAACCCTATTTATCAGTTTAGCCAAAGAAATCACAGAGTGCTTTTGCAGATAGTTAAGGTCTGACATAGAAATTGCATGTACCTTTTGAAACAAGCTTTTGTTACCTTAAACTTCAGTGTAGTTAAATTGCTTCCATTTGCAAATCCTTCACTAAATATGCCTGTGTCAGTAGGCCAGGCATCATGTTGTGAATCAAAAATCATGTTGCTTTTTGCTCCCTCTAAATGTCAGGTGTTGATGTTTTCTGAGAAGCTGTTTGCTCTGTAGTTACTGTGCTGGGGCAAGTCTGAAGACGTATTACCATGGAGCCTGCGGTTTTTTGAACATAAATGGAACACCCCTCCAGCCTGCTGTGACGAATTTCCTACACAGTCATGTCCTTGAATCATAAGCAATCAGTGAAGCATGGTTCCAGGAGACAATTCTGGGAAAGAAACCTGGGGGAAACCTTTTAGAGGGACAAATATGAGCAACAGAACTATAGCTCTTATCCCACAGTCAGCTCCAGATTCATTCTTGAAATTAAGTCTATCGAACCTCCCACAGGATCTTGGTCTCGAAAAGGCACCAGTCTGTAGTAATGATTTTAATCTTAAATGATACAATAATTGTCCCACTAAATTAGAGACTCTTCCATTTCTTAATAGACATTGAACAAAAACCTACCTTCAGTTATTTTAGAAGGTGGTGAATGCCTTCAAAGAGAGCTGTTTGTTATTCATGCCAAAAAGCCAAATCTCTTTGATACCTAAGTATATCTTTAGGAATCTATCTTTAGTCATTCCTGTAAAGAAAATTCTGAGTGCTTTTCAGGGCAAAAACCTCTATTCCCTCCTCTGTCTTGGGTAAATGGAACTAACAAAAACTAGTAAAACAAATAAAGAAAGTAGAATTAGTAACCTAGGTACAAAAATGCAATTACATACATTTTTCTTAAGCTCCTCAAAAGGAAATTTTTATGAATACAAGAATACATGGCTATTTTCTTGTTCTTATTTTCTTAAAATGCCAGTGAACTCAAAGCAAGAGGTTTCTCTCAGCACTCATTCCCCCAAAATTTTCATTTTGATATGGATCCTTTACAGACTTTTATTGGGAAAAGAAGAATTGAAAGCCAGTTTTTGATATCTTGAAAATAATGTAACTGACAAGAAAAAAGAATCTCAAAAAAGGTAGACTCAATAGAAAACAAAATATTAACTACTTATCATGGTTTAACCCCAGCCAGCAACTAAACACCACACAGCTGCTCACTCACTCCCCCTTCACCCAGTGGGATGGGGGAGAAAATTGGGAAAAGAAGTAAAACTTGTGAGTTAAGAATGGTTTAATAGAACAGAAAAGAAGAAACTAATAATGATAATAATAACACTAATAAAATGACAACAGTAATA
>JANZLQ010000086.1:33489020-33540966 GCA_026212715.1 Elanus axillaris | reverse complement strand
GGGGGGCAGGGGGGGTCTCTCTTACATTTTGCTTCATTCTTCCTGGTTTTTCTGTCTCTGCCGCATGTTATTAAGTCAGCTTTACAAAGCCTTCACTCTGCTTAAATTCTGGGCATAAAGAGGATGGATAAGAGATAATTTTTGGTAAAAGATTGACCCCTGAATATTATGCAGCAGCTTTATTACATGGGGTAGTGCATAATGTTATCTTTAGATGTTGAATAACATAATTTTGTTTGAATTAAGTTCTTTTAGAGATTGTAAACTTGCTATTTTCAAGTTTGATTCTTATCACCATTCTAGTTCTATTACTAGTTGTTGTTTTCTAGTAATGGCATTTTTATATTAAACTTCTGGCTCCTTTCTGAGCCATTTTCATCCTGCTAAACAACATGGGGAGTACAAACAAGGATCTAACTATGCTGGCATTTCAAAGAGGGTGAAAGAAATTATAGAAGTTAGGTGGTATTTGAGAAATGCTTTCACCCACTGTCTTTTATGTTTCTATTTTTCTGATCAGTGATAATGTTTTTCAGAGCAGAATTTTTACACTTGTTCAACACTGCTTTTTTTGTGAGGTTGGGGTTATTTTGTTAATGATCATGGTAAGGAGTTATTATCTTAGAATATTGGCTTTTGCTACAAACCATTTAATATTGCGTATTTTCCTGTAGAATTTGAAGGTACTTAAGCATCTGTTTTTTTCTGTAGATAAGTTTCTCCTTTTTGTTTCAAAGTGGAAATAACACTGTTGTTGAAGATTTGAGTTTTGATTTTTTTTCAAGCAGTAGTTTTTCAATAATCAGTCATTGCAAGACTCCTTTGCAGACACAACAAGTGTTTTGTATGTTACAGCGATGGTGTGGGAATTATGTTCCTCTACCTGTTGCTAAGCAAAGTGTTCTATCCATATACTCTTCTGTAATATGTAACTTAGAGCAATGCTAAGCAGGACTGAGCTGCCTCATTGTTTTACACCGAGGTTAGGGTACCTCTTCCTTAACTTAAAACTTTCCTAACATAGGCATCCACATGTGAACCAGTGGTGTAGACTCCCCCTTTGTAGACGGTGGAGAGAAAAAGGCCTTTTTCTAGGATGTGGCCGAGATCATCCTAAGGTTAGTGCCAAAAATACAACAGAAGTGTCTGTTTCTCTCCACTGACAATAAAAGTCATCTAGAAGTCATCATTTTCTAGACATGTAAAGTTAAGTGACATTTCTGTCAACCATTCCCTCAACTGTGGAAAGTGAACAGAGATACAGAGTCTGAGAGCATTGCTTACTGGGGATCAGTAACACCTCTATGTGTTCAAGCCAGTTGCTGTGTGGTTTTTAAGTTCTTTTGGAAGAAAAATTTTGGGGTTTGAGAAAACAAGGATTTGCTTTTAGACAGGTGATAATTATTAAATTGTAGCAGTGCCATATGGCTTGATACCTTGGGATGTCAGAAATAGGAAAGAGATAGATAAATTTGTGGGCAGAGAGCAGGTGAAGATAGCCAGAGGTCCACAGTAAAAGCAATTTATCAAGTGGTTTTACTGCACAAAAAATGCAATTTATTCTGCAGGTAGTTATCACATAACATTTTTTGCTGATTCATCATAAGCTGTGCCTCCATCATGCTGCTGCGGGGGGCACAAAGTAAACAGTGACTTTTGTTCTGTTCCTGTGCAGGAGACTGGCAGAGGCTCATAATTTTCCACACTGCTTCCCAGGAGGCTTCATGGAGGATCTTAACTGGTGTCAGCTTTACCTAAGATTCTCTGGAATACCTCTGTCTGCAGTTTCAAAGAATTATAATAGATTTGGAGAAAGCTCATCTTTTATGCCCTAATTGCTTGATGACCTGACAGAAGAATGCAACTTTTGTGCTAATGTCAGTGGTATACAAGCTTCTTGGAATTAAAAAAGGCAAACTTCTGTGTTTGTTTAATGTGACAAAGTATCAAATGAAAGAAACTGTGGTGGTTTTTTTAAAAAAAGCCTGTTTAAATTTGGTTATGTGGACATAAAAGTCTCCTAGAAGACAGAGAAAAACTTTTTTAATAAAGACAGAATTCTGATATATATGTATTGGACAAACAAGCATATTACCTCTACAGGTAAATGTTTTAAATCATTTGAGGGGTATATGGAGCACAAACGATGAACTGTCTATACTTTTCTACCATATAAAGTTATCCATACATATATAATACAAAAAAGAGTGGAATTCAGGCTGTACATCTCAATGCTTTTACTTAAGGAAATTGTTTCCAATGCAATATAATTAGCCACAGTATCCTAAAATGAAAAGAGAACTTTCTGTCTGAGAGGCTGATGTGTTTTGTACACTTATTTACAGGAAAATTTACCAGATTACTTCTCACATAAACCACTGAATTTAGCTGATGTTATCATTACAGATACGGCTGTCTCAAAGACTTAGTGTAGGAAAATTTTGACAGAGACATGATGGAATTTCAAAGCATTTCTTTACTTCAAGTATGTTTTACTTCTAAAACCAGTTAATATTGTGCAAGCTGTATAGTAAAATTATTGCACTTTTTAGTTATGCCTTAAAAAGAAAAATAGCAAAGAAAAGTTTTAATCAAAGTAATTTCAATGTACAAAAGGGAGCTTTTAATTTTTGTATGCAATGTCATGTAATAAACCACAGGAGAGCTTTCGGGACCAGTACTTATTAGCAGTGTTTGTAACCTCCTAGGGCATCATTTGAAGATTCTAGGGTGGCTCTCAATTTGAAGATCACAGCATGGATATAGAAGTTTATATATATAGTGTCAGTGAATTGTATGAAGGAAGAGCAGTTTGATAACAGTGTACTTTGAGGAAGAAAACACAACACTTGGAAGTTGTTTTCCTCCTTAAAATGCAAAGACCAAAGGAGAATAAGAGTAGAAAAATACTTCAGTTTGCTCTTAACTTACTCAGATGTGTGAATCCATGAATGGGTAGGATAATTTGGTTATTTAGGTGAATTTCTGACTTTATGCAGATAAAAATTCAATGAGGCAGAAAATGGAAACTCCATGCTAAATAAAGGCTGTTCTTTTTATACACAGTTAACTGATTAGAACAAGTGGAAATTAAAAGTAAGCCTGGAATTTAGTGACCCACTGATAAAATGCCTCAATTCAAGTAGCACAAGGGTGGGAGAAAAATTCATTGGGTTCAGGAAATAACATCCAAGGGTGCTGGTACCAGACAAAGAAGGATCAATTTTCAAACTGTGTGAACTTCATCAGGAGTTTCTCACAGACTTGCAACTACATTATGTGTGTAGATATATATTTTTTTAAATGCACATATAGTATATATTTTAAATTATATTTTACATATAAATTTTCATTTTTAAAAGCACATTCATTTTCAAATGGCATATTAATCTGCAAACCTTCCTTTGATCCCATTAAGTAGTTCTTAAAAAAAAAAAGGTTATTAATATTACATTCCTGGCTCCTTTAAAGGTTTACAAGGAGAAGCTGTAATCTCCACAGTTGCATTTTGTGGGCATTACAAACCACCTGAGGAAGCAAATCTTTCTTCCACAGTTGTTTAAGCAGAAGTACTAAAGTAATAGTTAAATACTTCCAGTATCTCTAGTGTGCAAATGCCTTTTAAAACTCAGTTCTGATCTACTGACGCTATTTTTTTAAATTTATACATTTTTATGATTATGTAAGTGCATCTCCAGAGAGGGGCTTTAAAATGAACAATTATTTGGGCTTTTTATTCACTTTTTGGATAGACTTCTTTTTTCTCAGTTGTCTTTATAATATAATTTCCCTTAAGTAATTATGTAACTGAGTAGACTAACCTTCATGTAGTCTCTGCTGATCTTTCTCAAGCTTGAAACAGTCATAGATGGATGGTGAAATTTTTGTCTGACAGCAAAAGTCTCAGTTGAAGTTCTAAGAAAGGATTCTAAAATCTGCACTAAACCCTAATCTTTGAAAATCCTTTTCTGGGTCTTATTTCTTAGTGGCAAAGCTAGCAAACTGCTAGCAAATAGATTTTTAAAGGTGGCAATCATGACACTTCCACACTTCCCATCACTTCTTTAAATTAGCAATTAAGACTGTAGAGGTAGAAATAAAGTTGAAGGCTACAGGATTCAAAGTGGGATTTTTTTGCTTGTTGGTTTGTTTCAAGTTTGGTTTGTAGCTAATGTTAAAATAATGCATCCACATTTAAGAGTGCCAGATGAGATTATGAGAGTCACAAAACTCAGCTGAAAAAATTATGAAGAGATTTTCGTTATAACTTCAGCTACACAGTTGCAACTGGCATAAATAAAAAAGTGTCTTCTAGGTAAGAGATCCTACAATATTTCTTTCTTCTCTAAGTATCTTTGTGATTCCTTGTGGCAAAACTTTGATGACCACATTTCAGCACTTAACATCAGCAAAACATATTGTTTATTTAAATTGGATTCAGTCTTACTTTACTAACACCTCCCATTTGTGATGTTGGTTACAGACACTTGCTTCTTTCCTGCCTAAAGGCCAGGAGGCCATTGTGTCAATTCACATAAGCTCCGTATGAAGCACCTTAAATTTTTGGTGTATCTGAGGCCCTTATTGCACCGTTTGGGGTTCTTTGGTATGTTTTAAGATGTGTGGGTATGTGTGTGTGTATGTATTGTGAGGTGAGTATTTTTCTTAAAAGACATGATGAAGAGTCAGCTCTTTTCTGTGCTTAAAATGAGCATTGTCAATTTCAAAACACAGTAACTGTCTCTAGTATCACATAAGAAAACCAGATCTCCCCCTGGAAACATCATGGATATGTTTTAGACCCACAGCATTAGAAAGAACATACATACTTCCTACCTTTGCAGTTGCAAGTGGCCAGGAGAGCTCTATGTTCTCCCTGTGGCTCTATGATGGCCACAGTCCTCACATTCTGCAGGTAGTGGGAAATACAAATTATTTTTCATGATGATATCGCTAATGAGCATGCTGCAGCCTATGGTGTGCAATAGTTCTGCTTTCTGTAAGACAGTTTTGAGAGCGTTCAAAGGGGACTGGTATGCCCTAATCATTCCCCTGCTTCTTGGACAGTTTGATTTTACTTTTGAAGCCAGAAATGTTCATGGGGAACTTCGACATATGGTGAAAGCTACAATATCAGGTAGTGCTGACAATCCCCAAACCCTGTTCCCTAACAGTTCCTCCCTTCAACTGCTGCCCTCCCAGGACCTGCAGTCTTGGTTTTCCTGCTCTCCTCCAGCCCATGTTGGGAAGAGGAGTACAACCGGCTGGGAGAAAAATGCCTGACTAGGCCCGTTTCCATGTATTGCTAGAGCAGGAAGCACGTATAGATAGTATTGCTTTATTTGGTAGAGAGAGAAAGGATATAAAAGCTGAGTTGCATGAAGCCACAGCACTAGGTTGTGCAATTACTGTCAACCTACTGTGGGAGGTTTTGTTGGGTGTTTTTTTTCTTTAATGATGTGATTTGCTAGTTGTACATTACTAGCAGGAACTTGGCAGTGATATCACTTATCACTGAGTTCTAGGAACCTAGCTTTTCCCCCTCTATGCTTCTATATCTAACTTTCACTTAATTTAGAAGGGAGGTTTAACAGACAAGAGTCACTTGCTTATAATGTATGTAATGCATAAGATAATTTCCATGATCCAGAGGGCTGAGAGGGGTTTTTTTGGTTTTATTTACATGTATATCTAATACTCTCTTAGAAACCATGCTTCAGCCAACTATCAAATCTGCTATAGCTTTTCTAAGGTGGAAAGTGGACAGGAGATGCTCAGCAATTAAAGAAACTACTCGTGGAGTCTAGTTGATGAAAATCAGTACGATGCTTTTCCTCACTTCACACACATCACCTGAGAGGTCTTATCCTTCCAGAGTTCTCTCTTTGGGCTTTTTCTCTGATGTGCAGGCACAAGGCCCTGGTAAAGGTTTGATGATTTTGCTTTGCTTTCTGTTGTATTCCATAGAACTTTTCAAGGAAATAGAATCAAATCCCTGTAGGTTTTCAGGGAAATATCATTTTGTGTTGAAGTGTAGAAATCTTCTCTGACCTAAATTTTTGGAAGTGACTAATACTTTGTGGAACTGCATTTTCTAATCCTTGAGCTGAGGTTATGTAAGGAGACCTTTTATTGAGAATGAGTGCTAACAGTTGTGGAATTCACAAATCTTAAGTGATCTAAACTGGTTATCTGAATATTCATACCTTAAAAATGCATGGAATACAGTTCCTTCTCTCTAATTGTGCAACATAAATACATTTTTGTCAGTATTGCAAAATCTATTCAATTATTGACTGGTGCGCAAAGATGTGTTAACATGAATCAAAGCAGGTTTTTTTTTTCCTGTTCTGCTTTAATTACTCCTCATATCTTTCCCTCTCTCTTTCTGATTCATTTTATGAAAGCTATCTTAAATTTTATGGAAACAAACATTAGGTTGTGGATAAAAATGTAAATCCACAGAGGTCAGGAAAATAAAAACTAGGGTCCTTGTGATCTCTGTCACTTTTCCTATCCTGTATTGATATGCAGTATTTTGTTAGTGAGGTTGTAGTGCTAAACGTACAGCATAAGGGAGCTGCTGCTAGAAAAAAACTATCTGTCTTTTGATTTTTGTGTGATCTTTGTATTTTTTCAACAGGAGTTCTTAAAATTTTGTCTGTTTGTTTGGGGTTTTTTTTCTGGTTAATGTAAATTGCTTTCATTAAATTCCGTTTAACCTTGGGAAGAAACTATGAGTAAAGAGATACTTCATTTGGAAGAGGAATAGAGAGAGAATGATGTAAGGTTTCTGTGTTGTCTGATGGAATAAAATCTGCAGGTTTGCTCCCACAGTGAGTGGCTTTGGGTGGTGGTCCAGCAGATGCAAAGCAGCTTTTCTAATTGTGCTTCTTGTAGGCAGTTTTTCATGCTAATGTTTAGAATTTCAAAGAAATATGCGCCAAGAAAAAATATGTACTCTTACACAGATAAAACAGTAGGGAATGACACTTCTTTAAAGATGGTCCGATGTCTTTATAACATTCTTGCATTAATTTGCATATGCTGTATAAAGTGTATAAATCTTTGCTTAGGAAAATGTGTCTTAATTTTGAAGCACAAATATCTATTTGTCCTCTAAGTAGACAATCTGTGTGTACCTTCAAAGCAGGTGTCAATCTACTAGTAGATTCTGATGGCCTGACTGAATCTTTGTTCAGGGCTATCAGGGGATGCATACTACAGGATTTAATTCAGTTCACTGTGTTCAAGGAAACTGTACACAGATGCTAGTAGGAATGTTCTGAAGTAATGTTCATTAAGTTACCTTCAGTAGTAAGATACTGGTAATTTGTTGCAAGTATTACAGTAAAGTACCTATAAAAGCCCTGGTTAAAAACACCTTTTCATTTAAATCTTTGTTCTGAAGTGATGTTGAAACGTTCATAACTTCTGTGAAACCTCTTTACATCCATAGAACCAACAGAAAAGAATAAAATATGAGGGAAGTTAGACAGTTACATCAAAAATCCATTTATGGAGGAAAATACCCAAATACATTTGATTTGATAATACAATTCTTCTTTCCTTGCACTATGCAATTGTTTAGATCTTTGGCTTATGAGTTATATGTAAAGTGTTAGTATAATTACATTATTCCTAATTAGCAAAACACTATCAGATGTTTTTCAGTGTATGAGATAATGTGTAAAGGTTGACTATATTTTCAACAATTAAGTGTTACACCATACAATAGAATGTAGTAGAGTAACTGTAGTACTTTGCACATACTTAAATTGAAAATAGTTGAGAATCTTCTTTCTTTCATGCACTTCCTTCCTCATTCATTCATAAATGCCTATGTTTTCTATAGCTCTATTAAGGAGTTCACATGTGTACAGCTATGGATAGTTTTAAATTTCTTTTTGGAAACTTTATGGTTATACCTGAGTTTGTAGTTTCTTCCTGTACAATGTGAGCCATGGGACGGACTGTCTAAGCTACAGCAGCCTACTTTATTATATTACAACCACTGATCCTGTGAAAGGGCTATGTCATGCTGCACTGTGTATGTGTATTATTTCTCAGAGAACTACCATTCAGAATAATTAATCATAATTAGCAGCAAAGCAGGAACAAGGTCAAAATATGAACTGATTTTTTTTGTTCACATCAATCCCATGTACTTATGATGCTGTCATAAAAAAAGTCATTTTTTAGAATGTGTGCTTTTGTATCCAGTTCGGATCCAGCAGCAAAAGACATTAAAATGCAGCTGTTACAGCTCAATTTATGCAGGTTTTTTTCACCTGAAAGAAAAGTCCCCATTTAAGCACTCAAGTTAGGCAGTATTTCCTTTGTCATCTCTTAGGAATTCTATCTAGGATGTATTCATCCTTTTCAGGGCTGTAGGTTGTTGGGGTCTTTTTTAGTTCCTTGTAAGTATATTGCCGTCAGTGCTGGTGGCATGTATCAGCACCAGAGCGAAATACAGAAATGAAAATAGGATTTGAGGCCACCACATGTTTGCTAAAGCACTGAAAGAGATATCCTTAGCAATAAACAAAAAAATAAGAGGGTAGACCATGACAGGATTTTGTGCATGTCCTCCAAACATGCACTGATGCTATAAAGCTGTACAAATGGAATAAAGGGAACGATTTTACCCCTAGGCTTGACTTCAATAACTGATAAAAAGTAAGAGGAGGGAAAAATCTGATGACCTCTGCACTGAGGACTGAGGAACTGGAAAAAAGGTTATGATTGATTTGACCCTGGATACATTAGGAAATTAAGCTGAATGCAAGACTGTTACAGTGCTGTATGCTGGTTATCCTTGTAGATAAGAACAAACTGGCCGAAGGCATATTTGAAAGTAAGAACTAGATGTTTTGTACTTAATGGGTCAAAGTACTCTGAAAATCTTAAATCACCTTAGTACTAGTTAGTTGCTATGCTTCTACTTGAAGGACGTAAGGTTTGACTAATGTAAATAAAACACAAAATTCTTTCTATTCTTGAAAAGTTAATGAAAATGGATCTTTATCTTTGCCCCTTCCCTCTTTATATTTCTTTTTTTTTTTGTAAATAGAGAAATCACTCCTGACATAAGATAATTATTCCTGTCCTTAAAAACAACGTTTTAGGCACTATTTACACACTCTACATCAGATGTTGTAATACAAGTTTTGGTAACTTGGAAGTATAGGGTTTTTAATTCAAATATAATAATGTGCTGGCTAGTAAAGCTCAAGAAGGAGTACTGCTGGGACACATCACAAACTATTGAATCAAACCAGAGAACACAATGAATTGCTCCTTAAGTAACTGCAAATCATATGAGGAAAGGGAAATATTGTTGAAAGGCCTCAATTTGCAACAGGCATGCTAGAGATTGCATACAAACAACATTTTCTACAATTGATAGAAAAAGTTAACCTCTATGATTTTTTAACCTAGTCAAGTTCTGTAAAATACCTTTTAGAAGTGACAGTGTTTCAGAAAGGAGGGGGAAAAATGTAAATAGGAAAATGCGAAAAAAACTCAAAGAAGGCCTTGAGTGACATATACTTAGCGATAGCATTTCAATGCCAGTGAACCCAAACAATTTAAGCTCTAAATTAAAGCTTGTGGAAGAGGTCTAATTACAGTGGACCGAAAGAGTGTGTTTCAGTGTATGTAAATGCCACATTACAGATTTGCAATGAGATTTTTTCATAAGAAATATTCATCTTTAAAGCTGGTAGAGGTGTCAAGTGGCTCCCTATTTTTCCCTCTCCTTCCTAGTATTTCTTTCAGCTAGGTTATTTTAATGATCATATTTTTACTTTGTTTTCCCCTCTTGGAAGATTTGACATGAAATTTTTGAAATACATCCCAATTCTGTTCCCATTACATCAATATCAAAGTGAAACAATCTAGCACGTATTTTTGTGTGTTTTATATACATTGTGAATATCTATCATGAAATATTTAACAAATAAGTAGCAAATTAGGAAGAGTTTATCCAGCTTTCTTTCTCTGAAGGAATACGAAGAGCTGAAGACCTGGCTCTATTGAGATCAAACCAAGCTATCAGAAAACTGGGTAAGGCTTGGAGGAGGTCATATACTCATCACCTTTGCATATCTGCTGTCCTTGTATATTCATTTGACAGAGTTATTGGAAAACAGGAACTGGTGAGGACAAGAATTAAGACAGGAAAATGTGGAAATGACCATAGCAATAACTGATTATGAGTGCTCTTGACTGGAGAACAGATGTGAACTGGAATGTCATTGTTTGAAGTTTTTGCTAAGTCCTTATAAATGACTTCAGTTATTTTTTTCATTACTATGGAAGAGTAATTGTTTATTACTGCTGCCCTCTGTTCCAAAGTGCTGCATCATTCTAGAGCGTTCTGCTGAAGGGATACTTCCCCAGCATCCTAAATGTTGTGTTTTAATGAGCAGATATGTAAATCATGTTATTATTTTATCCTGATTATTCCTTGCATGTTAATGTTTCTGAGGTGGTTTCTAGATGGTGATTAAAACAGATTGTTCAAAAGCAACAAATCTGAGCCACCAGGGCAAGACAGACTAACAAAATTTAGATGAAAATCATGAAGCCAGCTTTACAGTTGCTTTATTTTGCCTTAGCAGCCAATATGCCCTTGACTAGATAGAGTCTAACCATCTAGTACAAATTCTTACACTTGCTGCTCCAGTGGGTTTTGTTGAAGATACTGGCTTCTACTATATGAGTCAGCAGTGTTGATCAAATTTAATATCATGCCTCAGGAATATTGCCACTTACACTTTAATATGACTTGGCTTGTCAATTCAAATCTCGTTTTTTTGCAATTTTAAACTCTCATAATATTATAATTTATAGGGCTCCATGATAATTCATAAAACTATGCCTCTTGGTTCTTAGATAAACAGTTTAGGAAAGTAGGCCTTTTTGTTCTTGCAATGAGCTGTTTTATTTGGCAGGTATTATTTACTATGTTTAAAGGTATAACATTGAGAAAATTCTACATGCAAGTTTAGAAGTTCTTATCTGAATCACAGTGGGAATCTGAGTTGGAAAATGCTCCTGTAGAGTCCATTCTGTAAAGATTTCATTCTTGTTGCTGATATGCCCTACAAAATTCTTTGTATAATCATGTTTTTAAACCACACCTTTTCTTAGCTTACTCATGTGGGAAATAATCATGTTCATATATAAACTGATACCTTAATTCATTATGCCAGCGCCTCCTAACACCCATCAGAAGAGCTCTGTTTCCCAGTATGTGCACAGCCCTGAAATCATGACTCCCTGACACAGCCTTTGCTGTAGAATTTTGCAGGCAATGCACCATGAGAATGTGGGGGATTTGCAGCGCTGCTCTCAGCTTTGTATGGCATTTAGCAACTTTAGCAACTTACTTGGCTCCTCTTTGCTTTGAAGCTCCTTGAGTGAAGATAATAAACCTTCTTGCTCACCCTACTGCATGTAGATACCTCAAATTAGTCATCAAGTGATGGGCATATTAGAAGACTGAACTGAGTTCCTGGCATAAATTGCTTTGTAAGTGGTGTAACCTTATGTGCCAACAGTGTCTTCCTGTGCAGAAAAGAATGTGTATTTCATTGCCTTGGCTTTTCAAAAGCAGAGATGGGTTGTGTTATCTCTGTCTTAAAGATCACTTAGAACTTTAGTGGCAAAGCAGTTTTTCATTATTTGTGCAAAAGAACAATATATTTGATTAAAATAAACGATATCACTAAATTTGTATCATCCTTCATGCAAAAGTTGTACATTTTTTATAAAGTCTTAAGACACATTTGTAAGGTGTCTTGTAACGACAAATTCTTTATGTGCATCAACTATTAGGAAAACAAAGCTGGTTTTCAACATTTGCTGTGTATTATGATATAAAGCTGGGAGTAGGAGTAGTGTTGCATCTGCATTGCGGGTACTAAATACTATTTTTTGGTTGGCACTGGGACTTTTGTTCTGATGTTTGGAGATTCTTTGTGAAATATGGTTGCAACACTGTGCAATTCCTCTTGTGTTTCCGTAGGCAATCCTTGCTGTCATTAACAAGGAAGTTGCAGAGCAAACCCAATTATTTCGTTTATAGAGGTTTTTGTCTCAGAGATGGGACAATGCAAACCAAAATCATGCTGAATGAACACTAAATCCCAAAAGGATGCTGATAATTGAGTATACTGCTGAATAGTAGCTTTGAACATGTTTAAGCCTTGATTATGGGGAGTGGTGAGGGTGTGGTAAGGTTTTAGGGTTTTTTTGGTGTTGTCTTACCCAGCATTTTATCAGCCCCATTTCATTTTTTTGTTTCCCTATTTTCTTGTCTGTAGCCCTCACTATTTGTACATCTGCAAGTTACGTGATACACTTTTTTTCTTTTCCCTCCTGCCACCAAGGTACTTGTATCATTTCCAAAGTGATACTCTAGGCACATAGATGATAATTGGTGAGTTAAAATCTTTATCAGCTGTAAAAAAATAGTTTATGGAGCAGGTTTACTGTGAAGTATAAACCAGCAAAGGTGGGCTTAAAACATCTGCTTTTGGAAAATAGTATTTCCAAAATATGTTGCTACTGTACTGACATAGGATTCATATGCCTCAGTTGTTTGGTATTACAGTCTGAATGCATATGCTGACAGAATAAGGGAAAACAGAAGGAGCTCCAAGGATTTAATTTATAGTATATACTACAGTTGTAAAATTGTATTTTTGTTTTATGTGTTTAGTTTTCTCTAAACTGAAGTTTATGGTGAAAAAAATATAATGAATCCCTATGTATCGCTTTCCTTTATTCCAAATTTATGGCTTTAACAATCTTCAGTGAGAAGCTGTTTATCTCGGCTCTGTACATTTTGACATACAGGACTCATGTGGCTTCATTTATTTAATCTAGAATACTTTTGAAAAAAACACCAATTGCAACTGTGAACATTCAGAAACATAGTGTGATTCTCTATAAAAGCAGGACATTATCTTGACTGTATGGCCTCTTGATCTTTCACTATTTTTACTCTTGTACCTATGCTTATACCTAACCATTTAGGTATAATTTGTAGAAAGTTAGTTTAATTCTTTTTTAAACAAAAAACAAAAGAACCCCAAAACAAAGTGAGGAAATGAAATAACTGCTTGTGGGTTTGTGTGTGTGTGTATATGTGTGCACACACTAATTTATCAAATACTAAGCTTCAATATGTATAATGCTCTTACATTTACAGAGGATAACTTCAGTGGAGGTTCCTGACAATAAAACCTTAGAGTTGTGCAGGTTTTCCTCTGTAGACATCTGCCCTTTGCCATCCCACAAGCTGTGTTTTGGGTTCAGCTAACAGTGTTTGGATCATTTTAATACTACACAAAAGTTACACAAAAGAAGGGACCAGCAATACATCTAAGGGTTTCTGAAATTTATAATTTCTTACAGATGCTTTCCATTTACATGCAGATTTATTGTTCTGAGAGTAAAGCTGAGGCAGTTAATGACCTGGTCTGTAGTTTTAAATTGGACAAGTGACAGAGGTGACAGGCTTGAGCTGTAGGAAAAGGAAATTTGTGATAGCTTCTTAGAGGTGGGTTTGGGGTCTTTTGTTTTTCCACAACGCTCAGCAACTTGATGATTGTAAGTTTTCTTCATGTCAGTCAGCTCTTCCTCCTTTTTCATGATCTTCATTCCAGTCCCATTGCAAGAAACCATTTAAGTGATCTTTGTGATATTTACAGCAAAGCTCAATCTTTCCCTCCCTAGATACACATTAAGCATTGGTTCCGTAAATCGGTCAGTTCCCTCTGGGCAGAGCTGTTACATCTGGGCCCACGCAGAGCTGAACAGGCGTTTGTATTAATAGAGCGCCGTGTGGTCACTGCTACCGTGGCTATCTGCCATTTCACAGATAACATCACAGTCTGATGTGATGTGAGTAAATAGCTCCATGCACTGAAAACAATGTTCTACTGATCCAGCCTTCCAGCTCTTTCCTGATCCTAATTACTGTGCCATGTGGTTTTTTTCTCCTAGAGATTGAACTTTCTTCCTTATGTAACTGCTTATGTTCTTGAATTTTCTATCATTATTTATATGCAAGGAACAAGTCCTATATGCAAGGAGCACTTGCATTCCTTCCTTCCTAAATCTCTGTGTTTTTTTCCTTCCCTCCAAACCCAACATATCCTGGAAATATATTTCTGAGAGATTCAGACTTCTCATCCACCTCCTTGTCTGTTTGTGCAACAACTGTATCATGTCTAGGCACCTTTCTGACCACAGGGTAGCTCTGTTTTCCCTTAGAAGACCCCCATGACTGAGTTTTAAATTAGGATATTGTTGTGGTTTAACATCAGTCAGCAGCTCAGTCCCACACAGCCGCTCGCTCACTCCCCCTCCCTCAGTGGGATGGGCGAGAGAATCAGAAGAAAACTCCTGGGCTGAGATAAAGACAGTTTGTTTAACAGGTAAAGCGAAAGCTGCACATGCAAGCAAAGCAAAACAAGGAATTCATTCCCCACTTCCCATGGGCAGGCAGGTGTTCAGCCATCTCCAGGAAAGCAGGGCTCCATCATGCGTAACGGTGACTTGGGAAGACAAATGCCATCACCCTGAACATTCTCCCCTTCATTCTTCTTCCCCCAGCTTTCTATGCTGAGCATGACATCATATGGTCTGGAATACCCCTTTGGTCATTGGGGTCAGCTGTCCTGGCTGTGTCCCCTCCCAGCCCCTTGTTGCCCCCCCAGCCTGCTTGCTGGTAGGGTGGGGTGAGAAGCAGAAAAGGCCTTGATGCTGTGTGAGCACTGCTCAGCACTAGCTAAAACATCCCTGAACTATCAGCACTGTTTGCATCACAAATCCAAAACATAGCCCCATACTAGCTATGTGCACATATGAAGAAATTAACTCTATCCCAGTGCAAACCAGTGCGGATAGTTAAATAAACTCTATGACCTATGTCACAAAAACAGTAAGGGGATATGTCCTTCAACAGCAATGGATGAAATTACTTAGGATGGCCGAAATTTTATGTAGCTCCTGGTAGAGTGGTCAGGAGGAACTGCAACAGCAGAAAGCATGTCCCTGAGCAACCCTGCCAAGCAAACATCTCCTGCCTTGGCTCTTGGGTAGATTACGGCTGTTAGATCACTTCTAGCTCCCCTGTACAGACCAAACACCTTGACTGTGTTTTTGTCTGTCTCTGTGCTGATCTTGTCAGCCTCTGTGAGACTCTGTCTTAAGTGTGATGGCCTTGACATATGGTAATGTTATATCGCATAGTAAACCCAGTGTTTTGTGATACTGCTTGTCCGCTGCGTTTCTTTGTGATTTACCTATAGACGTTCCCACTGCCCATTTTAATGGCCTAAGCATGTCTAAGTGGCTCCCGACCTTCTCTTCATGACTGTCCGTGCATTTATCACAATGAGGTGTAAATGAACTGTGACTGTCAGTAGCAACATGGAATTTTTTTAGTGACAATGTGTAGCCCATCTGATCACTAATCAGACCTACAGCCTGTTCTACTCCTGTAGATGAGTGCAGAACCACAACAGTTAGCTGTAGCTATGAATTTTGATAAGAGTAGACATTGAGGGCTCATTTGTTATTGAGGTAGGTGAGAGTATGGCAACAAGGGATGATGGAGGAAAGCAGGGCTGTGTGCTGCTAAGAAATGAGACAGTCAAATAATATTACACTTCACAAATTTTCAGATACAAAATATAGTCTGAGAGTTTACAAGGCTGGTATATAGCAAGTGCCTCACATTATCTGGTAGCACTTGGAATGTGTTAGTCCTGGGTAACTGAGTGTCTGTGACTAAACTATTCAAATAAATCTTTTAGGCAATGCCTCTAATAAAAATTAGAGAACATTGAAAATGCTTTCAATAAAAGGTATTTACGAACTGCCTATAGGTGCACTCAGTCTTCAGCTGTTAGTGTATGTCAAAAGACCATCTATGTTAAAATTGGCTGCTTCATCAAATGGAAATAGTATCTGATGTCCAGTTAGATGTTCATTTGGCTTGTCTGTAACATTTCCTTTGATTTCTCTTCCCACTCTTGGTGACATCATCTTGGGATTGTACAAATTCTGATGTTCTGTCTAGCACATTGACATGGTCTATCAAAACCAAGTGATCTCTTCCCTCCACCTTTTTATCATGTTTATTTTATTAGTTTGCTCACCTGCTTATGTTAAAGATATGCTAAAAGAAGGCACATGGGGACAGGTGGGACTGCACTTGAAACACAAGTGACAGTGAAGATCTGGGTTACATTGCTAAGCTCCTAAATATTGCAGGAAAAAATATTTTGTAACTCAGGACATTCATTTTGTCATTTTCAAGCAGCTCTCAGTTTTACAGCACAGGACTTCTTGTGATACTTAGCTTTAAGGAATATGAAGGCAATTGGGAAAGATACTGTTTTGTTCACTATTTGCACTGTATGGTATTTCTAAGGCCCCAGTGAGCTAACACATTACTATATTTTAACAAAAAGTTGGTCCCTGCCTCTGTTTTAGGGGCTCAGAAGTTAAAGTGCAGCTGCCTAGCCTGTAAATTATTACAGTCACCTCCTTGGCCTGTGAGAATTATGGCATGCTGTTCCCTGTTTTTCCTGCTCCCCAAAAGCCACTGCCTCATCTAGTACTCAAGGTCTTGGTGAGTGCTATATGGACAACTACTGCCACTGACAGCAGATCATTTGCCTTGTTTGTTTTTGTATTTAGAAGTTTGACAAACCTATATGCATGATTTTAATGCCTCGAATTGCACACCTACATTGGATATGTGTGTGTATTTATATCCCATTAGAAGTGTTCAAAGATAAGTTCATCAGAGTTTGTACATCACAGATTCTGCTGTGATTGAAGAGTGTATAACCAACCATGTACAATTTAACAATTCTGCCAGGACTTTGTTGTGATGCCATAAATACAATTCAGGCTAACACACAATTTCACAAAGATAAAGTCAGACTGTCCACCAAGCAGGTGCTGCACAGAGATAAAAGTTTCAGCACCAACATTGCACAACCAATACTTTTACCATTGTGAAATATATTTATTTATGCAAGTTTTATCTGTTTGGTATTTATTTTTGGCTTTCTATTTATATGTATTAATAGATAATTTAGGTGCCAAGATAGCAGATGCAGAGAGTTTACCAAGTTATGCTCAGTAACTTACTGAAGGCCCATCAGTGAAAAGGACAGTTTTTATTTTAAAGAAGGTATACACAGAACCAAAAGATTTCTCAAAGATGGACAATGTTTGGCAGAGATTTTATGATCAGCACTGGTACGGTGTTTCTGTGGCATGGTTTTATGAATCAGGCATTAAGTGTTTTATATAGTGACCAGCTTTATATTGAAAGGGATTCACCCAACATTGAAATGATTTCTGTTCACACTGTCATTGAGTGAAGTACTGAGCAAAGCAGAAAAATGAGATATTTGATTTTTATTTGAAGTAATTTTTTTCATATTTGTATGGAGGAATTGCAAAAACATGCCAGAATTAATATGCACAAGCCTATTTTACAAAATGGCTTACTATTTTATTAAAATAATAGAGACACACACCCCAACTTTACAAAATAAATAAACTTTATAAAATAATAAGCAACAGGCATTGTTCTGGGAAATATAGTCTCATTTTTTATAGAGTATATGTTCTAGAAGTAGTTCATTCTCAGTTGCTGGGCTTCTGACAATTTTTTCAGTGCTATGTGATACAGCTCTTAAAATATGACGAAATTGCATTTTAGCAGCATTTCTTTTCAGATTTTCTTTTTTGGCTTTTGGTTGGTTTGGGTTTTTTTTGAGAACACAGTGCCCTTGCTGGTGAGATGGTATATGCAATAACAACACTATTTTAAATCTAACTTAACAAGTCATCAGAGGTTGAGCTGACATTATCTCCAGTGGCTAATTACATTTCCTGCTGGTGGATTTCTGTCAGGAGTGAGGGAAGAAACTCTTGGTGGGACAGATAGAATCTACCAATCAGTTCTGCTGTAATTAATGTAGAATTTTCAGGAGAAAATCCAGACTGTCAGTGATATGTTCAGTAACTAGTGCCAAGGCCTGTTTATCAATAATGCTTATCTTTGGAAGGGGAATAGTTAATTTCTTCAGTAGTCCGTAAATTATTACAGAACTTACAAATCTGCTATAAAATCAATACAACTAATTGAAAATTAATAGATTTCTAAGTGTGAAGGAGCATGTAATAATGTGGATGAGTCCTTGAATGAGCATGCCAGTTCTGGTGTCAGGGGTGGGAGCTTCCCACTGTTTTATGTGACATCTTCAAGTGTAAACATATTTCTTTTTCTTTCCCCAACTGATTTAGCCTGCTACTGTAGCAAGTAACATTTCCATTAGCCTCCTACCGTTAAATCATGGAGTAACTATAATCACAAAAACATCCACCGTGCAAGCAAACTAATAAAGCAGCAACTGTGGTCATAGCTTATCTCCATCTTACAGGCATTTTTTGTGAGTTCACCACAGTTGGTGCAGAAACAAATCCCTTTAAACTGAATCTAATGAAGGAGAATAAAATTGGATGGTTACAATACAGACTAAGGGTTTATAGATATTCTTGAGTACGCTTGCTAGAAAGAAAGACGTTGTTGTTTGTGTTGTTTTCCTTATGTACATTATTTTGCAGCAAGGCAGTGTCCTATGTGTTGATGCCTAGACTGCTCAGGATTGAAGTGGCAGAAGAGGAACTGTCTGACTTGAGGATACTTAAGTTGTTATTTAAAATAAAATAAATGTGGATGCTGACAGGTTTAGCTGTGTTACAGGCAGTAGAGCAGTAACAATTTTAAGGCAAGAAAAACTTTCCTGTTTATTGCTTGCACTATTTTGGTTCCGGACTAAAACTAACTGTATTTGCATATATGCAATAGCCATAACTTTCTGTGATTTAGCTTTCTTTTTAACTAGAATTAAATAAAAGATAGCTTTCATTGCATAGCATCCTAAGGTTTTTTTCTATAATCTCCGTTTGGTAAAGCATGCAGACTTGAAGCTGAAGTGACTCTGAAGCAAGGTTAACTTTTACACACAAGTTTTCTGATCTGGGATTTCAAGGTGTCCTTGTCTTCCTCTGAGACTGAAGTCTGGAAACTTGGCAGAAAGCCATTCATGCCAAAGGCTTATCTTGCAGCACAGCTTCTCTCTTCTGGATAGAGCTATACCTGTTATTATTAATGAATTTGATGGTAGCACCTTCAATATCTATGTGCTGTGGGTTTGGTTTGTGGGGGTTTTTAAATAATAGAATCATGAATAGGATGGTGATACAAGGTCTCGTAAAGAGTAGTCTATATGTTTAATACATGTAGTAACAGGACATTTTATGTAGGAGTAATATACACGGTGTGTCATAGTTTGGAAGGAGGACAGAGTCTTAATAAGCTTCATAATGAACTACTAGAACTAATATGTGTAGAAAGTAGACGCTTTTGCTTTTTGCTTTTGTTAATTTTCTTATTTTAATTAAAACTGAAATATGGGATTTTTCTAACAGCACATTAGGTGACCTAACAGTGGGATGATGTGGAGGGGAACAGCACAGCTTGCTGTGCAACACTGCCCAGGAGGAGCAGTAGCAGCAGAATTGTAAGATAATTCTTAACTATATCAGATGCTGCCCTATCATTCTGACAGCCACTCAAGTTAAACATTGTGGTAATTCCTTCCAGGATTGCTGCTTACAGTTTAGTAACTCTTAATGCTTATATATGTTTGTTAAAAGTCAACTGTTCTGTGTTTCTAACTATCCTGTAGCAGTAAGATAGTGGTAGAAATAAGAGATACCTTAGAAACAGTATCTGACCAGTGCTCAATGTCCCCAATCCTGGTTCATCAAATGTATCTTGAATCTCAGTTTTCTTGTCCAAATATGAGCATTTGTTTAGGGCCCATTTTGAGTACTTCTCTGCAGATTGTCGAGCTGGCTGAAAGGACACAGAAAAGCAATGTCTTAGCGAACATTAAGTGAAAGGCTGAAATATATTCCTCAAAAGGTCTTAGTTTAGGTAGAGATGAGATGAGTTTTAGAAAGAATGAAAGTTAATGAAGAGCTTTACATAGACTGACAGAGGGTTTGGTGCTGTGTCATCCCCATCGTGTTCTATCCCCCCCGCCTTAGGATGAAGGTGGGGGGTAACAGGTGAAATCTGCTGAATGCTGGCTATGAGTAGAAAACTGTCATGCCCAGCCAGGAGGTCCCAGTGGAGAAGCAGTCCGCTATGGAGCTGCTGAGCAAGTAGTCTGGTCTGGTGAGGAGGACCTCAGTCCCTCTGGACCAGAGGGTGGCACATGGTCTGTTTTTTTCTCTGTAGCTTTATGATGAAAGGGGCTCTGCAACTATGTTCTGTGACACAGCCTTGTGCTAACTAGATGGCATCTGTGTCTCCAAAATAATAGGAACATTCTTGCTGTGTTAAAAAAAAAAGAAAAAGATGCACTTTAAATAGATGTTGGAAGGGCACAACTGCATACAAACTATGTAAAACCTTCTGAGAATTAGAGGTTTATTATATAGTCAGCTATACTCTGTAGGAAATCCTTTGTTTCTCTAACAGGCTTTCAAAGTTCCTTATTTAAATGCATAACATCATATTTTAAATTATTCAAACGCTTCCTATGATGGCAAATTTAGAAAAGGAGCAGTGTAGTTCAAAGGTGATATCAATTGTAAACGAAGGGCTTTGTTCTTTCCCTTTTCCTCTCCTCCTAACTGCTCTTTTAAGTGTCCTTATGCATTAAGCATTTCATGGGGCTGAAGAGTGGTGTATTCTCAAACTACGCCTTCTTTGATAATACATGCTAGTAATTAGAAAGGTTTTGAATGTCTGTATATACATTTATAGTGGAGACAATATGTGCTATTTTTTAAAATCCCATGTTCCAGTAACTTTTAGATACTGCCTCATAAATTCATGTTTATTATCACAATTTTTGCTTACAAAACTAATGAACTATGGATGACTTCTGATCTAACACCACTCCATTTATTAAGAACTATTTTACGCATACGGGATTAAATAGTATGCCAGTTGTATAGCTATTTAGTTGTTGGTTTTATAATAATCTATGAATTTAGTTTTCATATGCTCTCAAGTAAGGCCATTGAAATCAGTCAAACCATTCAGAAGGGGTGGAGCTGCCTCAGGTGTGCCATCACTGAGTGACCCTTTGGCTGTAGCTCCAGGTGGAAGAATTAGTCCTGATGCTGCCTCAGGAGGGGGTGGGCTGGGGGGCTGGTCCCCTGACCAGGGAACTGCCCAGAGCAGCCGTTTTGTCCATCCCTGCCAGGCAGGGTTTGTTTCCCCTCCTGAATTCTCTTTGTCACCATAAATGATATATCTCTTTCCCAGTATTCTAAATTTCTGCACCATTTTTGATAGGAAGCATATTGATGATGATGTGTGTTGATTAAATGTATGTGCTGGTTGTAGTACACATGCAGACTCCTGTAGTTTCTTATCCCCTGCAAAACTCTCTTACCTTTTTTATTGTGGGAGGAGAGGGAAGAAGGGAGAATCAAAACTGAATGAAGTAAAACTTCTTTCCCTCCCCTAAATGTCAGATCTGTAACATAGATTTCCTGATATATTATTTTCATCTTTTTGCCTTTTTTTTTTATTTTAGGTAAGTGGAAGCTTTCTCTTCATGACTTGGGGACTGGTTTAATTGCTGTGGTAAGTGTTCTCCATCACATGAATAAAGGGATCAGCTGTGTGTAAATTAAAGCCATAAGCTGGCTTCACAACTGGCAGCTGATGGTTTTTAGCAAGCTGCATATATGTACACATGCTGCTTCTCCTATACAAGTTGTTGGTATCTTTGAATACAGAAGATGATCTGTTCTTTGCGGATCTGCTCAGTTGTATGGCTTGCAGGTTTCTTCAGTCATTTTTACTCATGTAACTGTGGTTTAGCATTAGTTTGTTATGTTGTTTGGTCTTACAAATGCAGAAGCTTGTTATCTGAAGTGGTTTACCTGTGTTTCTGTTTTGGCTACTTGTCCTCCAAATTTAACATGTTCAGTTAGAGTAATAAATGTTGTCTTCCTCGTCTCCTTTAGCATTATTCCACGCTGTTTTGCAGTAGTACAGTTCTGGTTGTTAGTGGCTCAGACTTATTGCTCTGTGTGTGTTTTTAATTGCAGATTACTTTATGAATTGCATGTGTGTATGAAAGGAGGAAAAAAAAATTGAACACCTAGCCATAAGTTCTTTCAGAGTAAAAATGAACGCTTGAATTTGCTCTTGTGCACTAACTGTTCCTGATATACCATAGATGGGTGAAAGGGAAGAACAGACTATTTTTTAGGAACTTGGCTTTTAATGGTAAGAGGGGGAAACTTCTCTTTGGGGCACACAACTTCCACAGGTTTTTTCTGTCTAAGCAGATGTATGATGAATGAGGCAGTGGACTGTGGGGGAGAGTAACCTCCTTTTATGCTTCTGGCCTTGTCCTGGGAAGGGCTGTATGTATGTAATCCTCCTGTTGAAAGGACTGCGATCTCCTATTCTAGCATCAACTGTTCAGTCGTGGCTTTGAAATGAAATTTGATGACCCTACTTGATTTTTGGTTACTTTTGGATGGGTTTGGAGGTTTTGTGATCATAAATCATTATCCTATGTGTTTTTTGCTTATATATAGTATTAAAGATCACATTACTTACGGCAGTAGTATTTTAAGCACATCCGGCATGCTTAGCCTTTGCCAACAGAATTATTTATATTGACAGAATATTTGGATGCAAGTAAAGAAGGTTATACTAGTGTAGAATAGCTCTTAATGGCATTAAAATGGCTTTTTTTCCCAGTATTTTTTTAAGATGTATGCAGTTTGTACACTATAACGATAAATTACAGTTCAACTTTTTAAGCAAATGAGGTTCATTTTATTTTTATTGTTATTTTCTTTTGTTGCTGTATCAAAAAGAACAATGGTGATACTTATCTTAATTTTTAAATAATCGGTTATTAAATATGGAAGTGATGTCCTGCTTCAGAATGATCATACAAAGCCTTGGCACAGTCCATCTACACTGGCGTGGCTATTTTCTGTGGAAAAAGATCATTGTAAAATTCAGGTTTTACTCAAGGCATTAGTGAATTAGCTGGAGGATACCCAGCTGTGCTTTTTTGCTTTGTTTTGTTTCTGGTGGTTTGTTTGGGGTTTTGTTTTGTTTGCTTGCTTGCTTGCTTGCTCTAAAGAAACATTTACTGAATACTATACCTAGATCAAAATTGGCTATATATATTTTTAAAGGCTATAGATTATTGCAACTGCAGAGCTAATACTGGGGTGAAGGAGAAGCTAGTACAGCAGACAAAATCACATGCGTGTGATTATGTACATATATAAATATACGAACTTTTGACTTAAAAATGTTGTCCAATGATTCAAAAGTCTTCTAGTGCTTAAAGTAACTTAAAAAAAACAAAATCCACAGAAACTAAAACAAAGGTTTCAATAATATGTAAGTCTTAACTAGGCTGTGTTAAAATTATTTTTTTCTTATAGGATTCAGTGACTTGACAAAGAATGTTTACTTCTTGTCTCAAAAATTCTGAATTTAGAATGGGAAAGTATTTATTTACTTCAAATGTCCTTTCCCCTCACCTACTTTTTTTCTGCTGACTGTTTGCTAAAACACTTCCTTAAAATTTTTTTTCCTGAGGTCTTGCAAGAAAAAAAAATTACATTTCTTGTCCAACGAGACAGGTAGAAAAATTCAAAATAACTAAATAAAAATTCTAATCACCCCTTACCAACACAAATAACATTTTATTGCCTGGTGATGTAGAGTAGAAGACTGACAACTCCAGGAAGTAGAAAATGTCCAAATGAAAGAACATTTCATGCCAAAGTTGAATAAACACACACAGGGAAATTGTCATCCCTGTTGCTTTAGTTGCATGTTGGCTGTGTGGTTAGACCAGAAACTATTCTGCTAGAGATACCCATCATAATGGGGGAGGAAGCCCTGCGCATGTATATAATGTGTAACACTATGTACAAACTATCTGCTGATGAGTTGACAGTGGTCTATGCGTGAAGAAAATTGTGTGCTTGAGAATGTAGATACATCAGTGTCAAGGCTAGTTACATATTATTTTTCAGCTCTTAAATTTTATCTCCTTGTTGGGTATAAACACTTACAAATGAATTCCTGATAGACAAATAATTTCTTTTTTCTTGAAATGTACTAAGGACAGCAGATTTTACTTTAGATACTACATCGAGGTACATGCCCCATGCTGTTTCCAACCCTGTTATAGTATTCTTTTCCATTAAAGAAGCAGGACTAGAAAGATCAGAAAATAGAAAAATGGGAAGGTGAAGAAGGTCAGGTTTTGTGCTTGCATAGGCTTTTTCATACTTCTGCTTTGAACTCTTTTAAGAATGACAGAGGTGCAGAAATCCAGATGTTATTTGAAGAGCTACCTCGAAGGAGGCTGGTCAGAGCAAATCACACCAGTGTCAGGGCAAACCTGTGCTGTGGCTTTTCATGACTGTATACAGTCTAACAGCTTGACAGCTGTACCCCATTCCAAGTGTTAATGGTATACTGATATGCCTGTCTTTTCTTTTGCATTTGATTTGAGTGTGCTGGTTCTTGACACCTGAAGTTGTTCACTGTAAAAGCTGCAGTTAACAATGTGTCATAGTTTGGTTTGGGGTTTTGAGTTTGTTTTTTTTTTTTTTTAATACTGCTTGCCCCCAGTGATCCTCATTTGTACTCAACATCATTATATATGAAGCTTTTTTTTTTTTTCAGTGATAGGTATTCTTAGTTTGCATTGTACTTCAGCAATCCTCAAAATGTTAAGAACTGGATTTGGGATTAATTCAGATATTAAAAATTTTTCAATTAATTTTGCAGCTCAGGTTGCTTTCAAATTTCTGTAGAGAAACCTTAATAAAACAAAGTAGTATTGTAGAAACTGGGGAAAGTAAATCTTTAATCCTTTATATGCAGCAAATATTTTAATTAGTCTGGCTTTGGAGTCTTTCTTAGTCATCATTATTTTAGGTTGTAAATATTTCTAGCATCACTTTTCAATATTCAAACACTTGTAACATTCTTACTGACCAAGTTTGGTTTTATTTTCAGAAATCATTTTTTTTAAAAACCTTTAGCTTACAACTCTATTACCATGTTGCATGTTCTCTTGCATTAATAGCTAAGTTAAAGGCTACAGTAAAGACATTAAAACATCAAAAGAAACAGCTGTGCCTTTTGCTGCTGCTCAAAGGAGACACCAAATGTAAAATGATACTATCAAAGACTTATAAACACTAAAAATTTTATGTTTCAAGATAGCTATTCAAAATAACAATTGAAGTAAATGTTGGATTTGATATTCATAATAATTTAGACCTGTGAGGTTTGCTACATGTGTATTGGAGGAGAAAGCATTTCTGAACAGCACAGCAGGTTACTTCAGCTGAACATGATTTTGAGGCATGGCTGAAGTGTGTGTATTCCTAGGTGGATGAAGGCTGTCATTAAGTTTCTCCATCTGGGTAATAGGATACATTTCCTTTCAGAAAGAATCCTGGATTGATGGCTTTTAGGGGTGGGGAGTATTGGTGTTTTTCTTGTGGCGGTGTGTTGTTTTGTGGTTGGTTTTTTGGGTTTTGTTGTTTTTTTTTCCACTTGCTATGTTTCTCAAAATATTTTTTAAAAACATTTGTATATTTATTAACAAAATTGATTTTCTTAAAATATTTGATTCCAGAAAGTGCTTTCTTAAGCCTTTATCTGCAAGGATAAATCATTGCGTTTCAAGATGCTTCATGAACAAGAGTTAAGCAAATAAGATCTCAGTCTTCTGACAGCACAAGGTGCAAAAAAACCCAAAACACTCTGTCTTGTCTTTGGAACAGATGTGAAATTTGCAATGACAGATTGCTTCTAATAAATTTACTTCCACTGCATTAATCCGTTAAGTAACATCTGACTTCATCTTTTCATGATTATACTATTGAGATTTTCTTAAGCAGCCTTATTTCTACAGCAGGCTGGCTAAGGTTATCTGTGAAAGAAACTTCAGCCTCCACTGAGAAAGACCCAGTGTCTTTCATTGAGCTAAACCACTAAAATAATAATCTAAAAGTTTTGAAATTGTGTACAAATGAATACATGTATGTGCAAACATGTATGTAGGAAAATGGGTTTGTAACACTAATCTAGCTAGAGTATACTTTCCAGTTTGTTGTTTTGATGATCAGGACTACATCATTTTTTCCAGTTTTGTACGCAAATGCTTTGTATTGCATTGTGATCTCTTGTAGTCCATGACCTCACCTTTACCTTGCCACATTTTTGGTGGGATTAGTCTGAATTGCATTCCATATAGCAAAAAGCGCCTTAGTTGCATTAATTCAGAAGTTGAGTCTGGAGGGATTGTGGTCAGAAGCTTATCATTGTACTTTTTAGTCTATTAAATTTAATTTGAAAGTCTTAATAATAAGCTTGTAGCTGCGGCTTTTTTTTTTTGTCTTTGGTTTCTTAATTTTGAAAGTGAGGGGTGAATTTGTAAGGAAATAATCAGTATAGCCCCAGAAGATGCACACAATCCTCCATGGCTGGATTTGTTTCTTTATGCTAGAGTAGAACCACTATGGGCAGCAATAATAGTGAGCTTCTGTGTGATATGGTTTCAGATTACTTGGTTTATTTGGCTTGCTCAACATCCCTTGTACAAACCCAGCGTGCAGTAAGTTAGAGGTGACACATTGGTTTGTTAATTTGGGGCTCTGGTTTGACTGTGACCCTGTTGAGAGCACTTACCTCAATGTTTACCTGCCCTTATTTATGCCAGTCAACACACGACTTTGAAACTAAGCATCCACTAGTTTGCATGTTAATGGGGCAGTCGGCTAGCCTTAAACATATTATGAAACCTTGAAAGTATCTTGTTATTTTTGTGCTTTTTCCATCAGCTAGTGAGGACAAACTGAAAGTCAAATTATCTGGTGGTGTGTGTCAAAATTGTATGTTAAAAAAGAATCATAGTATTGTTTTGGAGGAGAGTAACTCCAGACTATTTAATTGCTGTGAACACGCAAAAATTAACAATCTTATCATGGATTGCCACGTAATTCTTGATCTATGCATTTTACTACCATGAAATTCTTTTTGAAACCAAGTGGAATTTATGAGCTGCAACTGAAATCCATATTTTTTTTGGAAGTGATTTATGAAATATTTAAGTGAAGCATTTGTTATTTTGCGATTATTATTTGAATGAGTGCTTTCCTAATTATATGAAATACTTGTTGTTTTCCTCAGGCTTTGCTGACAGGAAACAGTAAAATGCTGTTTTATAGCTTGTTAGTAATAGCTGGTTTTATATATATATATATATTTAATATATAGTTTGCCAGCTGCGAGGATTTTTCTCTCATTCTTCCACATTCAGAACTTAATTTTTTTTATGGAGAAGAGATGGGAGGAGAAACTTGTAAATATCTGTAACGATACTGGAATGGAATGACAGCAGAGGTGTTGACAACAAATTGTTTTAAGCTTTATTTACAAATGTAATTAAGAACTGAAAAGATAAACTTAAAATAAAATCATGGGTAGAGTCTTATGCATGGTAAAATCTACTCTTTCATTACTGCACACTTTCAGCGCTCATTTACATTGTTATTTCCCAAAGTCCTTGCAACTGTTAAATTATGCAAATTAAGTTACCGTAATATTCAGTGCCAAAATGTTTTATTTAATAGCAGTCATTAATTTATTTCTCTAATCAAATCCACTAGGAAATAATTTTAAATGTATCATTTTGTTTTAAATAGGTCCCAGTTCAGCAGAACAAAAACCCGTTGGGCCTTACAATCATGGGTTTTTTTCTACACCTACATGACAATTCCGCAGTGATGCCCCCCTCTTTCCCTCCCATTTACCCAGTAATTTTGCATAATGCGAGAATCAAACAACATATTTAAACATGACATAACCAGGTATTTTATAATGCAATGAATAACTACTGTTGTTAATGCTTCTGCTCAAAGCAGAGCATTGTAAGAAACAGAACAGTTGAAGCAGACCTGAGAGAACTAGGGTAGCACCTCTGAGAGGTGGTGAAGGCAATGCTAATGAGATTAAAAAAGAGAAATTCTTGCATAGCTCTGGGTCTCTGATTCACATAATCTTTAGAATGGAATACAAGGACATCTTCAATGCTGCAATGAGGTAAGTTCAAGCGGTTTCTGATCTCCCCAGGAAAGTGATTTTTTTTTTAATTTTTTTTCTAAGTCTTAGCAAAGTAGAAGCAGGGGAATTTCGTGTTGACTCATCCTTCTGCCATGTGCATCTCCTCTAAATAGCACATTTGAGGGAAATTTTGAGGCACATGATCTGAATTACTGTGAGTACAAGAAGGACATAATTATGGAGTTAGAGCTGCCCTACGCTTTGGGAGGGCTAAACATTATTTAAAGGTTTTGTGATCTGAAAATACTACTCCAGTAATATACACAGAATTCTTTTTGTCAGAGGAAGCTATTACATTTGAAATCCTGAATTTTAGGTATAAACTATGAAGTTTTATATGCGTGTATTTATAAGGAAAACCTGGATCCTGGATATATTTTCTTTCCACGAAACTGTAAACCTTCGCACCCTGTGCCCCCATCCCAATACTCTTGTGCAGCTGCAGGAAATTAAATTCAGTGCAGGACTGGAGACTGCAATCGTCTCTCCTCCTGTATATGACATGTTTTTACCTTGTTCCATTGCAGGGAGGTTCTGGCAACTTGTTTGAAAATGCAAGTGAAATATTTTCGCAGGGACAAATAAGGTAACTTTGCACCATTTAAAAGCCCCAGGGAGCAGAATATCCTGTTGTCTTTGAGAATGTGCAAATGAGATTCTTGTCTAATTGAAAAATAGGACATTTCTGGGTTAATTGCTGGAAATGACCAATTATCCAAACACCTCCAAGAAAAGAAACACCACCACCCATTTGCTATCTTTCTTCAAATAAATTATTATCATCTTTAATATGTAGCACCATTCACCAGAAGACTATATGATTCTTATTACATGATACTTATTACTCAGTTTTGTGAATAACTGATACCTAGCTGCCTTATTTGCCTTTTGAAATTAGATGGAGCAACAGTTCTTGTGATAGTGGATTGCCTCAAACCTGTCAGTATCTGTCTTAGTTATAAGTTACAGGTCCTTATGCACGTGATGTGAAAAAGTAGGTAGGTGACCATCACCTCATATTTTCCCATCTTTCCTCTATGTGATTTAATCCAGCCCTAAACAGGCTAATTCCTTCTGTGTCCATTCTTCCTTCTCAGCTTTGCTTCTAGAAGTGTTGCTGTAGGAAGCAGAAACATTAAAGAGTGGAGAAACTGAGTATTGTTCATATGGGGTGAAGGGCAAAACAAGGCTGCCTTGGTCTCATCATGTTTCTTCTCTACCCCTCCGCAGCCCTTCTTCTGCGAGTAGGCTTCAGGAAGATCTGGCAATGGGGAAGAACATTCCTGGCTTTAATCTTTAAAGCAATCTATGTTTATAGGTTTCTTTATATGCTTATTTAATATATGGGGTTTTATGCAACCCCAACATAAAATAAAGTGATGGGCTGTATGTGCTTTTTTGCCTAGTTAATGGTGGTTACCTCAGGTCACTTTGACTCTTTGTATGTAAAATATCAGGACTTAAAAGACATTAGAAGAATAAGTAGGTCTTTTGGAGAATTCTGCTTCTATTTCTTCGACTTGGAAACTAGGAAATTCGTAATACTGAATAAACACTTATTTTCATGCTCAGGACAGAGTTTTTAATAATTATTTTCTGAATCAATAACATTCAAAACAAGAACAGCACACAGAAAAAAGATACTAACATTAGCCAAAATAATGTAAACTACCTTTGACTAATGTCCCCATATATAGATGTTCTATTGTGACAGAATGAAATCTTTCCAGTTATTTTTAACTAAAATAAAATAAACAAAATTAGCAAGTGAAATTGGTGACTATCTCCTGTTTTTCCTTCCTTTTGACTGTTCTTAGCAGGTTTCCCATCTGTGACTATATATTCCTGTATTCCCAAAATATAAAGCTCTCTACTGAATCTCAATGACAATGAAAAGTCTCAGCAGGTTTGTTCTCTAGTGATCTGACCTTTCCTCTGTCAACTTGTTTACTTACGAACAGTTCTGCATCTTTGATTCAACCTGAAGTTTACAGAAAAGCAAGAAGCAAAACTTCCAAGTCTGCCTCTCTGCTTCTGTGGTCTGTAATTTCTGTTGCAGAATAATAGTTTGGAGCATTAAAGGGAATATTTTTTTTCTTTTTTTAGGAGGTCAGGGTTTCAGGCTTGGAATATTGTGAACACTTTTCGCTATCTTGAAATGCTGTTTTCCTCACTGCAGTGTTAGATATTAATTGGATCAAATGGAGGCAACCAGCTGCTAACACTTCCAGGCCTGTTGCTTCTACATAGAGATAAAATGCAGTAGGTAAAATGCCAGTTCATCGGTCCAAGGCTTTTTCCAGTTTTCTGGTTGAATTCCTTGAGGGTGATCTAGAAATACTTTTGCAAGCTCACCAGTGAGAGAGAAGCCATTTGTGAAGGAAGCATGGCTGTGGGCTTGAGGAATGAGGGAAGCCTCTGTCAAACCTCTCTGTGACTCACCTGTCAGCCTGAGTCCCACTTTCAGGAATAATAGTTCTCATCTAGGTCCCCCTTCCCCCTCACAATGCTTTTACCTGTACCTAGTGACTAGACTTGTCTTAGCTAAACTGAGTCTCCCTACCTCTATCACTGTGTGAGCATATGTGATTTTCTAGTGGTTTTGCTGGTCATAGAAATTGTGTAGGTACTGGGGTTTTTTTTAATCATAACAACACGGCAGAGACTGAACTGGTACATATGAGTTTTGTTGTTGATATTTTAAATCTAACAAAGCTTCCTTGGCTGAAGACAGTCCACAGCTCAGAAAGTGCATCTCCTTTTATTAGGATGTTTATTCTTGTCATATATCACAGCATGCCCTATAAAACAATCTTGACCTTTCTTTCCCTCCTCTTCCTTTCAGGACCTGGTTGTACTGATGAGAACTTTTTTTTTTTAAAGTAATAGGACACTGACTTAGAAGGTGTTTAGAGAGAGAAATCTTTGCATTAACTAACTACCACATTGCCTATTGTCACTGTCCCTAGGTTTCTGCTCCCCCTGTTTTCCCTCTAGAAGAGCCTCTCTCTGCTCACAGCTTGTGAGGATGCCTGGGGACCTTCCCATTCTCTGGCAAGTGCTGGGCTCTCTGAGGGTGCCCAGGGTGGCAAGGTGGCCTTCTCTACTGACACTCAGTGAAGACAGCTGGTAGTGAGGATTTTTTCAGGAGTTCAGAAATTACTTCTTTGATCATTTGCTGCACCTGTTACCTATTAGCATTATCTGTAAATAATGTGTTGGTTACTCATTAAAGCCCACATTCTTGAAGTTAGTTATAAGACCAACTTCTGTGGGTTTCAGTATGGAAAACTTCAATAAATTTTGTGGAGGATAAAGTGACTTCTCAAACTTCACAAACATCTACAACCAGTTTGCACTCAGCTTCATTTCCTTGATAGCTATCTGCTATGCTGCTGCACACTCTTACACGTAGAAGGTGGATAAGGGAGTTTAAAGTGTATTTGGAGATTGGTTGCTTGTCAGTTATTTCCATCAAGAAGATGGTGGCAAAGAGATTTTTTTTTTTTTTAATTTTAAGCATGTGGTATGAAGCACCTGAAGGTATGCAAATGAAACTTAATACTTGCTTTTTTTTACTGTGCTTTTTTACTGGCAACTTTTACTGTTTTGTATACTGCTTTATTGATCATCATCATCATCATAGATGTTTGTGCATCTACTTCTCCTGAGTTTATTTTTACCAAGATATGATTAAATTGTATGGAAGAAGTAGTAAATGATTTAAATGTCCCCGCTTTTCTGCAAAGATAATTTTCAAACTGTACAAAGGATCAACATTAGTGATTTTTAGTGCCCTTTAAAGACACCAGTTTCATGTGCCAACTTTGAAGCCATTAGTATGTGTTAATAGCCTTTGGAGCTGTCCACCTGAATTTTCAAAGTGGTTCAGTACTCCTACATTTCATCAAGTACATAATTATACTGCTGTTCAAAGAAATCTATGTAAATTAAATATACTCTATACTTTCTTCTCCTGATAGAACTAAAATTGCAACCTTTTTCTTTTAGGAGTAGGCTGAAATCTTGTATAACTTGACAAGACAATCCATATGAAAAGAATTCTGTCTAAAAAGGACTAGGATACCTAACTAACCTTATTCTGAGTGAGTCAGTGATAGAGCTGGTACAGCCTATAGTCTCTTTCAGGCAGAAATTTCATCTGGTTGGTATTTGTGCCTTGGTCATGTGAATTAGCATAGTTTCAGGAAAGATTTATTCTGCCCTTTCTGATTTCAGTGAAGTAAAGATTCAGTCCTAAAAAGTTTTCTACTGAATGCATTTGCTAGATGAGGCTGAAGCCTGACTTGGACTAGTTTTTGCCTGCCACAGGAGTGTAATCAAAAAGAGATGGGAAAACCTGTGTATTTGTAGGATTCAAATGTACAAGACTGTCAGCTCTTTTTACTGACAAATTAAATTTGTTTGTTTTCAAGTTTTAATTATTAGTAAGTAATAGATCTGTATTTTTAATAGAGTGAAACTATGTAGTGTTAGGGAAGTGATTTCAAATTAAACATGTCTTTGAAGGTGTGGAGGTGCATTCCTTCCCCCTCTCTGGGCTAATCTATGAACTCGGGAAGAGTTCACAACAGAAGGTTGAGCAATGTGTTCTTAAAGTGATCTGAAGACCATTAAGAATATGTTGTATAACTAAACCGTTTGTCCTCTCTAAATGTGTAGAGAATTTGATTTGAGAAGGAATCAAAGTCCTAATCCTAGCCTTAGCAGCCTGCGTAAGATTTCTGACCGTGGAAGATAGTAGAGCCCTTTCCACTCTGACCGTGAACAAATTAATGGTATTGGTAAACAGTAATACAATAAACTGAAGAGGCTAGAAACCATATAATGCTAATGCTTTGAATATTCCTTCCTTTTGCTTCATAGGAGTTCTGGAAACTGCTCAGCAGGTTTATAAACTTTACTCCTGAGGGAGATGCTCTGACCAACAGAAATGCAACAACAGCTAGAATTAGTATGTATATGTTTAGATTTTGAGTTGTCTAGGATTTGTGTAAAGACTCTGCATCCTTTCAGCCTGTATTCTACCTAGCTAGTCAAGGAAGGAAGATACCTCTTTGCTGAGATTCTTCCTATTCTAAGTATCATAAAACCCTCAAGCTTTTATTATTCCTTTCTAAAAAAGTTTTTTCAAAAGAAGGCCAAGCATAGAAACAGCACAACATTTTGGCAATAAGGTATATATTATGTAATGTGCTCAAAACTATAGTTTCTTTTCCAAGTCAAAGATGTTGGCCTTTAGTCAACTACATCATTGCTGCTAATAGATACCACCAGCAAGCTGATAACAAAACTTACCTCCATTGAATGTGTTTGTTCAGCAGATGTGTATCACTGAAAATGCAGTTATATTCATACTTCACTCAGAAATCTAACAAAATGATCTTTGGTATACTTTAGTCCTGTGAATGGAAGTGATAGCTGACTTAATCTTCTCTGTCAGACATTTATTTACATTTCTCACAGGGAAATGCATTGCACACTTAGGAAGCAACTGTAATGTGTTGCAAAAAATAAAAAATTGTTTAGAAAAAGTTTCATCTGTCATCAACATGGATGACATTTTGTTTAAGTGTGATGAATGCATATTTGTATAAGAATTGGGACATCCCGATGCTGTTGCACATAATCTTTGCAATTACTGTGGTGCTGTCTTCGAAGAAGCAAGTTTGTTGCAGATAAGTATTTTATTTTTGCCAAAGTGTGCTTTAGAATGCTAGATACTTGATGCTCTAGTAATCCCCAAGACAACCTGAGAATCTGTTACACAGTGCAGAATTGGCCCTGGAAACAGCAGAAGATTCTAAAAACCTCATGTATGACTTCTTTGGGTGGGCTAGTGGCCACAGTAGCAGGATCCTGATTTCTACCTACTTTGCCATGTTGGTGTGCTTCTGGCACTTTGTTGGACTCTGTATGTTGATGAAGTGGAATGCCCTTGGCATTACTTTGCCTCCTATGTGGCCATGGTGGCAGCTTTGCTATTAAATGTCTGCTAGTATATGTCCCTCATGGAGATGTTTGTTTAAGTGTGCAACATGAGCTTTCCCATCAGCTATTCGTCATCTCTTCTAAAGGAAAGTAGGTCACGTAGCAGCAGGCCAGGTTGTTCTCACCCTTGCTCCCTTTGGGCTAAGGAAAGTTAAGAGGAGTAGAGCTTGAAACAGCAAAACTTGTGATACCAAACAGAAATGAAGTGGAAATAGCAGATTGCTTTCCACTTTAAAGTCTGGTTGAATTTTGTTTTATTAGCTGTCTCTCAATGACCTTCCTCAAAAAGGTGGTGGTGGGGGAGTAGGTGAGTTGTCTTAAGATCTTTATTTTGGTTTGTGATATCTTGGACTGGGCTTTTAAAATATTATATTTGCTTGTGTATTTATTTATTAAAGTATGATTGATATGTTAAATTAAGCTTAATGTATTACTTTGCATGTTAAAAACAATCATGCGCTGAATTTCTCTGAAGTACATGCCTCCACATTTGAAGCCCTCTAACATACTTCCCTTCATAGTTAGAATAATCACATAATGTAATTTTAAATAAAGTGAAGTTATAAGGAATGATGCAAGATTCTGTAATAGAATAATGTGGTTTGGAGCTGATAATATGTCAAATTGTAACATAATACAGAAAACTGTAAATGTGTAAAAATGATTTGTTGTTTCAGAGCAGCAACATGTTTTCAGTGCTCTCAGATGTATTATTTGATCATGGGAAAAGAAAATATTTGTGGAAGATCAAACAAGATCATGTACAGGGTAAATTTTATGGTTCACAAAGTCTGGGCCTTTTCTTCTAAAATTCATCTGATACCTGTGGCTTCATCTGTGGGTGTTGGTAATTTTCAGTATAACAGAATTTTGTCCTATATAACTTTTAGTGAAGTGATTGTACACAGTCAGATATTATCATTTCATCAATAGGGAACTCATTGTCTGTGATAGCAGAACAGGAATACTTTAAAGGATGGTCAAATCGATACTTTTAAAAACATACACTGAAAATCTGTTAGTAATAATCAAGTTTATCAAATACATTAGAACCTGATCTTGAGGGTTATCTTGCATTTCTCTTCAATACCATTTAGAATATTAAATTTGAACAGTGTTACAGTTGATCTCAAGAAGAATTTCTGTAAGTGTATGTGCATGATATATAAATGTTTGGTAGCTTAACATGTACCAGGTGAAACTTAACAAAAAAAAACCAAACCAAAACAAAAAAGAACAAATCCCCTGTGGTTTGTGTCAGTTGCTGTATGTGCCAAGTAGAATAGAAATTCCCTCACTTAACCGTCAGTGATTAACATGATAATCTTTCAGCATTCCAGTATTTCTCCTCCTGGGGAAAAAAAAAAAAAAAAGTTTGAGTTAAAAACAGAGAGTGATGTCAAGGATATATTTATGTTCCAGTTAGCATTTTACGTAGCAGACTCCTGATTTGTGGCATTTGGCTCAAGTAAGGGGGGATTCCTTTTGAAAGGGCAGAGGAAATACTCCCCCACATACTGGGGAGCTGCCCTTCAGTGACCCTGCTACTTGTCCTGGCCTTTGCATTGCCTCTCTCAATGCATGGGGTTCATGACAGATCTTCGGCTCCTCCAGTTCCCTGGTTTGTCTCAGACCCTGCAAACTCTTGCACGCCTATCTGAA
Organism: Elanus axillaris; assembly: GCA_026212715.1. NCBI lineage: Eukaryota > Metazoa > Chordata > Aves > Accipitriformes > Accipitridae > Elanus > Elanus axillaris. Next base: position 33,505,025 of record JANZLQ010000086.1, on the reverse strand, counting down.
TCCAGAGAGAAGACTTGTGCCAAGTACTCAATGTGAACGTAGTGTGTGGCTGCTTCAGTTCACGCTGGTCAGCCTTCTGCTGAACTGCTGATAAAGCTGCTTTTGCAGCTGGAAAACAGGGATGTAGAGTTTGCTGCTACCTACTTGCTTGTTTGACTGATAGCTGAAGAACACAGCAGAGGAAAATGTAGTCTATTGTTAAAATGCCTTTTCAGCCACATCACCACTGTATTTGTTTAAACTCCTTTGTTTGAGCTCTGGTTTCTTCTAATTTCACTATAATTCATATTGTTGTCATTACATGGGGCAACCTGTTTCCTTATCAAAGGGAATAAAATGGCAGAAAGCAACTCTCTGCCTTTTTTCAAATAGCTTGCAACTGACCCAAGCACAAGACAATCTTTTAGCAAGCTGAACCCTCAACATCTGCATTTCAAACCATTTTTGCTTTCTTTCTGTTTTGCATTGCAGAGGCCTGCTCCTTCAAAAATACTGTTATCTTGTGTTTCAAATACCTGATCGGGTCCCCACAAAACATGTCTGGCTCCACTACAGATGCAGTAGTGTGTACTTCCTGAAGTGCAGAACCATGGATGGTTCTTCCAAAGCTTTTTAAATTGTGGGATAGGCTGATGAAGGGGAAAGTGTGGCAGAACTGGATTCGTAAGTCTGAGGAAGCAACATAGTCTAGTACCTGTTCTATAATAATTATGTTTTCTCAAATTGCATGCCACAGGGAACTTGATTCCTTGCTGCCTGTCCCATATCAGTTTGGACCACTGCGTGTAGCTGCTTTTTTTCTTTTTAAACTTGTGTGGCATATCTTAAACTGTATATGAAATATGATATGGGATTGTATCAATGACACTTTGAAACATACGATTTCTGGATTTCTTTCCCTACTTTGATGTGAGGGTTTTGACAACTGCTCTTTACTTGTGTGCCTGCCTGCTCCAGTTGGGGCCCCAGCTTATATACTGAATTCTGTCTTTAAAGCTATATTATTTTTATTTTTACTTTGACATTTTTTCCTTTTTTTTTTAATCTTTTACAAACCAATTTGTGATTTCATGCTGGTTTTCTTCTGTTTTTTGTACTAATAGAAATGAGCCCACCCAGGTTCAGTATTTAAGGGTTTGGGTTTTTTTGTTTCTGTAGTTTTCCAGCTTTCCTGTTTTTCACAAGGTTTGCATATACATGGTACACTTTTACAGACATTACACTCTAGTCTGGCATTACAGCATTACATTGTATAATCATTTGTAATCAAAATTGCTTCAGATGATTTAGCAAGAAACACTGAATGCAACTGCTAAGTGTAGGAAGTATGGAAGTAGAGCCTAATTTAGAGCCTGATTTTAGGTCTTAAAGCATAAAACTATTCGTGCTAAGATGGCAATGTGGAGACAACTAACTGTTATCTGGGGCTGGCATGATAGAACCCTACACTGTACTGTAGCCTTCACATGTAACAAATACTGCTATGAAATCAGCTCTGTCTGTCAAAAGTGAATTCACAGATGCATCTGAAGAGGATGGGCTGTGTATTTGTACAGTTCTGTTCCTGATGGTTTCCTTGTTCTGAAACACTACAGTTCTGCTAAGGATTTTAAGATCAAAAGGGTTGTTTTGCTTCAAATTAAAATTGAGTTAGGGGACTTAGATGTTCTTATTTTTGTTCTACTTTTTTTTCCCAGAGCAATAAAATACAAATATTAGATAAGTCTTTAAAAGCATAATAAAATGTTGCTGTGAATAATATGCTGTTCAGAGGATGCAGGTGTAATTTATTTCCTCGTGTATCATCTTGAAAAAGATTCTGTTAAAGTTTTAATGGAAATATGTTTTTGAATGTCAGTCTGAAGGACCTATATACAGATATCAGGATATAAAAAGTTCTGATTCCAGTTTGTTTTAAAACTTTTTTTTAAGATATAAGCAAGTTGCTTCTTTTCTATAAATCTTAGTGTTACTATATGTTACAAAAAATAATTAGAAAATCATATTTGGATATGTCTATGAAAAGCTAGGACACTGATGTAGAAGAACCACATCTAAGCTATGTTTTCATAGCTATCCTTGGGGAAAATAGTTTGAGATGGCTTATTCTAGCAAATGGTTAATTTCTGAAGTGTTTGGGAAAAGAGAATGGAAATACTGATGAGAAGAAAAACGAAAGGAGTCTTCACCTTGAGGGAGGAAAGTTGAATTGGAACTCTGAAGCGAAGAAAACTCTATTCCTGGCTTCTACTTGTATGGCATAAGTATTTCAGTTTCTTGGTCTACTATCCAAAAAAAGCTTTGTTCATAGTTTTCAACTCAACTGGTAAAAGCATGTGGTACATATGGCCAGGGTGTCTGTGTGGGTTTACAGACCAGTAATCAACTGCAGTAAGTGGAGAAGGTGAAGTACTTGGGATAGATGGGCTTGTTGGCTTTTACTTGGAAAGGCTTAGATGGGGGAAGAAGTGTTTCCCCAGGAAGAAGAAAATAATTCCTGTTGAAGATGCCAAGGAAAAGAAAGCTAATGGAGATAAGTATGATTGTGTTTTGTGGTGCAGAATGATGAAGAGAAATATTGCAGTCTGTGGTTGTAGAGGTTGGGTGTGATTTTTACTTCTGCAGGTGGCTGTAAGCCTTATTCGTTAGCTTTGATTAACACTATCTCTCTATTTAGTTTCAGAATTCAAAATCTAGCACTGACTGTAGTGGTGCTAGCATGGATTTGCAACAATTTCAGACAAACACAGCTTAAATGAGTTTCTAACACAGGCTGTCATGTTGTTCTATTGATGTGTTAATTAAGCTCTTAGCTAGGTAGTGGTAGGCTATGACAATATTGTGTGATGTGGCAGCATCCTCAAATTGTTCCTGAAAAGTTATGTGTTTAAAAAAAAAAAAAAAAGTGGGGGATATTGCAGGTGGGATGTTCATTTCCACTAAAATTGTAATAATGCAGTTTTTAAAATCAAACTTATTTTGTTTTGCTCTGAAAAGATGTAGCTTCAGATTTATTCTTTTACTGTGCTTAACATTTTGATTTAGTAATCTAGTTCTGAAGTGTTTTTTCTTATTTTTTTGTTTATTTATTGGCCTTTTCGTTCCCTTGCAGTAAGTGTGTTTGCAATTTAATGGATTTTAATTTAATTTTTTTAAAGTCTTTAGAAACTGGAGGTTAGTACTGCTTCATATAGAAATGTCCAGGTACCAAATTCAGTACCCTCCTGGTGAACAGCTTGGAAGACAGAAGTCTTCCCCAGGAGCATGTCATCTGCCTATGGAGACAGTGTCTTTTCAATTGAAGGAAATTGATTATTATTGAAAAATCAAAAGGCATTCAGCCTTTTGGTGATAAATGGTCTCCTTGTAGTCAGACAACGTTTCTTCCAAACACAAAGCCATTGATAAAATATTGATACTGAAAGGTGTAGGAGGCAAAGGGATTGTAAGGCTCTAATTATGAGGTTGCCAAGAAAATTACGGTGTTTAACTTGAGTGATCTGAAGGTGAAGAATAAGGATCTTATGGAATACATTAGTGAGTTGAGTCAGAAACTCCTGCTGCTGTTGTTTCTTTTATTGTGGCAAATGTAGAAGTTGCAGTGCCAAGAGTTTGTTCTATTTTTTTTACAGCTGAGCAATGTAATCTGCGCATGGGCAATTGTACAGTAGTTATTGGTGAATAAAGTTAGGGTGTGGTGGTAACGGAGAATTATGTTTTAAATACTCTGATTGTTACCCTGGTCCTTAACTACACTTGGACTCTTTTTTTTTTTTAAATCTTTCCAATATTTCTCTCTGCACAGTATAATGGTAGGAGCATTGGTATGGAAAGACACAGCTTCTCTCTGAAGCTATTTGCAGACACTGCTGTCTCGTAGAGTGTACAGAGCAGCTGCTGACTGATACGTCCTAACAGGTGGTACCAACATTGGCTGTCCCAGGAGAAGAAAAAAATACGCTATTGTAAATAAGGTAATAGTGTATCTGTATAGTAATTTTGATTCTGTAATTACCTACTAATGCTGTGAACTATAATCATTTAACCCACCCCCAATTTACAGTTTGACAACAGTGCTATGGAAGGCTAGAGTTATAACAGTGGATAATTTTGGGCTTCACAGCTCCCAGGGTAGATGTGTCCACAAGTCCATTCTACACTCTGAACTCTCTGCGGTTTTCAATTACTACACACAAAGGTCATGATTTCCAACTCCATTGTTCTGCTCTCCACTAGCTTTTCCAACCTCTGATTTATAGTAGAGAGTGAGATAAGAGCCAGTAAGTAAAAGTGTGTGTGTTCTGATGGGGGATGGGATGGAAGGAAAGGCTACAAATCCTTTTAGCAAAACAGAATGCTCTCTTGGTGGCTGCTTTGCTGTGGTTTATTAGTTCACCTAGCTTGAAATGAGTCCTGCAGGTGCTTTGACAAATGGATTGAGAGATTGCCTAGTAAGTTCCTCTGCTTCTTGTATGTACTTCTGTGTAGATGATTTGTAACTTCCTATGCCAAGATGTCTGTGTAAATCACAACAGAAGCCCCTATGCCTTCCAAAGACACAGTGTGGCTTGGAAGGAGAAAGGAATGCAAGCTGAAGAAACATGCTGAGAGAAAAAGTATTAACAGAATTTCAACACCTTAATTTTCCAAATGCATCTTGAGGAGAGAGACGTCTTTTTCCCTTGCTAGTTCTTCCTACTCATGGCAGTATGTACTGCTTTCACCTGGAGTTATAAGACTAGTTCTCTCTTCCACCAAGTATCTGGGCCTAATTTGAACTCCTCATAAGCCTCATTTCTGTTGTTGCTTCTCCCAGCACTATTATTGTGCCTCAAGTGATACTTCAGACTCTTGAGTTTGGCTTGTGCCAACACCACCCTTGCCTTGAAAGAGAAGTTTAGACTTGACACAGGGACTTGAATTATTCACAACTCCTGTTGATATGGTAACGTATTTGATCTCTCCAATATTTAGAGAAAAGATGAAAGTTGTGGGTATTTCTGATGCATGAAGGAAGCGTGGAGATTGTTTTTTTAAAAAAAAATTACACATGTAATAATCAATCTCATTTCACCCTGAATGTACTTTAAAAGCATTGAGTTAATCTTGTATGCAGCTCTGAAATGGCAAGTGTTGTATTGGTACAGAGGGAAGAAGGGGGAAACATAGTATAAAGTGTCATTTCCAAGGCTCAATCTCAGGGGCTGGAAATTCAAGAGTCCCCTGTTTCAATCCCCTCCCTGTTTATAAAGAGCTTTTTAGTTTTCAGCAAGATCCTGCAGATTGAAATTCAGGGCAGCACCCACAGGTGAAGGATGTCTTGGTGGTACATAAGCTAAAATGACTTTTTTTCATACTTCCAGAGTGTGCTTTTAAGTCAAATGCGAGATACCTGGCTCCATACTGGGATGACTGGGTAGAACTTAATTTGCTGTGATCTAGTAACAACTGACTGATTCTTCTTCTTTGTGGGAACAACTTGTTAGGGACCTGAGACATCACATTCGTTTGGGCTGAGGAAAAACTGTTTTATAGAACAGGTGTTTGGTTTTAACCAATTCTGGAAAAGTTTCCTTCTCTATGTAAAAATATTCTCATGCTTCTATGTTTGTATGTATGTATTAAGGCTGGGAATAGTACTGCCATAACTCACTCTATGACCTTCTTTGTAGATATCCTAATCTTATTATTTCTTCTGAAGTGTTTACTGTCAAAGCTGATCTCAACATTTCAAGATTGACCTATTAAATTATATCCAAAATGAATAGCACTTGAACGTCAAAGATACTGATGTTTTTTTCTAGCAGAAAAGTTTTAGAAAGTAGGATTTTCAACTTTTAAAACATCTGCAAATTCTTTTGGTACTTTGTGTTCTGATTTCATGTAACATTCTGTGTTCTTTTATAGCAATGCTTGATTCTGAAGTCAGACTGAAGGGGGAGACTATTTCTGAGAGAAAGAGCACATAAAGTTCACTGAAATCTTAGCTTGTTTTGTAATTGAGCAGGTTGTGGTGTCCTTTTTCTTACTTACGCAAATGGATGGGGTGGCAGAGGGGAGAAGCCTTCTGTTTCTGCTTCCTTCCTAGAAGGTTAGCCTGCACTCTGGCTGGCCCTTAGTAATTTCTGTTTCAGTTTGGATCTGTATCTTTTTATCACCTATTAACTTCAGAAAACTTAGGGGGGGTGAGCAATGTTTTACCTGCAGTTACTCTTCCCTGTTGGTACAGGAGAATAACTTTTGTTACCACTTGGAAAGGTCCCTCTTAATCAGCTGTATTTTCATTTGTGTCCTCCAGCTAGGGGAAAAGAGTTTTCTGGTAGGTCTGACACTTCTCTTATTTGTTTTGTACCTGAAGTCTTAGACTGTGGCTAAAATGTGCTACCATGCTTAGGTTCCTTGTTTGCAAAAATGTTGGTGTCACCCCTAAAGTTCCTGATGGAGAGAGATTAAGAAAGATTGGTAAGTTTTAGAAATGCTATTTTACCTGCTGGGAAAGTTACAGTGCTTCAGATGATGTAGCAATAAATGAAATCCCAGGCAACCTACAGGTTAACAATGACCTTTGATTGACCATTGAAGCACATGAAGTCCATACAGAGACAACTTGTAGCCCACTGTAGTTAGTAGTAACTGAGGGCCATTATAGTCTGATGGATATTTGGAGGCTTGTATAAAATGAGGTGGCTCTTTCAGACTAGGCTTGGGTTGACAGACACCTATATCTCTGTAGATTCTTTTATTAGCAAAGGTACAACTCAGCCAGGATTGATGTGAACTGTCTTCATGTTAAGATCATAAATAAGGGCATACTCCATTCTTTGGCCAAACCAAATATTTAATTTAATTTTTTTTTTGTTTCAAATCAGGAGTACAAGACAAGAACTGATACAGGTATGAGTTCTGGAAAATATTTTAGAAATAGATATAGACATCTGACTTGATCAGCATTCATTAATGAAAGACAGAAGGGCCTTCAGATTGGAGTTTCAAATTATTGACTAGACTTTGTATTTAACTTTCTGAGTGTCAGGAAAATCTCTAGTATATATTAATTTTAAAGGGAAATTTCAAATGTCACTGCAGGCCAAATACAGAACTAGCACTAATAAAAGACCTCTACTTCTTTCTTTGTATACATATGCATACATCCAGTGTTTGTTCTTTTTGTCTTATGCAGTGTTTGCTAAGGAATGGACTAAGTTCTGTTTTCTGATGATAATTACCACACAGTGTGATATCTGAGCTCTGGGGGCTTCCTTAGAATACTTTTTCTTTTTTTTTTTTCTTCTCTTGTATGAAGCTGAACTAAGATTGTCTATCTTTGCACAAGAGAAGAAAAATGTTCACTATTTCAATTTATCAATGTTTTCATTTCTACAAGATTGGGAGGTGATAGAATTCAACAATAAGAGTGGTCTCTTTCTGAAACATTTGTTAAGGGAATAAAGACAAGAAAAATATTGAGTCATAATTCTGAAAAGACATATGGTGGGGGGCTGCTTACTTTTCTTGATGATCCTTCTTCAGCACTCTAACAGTGGAAATCTGACAGCACAAATCCAGTCATCTTGCTATGTAAATCAGCATATAATTTTATGGAGAGATTTCTAGATACTTTTTCTAGAATAATTTAAGCTTTTGTTACAAATACTAACTAAAACTCTTTCCCATTAAAAGAAATTGTTTTCCAGTGTGTACTTATATCCATTTTACTTAAATTTTTATTATCTTTTTATTATTTAACTTTTTGCTCTAGGCACTGTCTCTTCCCATGGAGAAGAGAAAAAGTGTTAAATCATTCAGGTTACTGAAGGTGTTTAGGAGTAACAAAATAAAATGCTTTTGAGTTTATTTGGAAAAAACTAAACAATTAAACCAAACCAAATAAACTCAAATTGACATTTGTCTTACTACACTTAACGTGTTAAGATCTATTGACTTTGAATCATACTTAACTCATAAGTTAAACAAATTTTCGCTTCCACTCTGCAATTTCAGTGTCTAATTTTGTACTGTGTGGGTATTTCAATGAGCCAGGCAGATTTATAGTAAGGTGGGGATTGATAACGTGGTGAATTTGGGGTTTGGGGTGGTTTAGTGCTAGATCAAGAACATCTCAACCATGTAAATGGTGAACAACTTATTCTGGTTCCAATTTGTTTAAAAGCTCTGAAAGAATAGCTTTGTCTGATGAAGATTCAGATTGTATTGGGTGCTTTCTGCTTGCTTACACTATTTGGTATTCAGGCAAACTTTATGCTGGAATGGTGCCTCAATCTTGCTACAGCATCAATACTTGCATGCACTCTGGTTAGATGGAAGGATGCGCAAGCATATCTTCAGGCTTGATCCATTTCAAACTGGTACCGTATGGTGTGGTATTAATGAGTATGGTGTTATGGTACAAGAAGGCCATGTAAATAAACTGAACACCAACTTGGAAAACTTTTGTTGGAACTCAATATAAAACACAGCAAAGCCACTTTGGTCAGTAGAATTAAAAATAATACTATGGATGACAGCACTGCGGTATGAGCTGTCTGTTGAAAAGAACTGAAAGCTGTGTATGTAGTGGATGTTTTCTGGATTCTACCTCAACCTTTACAAATAGATCGCAGCTGGAGTATTTGCAGAACTTCACATCATTGAGGCATACTCAACACTGGTTTTTAGTATAGATCCGTTTTTCTTTTGCTGTCTCAAAAGGAATAGGAGTACAGGTCAAAAAGAGCATCTGACTGAAAATACCCAAGTCAAGATAGCAGAACAATTAAAACAAGAAGAAAAAGGCAGGGGATAATAGCAGGACTTAAGCAATCACCGAAGCATGGTAACCTTTGTAGCTGAGCCTGACCTCTTTACCTTTCAACTCCCCATGTCATGCTTATATTTGGGGAACATATTAACTGGGAAAAAGAAGAAAAAGCAGACATGAGTCAAAGAATACTAAAATAGCTTAGCAAAATGGTGTATTGGTATTACAATCTGAATGCTATTTAAACATTGTTTTAAAATGCTAATTGTCAGTTTTTTAATCTCTCTTTTCCTAACTAAGCACAGATATACCCATGAAAAATGACACTTGGCATGCGGTGATTTGAAAATCGCTGTCTGCCCCTTGACGTCTTCATCTGACAACATCTATATGTTGCCAGGTTGCCATGACAACTAAGTACAGTGTAATTGCAACCCTGGAAAGGTAATTCTTTCACTCAAAATGTGGCATACGTTTAGCCTGTCTGAAGTTTCAACAAACCATCTCTTAATGACAAGTATTTTGAAAGGCCTGAATAAGGTAGTTGCTTTGATGTCAATTTTTTTATTATTATTATCTCATATAGCTTAACTAGAGAGATACGTTGGCTTTTATTCAGTGGAGTCTGTATTTTTTAACCTTTTTATGTTTTATTTAAGTTTCAAATATATGGTATCAACTGTGAATCTGAAATTAACATATGAAAGCAAAATACCACATAGTGTTCATTTACTTGTGTTGGCAGTTCTGAAAGCAGATCATCTTGATATATTCCTCATACTTACCATCATTTGGGTTAAATTAAATTACTTTTGTTGTATGGCTGACTGTACTTTCTTAAATTAAAAAAAAAAAAGGGCAACCCAAAAAAGCACGGCCATCAAAACCAAAAAATAAATGCAAGTGTTTCTACCCAGCAGACCATATAGGCTTTACAGTACCACAAAGGCAATCTTAAGAATTAGCAAAACTACAGTAATTTTAAGAAATTTCCACCTAATTTGTATGCCTGTGGGAAGAAAAAAAGAATTGGGGATTGTGTGTGCCTAGCTGAGCCTTATTACTCATCTACAGTCCTAGATACTGAGAATTGTAGCTGCATTTTACCCTGTTGACAGCCTGACCTGCCTTCTCCCTCTATGATGATGTACAGTCTCTCACCATCCATTTCCATTACACAGGTAAAGTAATACTGTGGTCAACTACACCACTTTGTAGTAGTACAAAAAAGCCACCTTCCTTGGATGGTTTATTTTTTTTTGTCATAGGGCTAGAATATTAGGCTCTATACTCTCTGAGGGGTATAAACTAGCTCCAGAAAGTAAGAGTGAATGTAGTCCTAAGCTTTCCATGTTAATTTCCTCAAACTGCGGTACCACTCCATGAGGACATGGTAGGCGCATTTCTTAGGTTGCTGAGTTCTTGCTCACCGAATGATAGTGCTGTCACTTGGGATTTCTGGGAAAAATGGGGCAACCTTAGGTTTCAAACCTGTTAGAGCTTCAGTGAAAGCTGAATGTCAATAGTGTGAGTTTGGCTTCATATAAGCTAAATGCCTGCATTTAGCTGCTTATTTGTCTCGGCAATCCACAACACTAAAATCACCCTCCATAGGACACACAGAGAGATGTTTGTGATGATATTTTTTTTCTTCTTACCTGAAAAACAAGAGCAGGATGGGCTTTGAATGTGTTTTGAAAATCAGTTTGATTTGCTGCGACAGCTTTGACTTTTCAGCATACATTTCAACTGTCAGTTGAAAAATACTTTAAATGGATTGAGGCCATTCACGCTCCTGATATATTTTATTTTTATAATAGGTCTTCTTGCAAGTCTAGACATCTATGATCATTTCAGAAGGACAGGTCCTCTGAAGCAATTGTGGCATTATGCCATCTGATTATTTTTTTATCTGTTCCTTTGTGCTTGAAATTATTCAAAATGTTTTTCTCTGGCTTTTTTTTTTTTGTTGCCTTCTAATGAACCAGAAGACAAAACCATAGTATCATTCAGCAAACTAGAACCTGTATATTTTGCAACAGGTCACAGATGTGTCCCTTGAGATGTCCTAAAGCTCATTGTAACCAAAGGAGTGAAGTAGGCTTTCAATATTCTAACACACAGTGGTATAAATTGCAGAGAAAGAATCATGATTGTTTAATTTGAAATAATCCTTTTATCTCTAGGGCCTGTGCTTTGCATAGATGTGCTGTATCATTTGAGCATTTTTGTGTGATCTGGTAAACAGTGTTCTAATTGTTTTTGCAGATTGCTAGTTTAAAAAGCCAGGCACACCTTCTACACAGGGTAGAAAACAGCCATTCTGTGATTAAAAGACATTGAGCAGCAAGCACGTAACAATAATGACTGGTAAAGCAAGTGGAGTAGGGAAGGGACTACAGAAATCCTCCATATCTCTCTACATATATTACTCTGAATATCAATATAGGGAGATATTCTAGTGCCTCTGGATAAACACACTAGGGTGTGCTGGCATAATTCAGCTTGGAATTTGCTGCTTAGTATATACAAAATATATTAAGTGTTTTATTTTGAAAGTTAATTTTCTGCAATGGAACTGTAGATAGCAAACCCACCAGTGACAACTGGCATCCTTCAGGGGTTGGAACTGAGACCAGGGCTGTGTAACATCAAGCTGTGTGGTATGACTGATAACACTGTAGGGAAGGGATTCCAACCAGAGGGACCTTAACAGTCTTGAGAGGTGGGCCTGTGCAAACCTCATGAAGTTCAACTAGGCCAAGTGCAAGGTCCTGCATATGTGTTGGGGCAACCCCAAGCGCAAATACAGGCTGGGCAATGAGTGGATTGAGAGAAGCCCTGCAGAGAAGGATTTGGGACTGTTGGTTGACAAGAAGCTCAACGTGACTCAGCAATGTGCTCTTGCAGCCCTGAAAGCCAACCGTATCCTGGGCTGCATCAAGAGAAGTGTGGCCGACAGGTTGAGGGAAGGGATTCTGCCCCTCTACTCCACTCTTGTGAGACTGCACCTGGAGTACTGCATTCAGCTCTGGGGCCCCAAACATAAGAAGGACACAAGTCCAGAGGAGGGCCTTAAAGATGATCAGAGGGCTGGACCACCTCTCCTATGAAGACAAGCTGAGGGGGTTGGGGATTATTCAGCCTGGAGAAGAACAGGCTCTGGGGAGACCTTATAGCAGCCTCCTAGTACTTTAAGGGGGCCTACAGAAGAAATTCTTCACTATGAGTGTGGTGAGATACTGGAACCGGTTGCCTGGAGAGGCTGTGGGTGCCCCCTCCCTGGAAATGTTCAAGGCCAGGTTGGATGGGGCTTTGAGCAGCCTGGTCTAGTGGAAGGTGACCCTGCCCATGGCAGGGGGGCTGGAACTAGATGATCTTTAAAGGTGCCTTCCAGCCCAAACCATTCTATGATTCTATGACTTCTTTCTATAAACTTTAAATATTCACTTTAGCACACAGGAAGGTCGACTAGGACCTTACTTCCTGCATTTGGGCTTATACTGTATTTGTTACTTTTCCTTCCTTAAAGCCACTGAGATCTAAAAGATGGCCCAGTATTCTTGCAGGAAAAACAGTTTGTATGTGTTTTGAAAGCTAGTTATGACTGTGAGTTTGATTTTTTTTTTTTTTTTTTTTTTTTTAATCCCAGTTGCCACTGTTTCCTGGCAGAGCCACTATGTTGTGTCATCAGAGTTTAGGAGTTCTCACAATCCTGTAGCCACTCCATACAATTAGTTTGTTCATTTGGGTCTTCACCTACTGGACTGTTGTGCTCTGAATTTTCTCTTTTCATATGAAGTGACAGGATTCTTTCTTCATTTGCTTTTTGTTTGTTTGTTTGTTTTGTTGTTGCATGTTTGCTGAGTAAAAGTTCTTGCCTTGCCTTCATGAGAACTGTGCCTTCAGGCTGACCTGGAAATCACTCACATGCCCTAGTACTTTGCCCCCTGAGTGCTCCATACTTAAAATTTATCAGTTCCGAGGTGCATGGTAGGCTATAACTTACAGATAAGTTTGTTGCATAGGATTAGAATGTAAATTTGTCTTAATTTGCACAAGAAATGTAAAAATAGGAATCCTTTTAGTGTATTTTCTCAGTTGCCTTGACGTCCTTCAGAACCCTTGTCCTGTTTTAAACTCACTAGCTTTTGCTCTTTATGTGACACTACTTAGATGGGACTCCACCTGCTGAGAAAGCAGGCTTTTGACTTTTTCTGTATTGTGCCAGTGCTCTTAAGGGACTTGGTTCCTTTGTTGTGTACCAGCGACTTCATTGACCACTTCAGCACCCATTTACACAGAGCCTTTGACAAGCTGGTTGCCCATCTAGGCAGCTTGCTTAGCCTGCCCACTCTTGGGTCAGGGCATCAATGTTAGCGTTAACCGCTTCAGCCGATCCTGCTTCCCACAGAGGTGTGATACAGCCCCCTTTCCCACAGACACACACTCCTCCTTAAAGCAATTACATGTCAACATTATAATGGTGCCAAGAATTCATAAATTATATATAGATGGCTTGTGCCATCATACTTCTCCTTTGTCAAGGAAACCTCATTAGGATAGAGGTGAGCTAGTCCCCTGGGTATCTTTCTGATGTTCTGGCATCTCAGTCACAACACACCTGCTTATAATCCTTATTAATTGAGACTTCCAGCACTTGCTTTGTGTATGGCCCCCTATCACGAAATTGTTTTAGGTCAGTTTTCATCTCCCTCTGTAAATCTCCTTTGTTGTTACATGTGGGAAAGCTGTACAGAAAGAAGCATTCATAGCTTCCACTTCTTCTCAAGTTCATTCATCCATGAAATCTGTTTTTCACACATGAATCTTAAAGGAAAGGATTTACATGAGGTAGATGTGAATTAACCTGTTAATGCTTTTGCAAACCTCTACATCTGTGTGATCATTGAGACAAATGGGTAATTGTGGTAAGTTTGTAGGAAAGAGACGCCACTTACGTGCAGTTTTGCCATTGTTGTAGAGCCTTCTTGGAGAAGTATGGAGTCTGGAGCATGTTTGTCTGCTCACCAGGTGGGACTTGCAGTTAAGAGAGTGGTAATTATGAGCGAGTTAAGACTACATCTTTTCTGTTGCCTGTTCAGTGCATATGAAGAAGTTGTTTCTCGCATAGAAACGTGATGTAGAGACACTGTCTTGCATACTCTCTAACAGTTCTGATCTTGAATATGCATACTGTGATTAATAAAGTCCTCACATCCTTTGGTTATAAATGTGAAAACATGGACTAATCTGTAAAAAAAATCAGATTTTCAAAATGTACGATCTATGCTTATAAATCTAAGAACCCATATTGGTGATGAAAAATATGTTCGAAGGGAAAACAGTATTTAAATCAGAGGGTCACACAACAGTTTCTTGAAATCATAATTCAATAAAGAAATTGATGCTAATTAGTGTTTAAATCTCTCATCTTGTCAGCTTTATGTGTGGTGCTTTGTTTGAAGTGAAATGTTTTTTGATAGAGCCTTCCTAATGCAAAATTTGTTTCCCTTAGTTCTTTGATGTTGTCATTAAAGGGAAAGACGTAAAAAACCCCAAACTGCTCTTTAGCAATAGTAGTAAAGGAGGGGAATTGATTTGATATATAAATTCTCTGGGGCTTTGCATATAAGGCATCAACAGCTCTGACCTATCTTTATCAAGAATAGAGGAAAAATGATTTATTTTTTGTATTACAGTAGCACCTAGAGGCTCCTTTCAAAATCAGCTTTATCATATTTGATGTTATACATGTTAATGAGCATCTGTCTTTCAAAAATTCACAAATAGGCCAGGCAAAGACTGTAAGTAAAACCAGCGTTGTGGTAAGCTGAAAGGAGGTGCCCAAGGTCATTCATAAATCCAGTGCAGAGCTGGGAAAAAATGCAGTATTACAGAGAGTAGGACCCAGCACAGCACCCTCATCCCCACCAGTGTGCTAGTGCCAGCACAGCAGCATTTGGGGGTATCAGGGTGGCTACCATAGCTCTTAAACTCTGCTGGACATCTTGGGTCAAACCCTACCCTGTCTGGATAGCTTTGTGGAGATTAATGGGGCAACGGCAGCAGCAGCTTGAGGTGAGCTGAAGGAGGAGAAAATGGCGATAGTAAAGGCTTCCTACAAGAGCATTGATACTGTACTGAATTGCACTACTTCTGTTGTATATACCCTTAATACAGTGTAGTATAAAAACATAAGCTGGCTTTAAATGCAGTGATACTACAATGCGTTGTAATCTGCTGTTCATCTTGCACCTGGCAGATGCATAAGCCAAAATATTCCAGGTGTCAGTGAAAGAGAAATAATAAAATATGCACTATGAAATACTAATGTGAGGGTGTGTTTGTTGGGGAATGTATGTGTGCATGTAGACATCACATAAGTCATAAATAAACCAAGATTATATAATATCACACAGAAAAGCAGTGTTAAAGTAGCCTTATTAAGGTCATAAAATTTAGCTTTCAGGAGCTAGAAGACGTTGTTGTGAAGGTTTTCTTCATGGTCTCCTTTTAACCTTGTGCCTATACATTGTAATTATATGGCATATGCTGTTCTTTCACCTCCAAGTTCTTAATTCATTCAGGAAGTATTGTTGTTGCTCTCCTGTTCATTCTTTGTGTACTGTCCCTATATCTGCTTTACTGCATGTTATCCAATCCTGTTCAAATAGAACAGTTTATATCCTTGTGAGTTTTCTAGGGTGTTTTATCATTACACAGTCCAAACATTTAAATGTTAATAGACCTGTTAACAATACTATTGTGAAATGGTATTGGTATTGTTATCCTCTTTTAAAGATTAGTTTTTCTAGCATTTTATCACAGAAAGCATCAAAACTGCTGGTTTATGAGTAGTCTAGAACTGAGGCAAATAGATTACGGTCAAAAATAGCAATCAAATTTATTTACCTGATCTGTCTGGGATCATGCTTCTCCAGGTAGTGTTCGGTTCCAAATATAGCTTCTGCTTGGATCGACATTTAAGAAGTTTGGACCTACATCACTTCTACAAATAAGAACCAGACTCTTCAGCTGAGAAGCTAGACAATGTGAAAGACACTTAACCATCTATGAAAGTTAAGGTTTTGATTTGTCCAGTATTCTGACTTCACACACAGTGAATATGTAAATGCAGAATTAAATTCACCATGGCAACATCCTTAAGACAGGATTTAAAAAAAAAAAAGGTGTTTTTTTCTTCTGCAGTATCTACCCCGCTTGGGGGGGGGGAGGGGTGGTGG